>CM047391.1:1954705-2252205 GCA_026123125.1 Chironomus striatipennis | reverse complement strand
TAAAAGTCCAATCTTTGACTTATTGAAGAGTTTTTACCAAAATGGTGTGCAGTATACCACTTTGAGCCATTAAATGCACAATCTTTGACATACTGAACAATTTGTACAAAAATGGTGTGCAGTAAACCACTTTGAGTAATTTAATGACCAATCCTTGATTTAATGAAGGGTTTGTACCAAAATGGTGTGCAGCACACCACTTTGAGTCATTTAATGCCCAATCCTTGATTTAATGAAGATTTTGTACCAAAATCGTGTGCAACGCACCACTCTGAGTCATTTAATGCCCAATCATTGGCATATTGAACAATTTGTACAAAAATGGTGTGCAGTAAACCACTTTGAGTCATTTAATGTGCAATCATTGACTTAATGAAGATTTTGTACTAAAATCGTGTGCAACGCACCACTTTGAGTCATTTAATGCCCAATCCTTGATTTAATGAAGAGTTTGTACCAAAATGGTGTGCAGCACACCACTTTGAGCCATTTAATGTCCAATCTTTGACTTAATGAAGATTTCATACCAAAATCGTGTACAGCACACCACTTTGAGCCATTAAATGTCCAATTCTTGTCATATTGAAGATTTTTTTGAAAATCTTTTCAGGAAAAATTTTGTATTTTTTTACCCTTCATGATTAATAAATAAAAAATAAAATAAAATCTATACAGCACAATTTCGATTTAAATTCAACTTAAAATATTCAATACTTTTTTAGATATTTCATCAACTTTATTTACACAGTTGTTGTCATTATTTGAAATTGAAAAAAAAATGAACGAAAAAAACAATTTTAATTAAAATTTAAAATTTTTATTTCATTTTTTAGAAAATTCTTCAATTTTTAAATAATTTAAAAAAAAATAAAATTTTATTAAATTATTTTTTAACATTGAAAATTCCTTTAAGGTATTCATTAAATTTTGCAAAAGCGCTGTCAAATTGCTTCAAAATTGAGCCTAAATCTTCAGTTTTGGCTGCAGCTGTGGTGGTTGGGGCTGCTGTAGTTGTGGTTGTTGGAGCATCGGTTGCTGGAGCATTGGTTGTGTCAGATGCACCTTGAACGGCTGTTATTTGAAATTAGATAAAAAAATTGACAAAATTTTGAAAAAATTAAAAAAAAATCAAAAAAATTTAAAAAAAATCAAAAAAATTTAAAAAAATCAAAAAAAAATTCAAAAATTACAAAAAAGTTAAAATTTCCGACTCACCAGCAAATGCAACAATTAAAATGAAGAAAATGTATGAAAATTTCATTTTGAAGTCTTCCCTTTCAGAATGTTAGTGGAACTATGAAGTGGAATTGATGAAAATTTATAATTTTATAGATTAAACTTGTTCAAATTTCCAGTAAGCTTTGCGATGAATTGAGACAATTATGGAATAAAATGTTGCCTGAAATGTAGGCATTTGGGGATTTTAGGGATGGTGAGCTTTTGGGAATTGAAAAAATCGTTAAATTTTGATCTAAAATTGAATTTTTAGTCAAGATTTGAACCAAATGTGAATTTTTAGTCAAGTTTTGAACCAAAATTGAATTTTAGTCAAGTTTTGAACCAAAGTTGAATTTTTAGTCAAGTTTTGAACCAAAAATTGAATTTTTAGTCAAGTTTTGAACCAAAATTGAATTTTTAGTCAAGTTTCGAACCAAAATTGAATTTTTAGTCAAATTTCGAACCAAAATTGAATTTTTAGTCAAGATTTGAACCAAAATTGAATTTTTAGTCAAGTTTTGAACCAAATTTGAATTTTTAGTCAAATTTTGAACCAAAATTGATTTTTTAGTCAAATTTCGAACCAAAATTGAATTTTTAGTTAAGATTTGAACCAAAATTGAATTTTTAGTTAAGATTTGAATCAAAATTGAATTTTTAGTCAAGTTTTGAACCAAAATTTAATTTTTAGTCAAGTTTCGAACCAAAATTGAATTTTTAGTCAAGTTTTGAACCGAAATTCAATTTTTAGTCAAGTTTCGAACCAAAATTCAATTTTTTAGTCAAGTTTTGAACCAAATTTGAATTTTTAGTCAAGTTTTAACCAAAATTGAATTTTTAGTCATGTTTCGAACCAAAATTCAAATTTTTAGTCAAGATTTGAATCAAAATTGAATTTTTAGTCAAGTTTTGAACCAAAATTGAATTTTTAATCAAGTTTTGAACCAAAATTGAATTTTTAGTGAAGTTTTGGACCAAAATTCAAATTTTTAGTCAAGTTTTGAACCAAATTTGAATTTTTAGTCAAGTTTCGAACCAAAATTGAATTTTTAGTCAAATTTTGAACCAAAATTGATTTTTTAGCCAAGTTTCGAACCAAATTTGAATTTTTAGTCAAGATTTAAACCAAAATTGAATTTTTAGTCAAGTTTTGAACCAAAATTGAATTTTTAGTCAAGTTTTGAACCAAAACTGAATTTTTAGTCAAGTTTTGAACCAAAACTGAATTTTTAGTCAAGTTTTGAACCAAAATTCAAATTTTTAGTCAATTTTTGAACCAAAATTCAAATTTTTAGTCAAGTTTTGAACCAAATTTGAATTTTTAGTCAATTTTCGAACCAAAATTGAATTTTTAGTCAAGTTTTGAACCAAAATTTAAATTTTAATCAAGTTTTGAACCAAAATTTAAATTTTAGCCAAGATTTGAACCAAAATTGAATTTTTAATCAAGTTTTGAACCAAAATTGAATTTTTAGTCAAGTTTTGAACCAAAATTTAATCCTCTGTAAAATAATTCAAAAACCTTCAATAATTCCCAAAAAAAAGCCAACTCATGTAAAATAAAACTATCGTGGACTTCGTAACAACCTTCAATGACAAAAACAAAAACATCTGCGTTTACTTAGCTGCTGTTGCTTAAAAATTACGTTTTAGTTTTCAAGTTTAAATTATTTTCATAATTTTATTCATCAAATATTTTTAAAAAAAATTGAATTTACAAAAAATTACAATTTTTTTTTTATTTTTTGTTAGCTTTTGCAACATTGGCAAGATCCGTAAATAATTGTGTAAATCCATTGGTAATGGACTTGGTAAAATCGGATAAGCCTTTAATGACTTTTCCAGCTACATCTTCAGGAGCATCTGTTGACTGAGCGTGGATTGCTGTTTTTTGGATGAAAATTTGAAGAAAAAAAATTAGGTCAAGTAGGTTTTTAAGTCAAGTTGCAAGTCAACTTGCATGCAAGTTGCATGAAAGTTTCAAATTACGTTAGTTAAAAAATCAAAAAATTCAAGTCAACTAGTTTCTTGAGTCAACTTGCATGCAAGTTTCAAGTCAACTTGCATGCAAGTCAAGTAAGTAAGTCAAGTAAGTTGATTAAATTTGAAAAAAAAATGAAAAATTGAAAAATTTGAAAAAAATCAAAAATTTTATGTCAAGTAGGTTGCATGCAACTTGACTTGAAACTTGCATGCAAGTTTTATGTCAAAGTAAGTTGAAAGTTCGTTTTAAGTCAAATAATTTCAAAAAAGTAAAAAAAAATGTCAAAAAAACTTTTTAAAAATTTAAAATTTTCAAAAGAAAATTGAAAATTTTCAATAAATTGAAAATTTTTGAAAAAAAATTTAAAATTTTTGAAAAAAAATTGAAAATTTTTGAAAAAAAATTTAAAATTTTTGAAAAAAAATTGAAAATTTTTGAAAAAAAAATTGAAAATTTTTGAAAAAAAAATTGAAAATTTTCAAAAAAATTGAAAATTTTCAAAAAAATTGAAAATTTTCAAAAAAAATGAAAATTTTCAAAAAAATTGAAAATTTTCAAAAAAAATTGAAAATTTTCAAAAAAAATTGAAAATTTTCAAAAAAAAGTTGAAAATTTTCAAAAAAAAATTTGAAAATTTTTCAAAAAAATTGAAAATTTTCAAGAAATTGAAAATTTTTTAAAAAAAATTTAAAATTTTCAAAAGAAAATTGAAAATTTTCAAAAAAATTGAAAAGTTTGTCAAAGTTTAAAAAAATAGAAAAAATTTGTCAAAATTTGAAAAAAATTTGATTAAATTTTGATAAAATTTTGCTTCATTTAAATTTGTAAAGTTACAAAAATTGTCAAAATTTAAACTTACCAGCAACAGCAATAAAAATAATCAAAATAAAAATTAAAGTTCTCATTTTTTTAACGATCTTATCTCGACAAGTCTTCAAAATAATTTAAATTAAAAATTCATGAATATGAAATTTTATTGATTATAAAATGGAAGTTTTCATTGGAATTTCCAGGAAAAAAAAATTAAAAGCTTTAAAAATAAATTTTTTCGCCTAAATGTTTGCTCAATTTTTGAATTATTAAAAAATTTATCAACGTTAAAAAAAGTTTAAAGTTGAAAAAAAAAAAAATAAAAAATTGTCAAAAAACTGAAAAATCAGCTTCAAAAAATTTAAATTTTAAAATCTACGATCCAAAAAAGTTTTTCGTCGTTTGCTTTCTGGTTGTTGTTCGAGTTCTTCTGACTTCTGGAGGTTTGGTTGTTGCTGGTGATCCTTGAAGCTTTTCTGCATTTGCAAGTTCCAAAATTGTTGTTTGAATCCATCCAACGTATTTTTGAACATTAACATAGACACCGGGAAGGTTAGAACCACAGCCAATGCCTTTGAAATAAAAATTTACGTTAAAAATTCTGAATTTTAAAAAAAAATTGAAAATTTATTTTAAGTTTTGTAAAATGAAAAAAATTAAATTTGAAAAAAAAATTCAAAAAAGTTTTAAAAAAATGAAAATTAAAACATAAAAAAAATTTAAAATTTTTAAAAAAATTAAAATTTCAAAAAAAATTAAAAATTTAAAAAAAAATAAAAAAATTTGAAAAGTTAAAAAAATTAAAAAAAAAAAATAGAAAAAAAAATAAAATTTTTTTTTAAAAAAAAAATTAATTTTTTTTTTAAAGTTTAAAATTTTTTTTGAAAAATTTAAAAATTTTTTAGAAAAATTTAAAAAATTTTTAAAAAAATTTGAAAATTTTGTGAAAAAAATTTAAAAATTTTGTGAAAAAAATTTGAAAATTTTGTAAAAAAATTTTAAAATTTTGTAAAAAAATTTTAAAAATTTAATAATGTAAAAAAAATTTAAATAAAAAAATTAAAAAGTTTTTAAAAACATTTTTTTACAACATAAAAAAATTATAAAAAAAATTTTAAAAAATTTTAAAAAATTTTGAAAAAAATTTTAAACAAATATTAAAAAAAATAAAAAAATTTTAAAAAATTTTAAAAATTTTTTTAAAATTTCTAAAAAATTTTAAAAAATTTTTTAAAAAAAAGAAATCAAAAAATTTATAAAATTAAAACTCAAAGAAAATAAAAAAAAATCTAAAAAGTTTTTAAAAAATAGAAAAACTTTAAAAAAGTTAAAAATAAAAAAGCAATTACAAAAGATTTAAAAAAAATTGCAAAAAATTTTAAAAGACATGAAAAAGTTAAAAAATATAAAAAAATTTTTTAGAAAAATTAAAAAAATTTAAAAAAAATTAAAAAAATAAAAAAAATAATAAAATTTTAGTTTTTAAAAATTGAATGAAATTCAAATAAAAAAATTGAAAAAAGCTAGAAAAATTTTACAAAAAATCTTAAAAACGTAAAACTTTTGAAAATAAAAATGAAATTTTCAAAAAAATCAAAAAATTTTTAATTTATTTAAATTTTAAATTTTATTTTCCAGAATTTCTATTAGCTGCTCTGGTTGTGGTTCGTGTTCTTTTAATTGAAGCTTTAGTAGTCGCTTGTGTAGTTTTTTCTGAATTAGCAAGCTCTACAGTTGTGTTTTGAATCCATCCAGTAAATTTTTGAACATTTACATAAATTCCAGGAATATTTGTTCCACAGCCAATGCCTTGGAATTAAAGATTTTTTTTTTTGAATTTTTTCATTTTTTTTGCCCAATTTTTTCCTAAAATTGCAATAAAAATATTTAATTAATTTTTCTTACCCCAAGCAACCAAACCAGCGAGATAAAATCGGCCATTCTGTAATTTAAATCAAATTAACTTTCAATAATCAAAAATTAGCTCAAAACTTACCACAGAACATGCCAAAGCTCCGCCTCCATCGCCTTTAAGTATTTAATTAATTTATTCAATTTTACTGAGTTTAATGAATGAATTTTTTTTTATTTACCAACGCAAGCATCTGAAAAAATAAAATAAATAAAAAAATTATTAAACAAAAAAAATATGCAAAAATTTAAAAAAAAAATAAAAAAATGCAAAAAATTTTAAAAAAAATTAAAAAAATTAAAAAAATTTAAATAAGAATTTAAAAATTTTGAATAATTTTAAAAAAAATTAAAAAAAATGAAAAAAATGAAAAAAATGCAAAAAAATTAAAAAAAAAATTGTAAAAAAAAATTTTAAAAATAATTAAAAAAAAATTAAAAAAATTTAAAAAAATTGAAAAATTTTAAAAAAATTGAAAAATTTTAAAAAAAAATAAAAAAAAAAATTAAAAATAAAAAAAGTCAAGTAGTTTTTTAAATCAACTTGCGCAAATTTTTTAAAGGAAGTGTGTTTGAAAAAAATTTCATTAATCTTAGCAATTTAATTTTTTTCCAACTTGCATGCAAGTTAAAAGCCAAATTCATGCAATTTTCAAGTCAAAACTTGATTCAAGTAAATTTCAAAAAGTTTATTTAAAAAATCCAAAACAAAAATCAAAACTTTCAAGTCAACTTGCATGCAAGGTTTTAGTCAAGTAAGTTTTCAAAAAATATTTAAAAAAAGTTTCCAAAAAAATTTAAAAAAAATTAAAAATCAATAATTTTAAATCAATTAAATTTTTTAGTCAACTTGCATGCAACTTGACTTGTAACTTGCATTCAAAAAAAAAAGTTTCAAGTCAAGTAAATTTTTATAAAAAAACCCATTTGATGCCAAAAAATATCGCAAAACTTGTTAACACTTACCATTTCCAGGCTCACCGCCAGCACAAATAAAACTTGAATCTAGGACATAATCTTGACCCAACTTTGTTGATCTTAATTTAGCTTGACAATCTGCACTGCTGACTAAAGGCAAGTTGACTTCTCGCATTGTCATTCGATAAGTATCTGATGTGTTGAACGTTCCTTTGCCCCAACCTGCAATATTTTGATCAATTTAATTTGAAAATTTTTATTTTTTTAAATTTCTTTTGAATTTTTTTATTTTTTTTTTTTTAAATTTTTTGATTTCTTCAAATTTTTTTTAAATTTTTTTTTTGTTTTTGTTTTTTTAACTTTTTTATCTTTTTTAATTTTTTGAATTTTTTTTGAATTTTTTTTTGATTTTTTTTTTGATTTTTTTGAATTTTTTTTTTTTTTTTTGAATCTTTTTTAATTTTTTTTTAATTTTTTGAATTTTTTTGAATTTTTTTGATTTTTTTGAATCTTTTTTAATTTTTTTTTAATTTATGAATTTTTTTGAATTTTTTTGATTTTTTTGAATTTTTTTTTTTGAATCTTTTTTAATTTTTTTTTTTAATTTTTTGATTTTTTTTAAAATTTTTTAAATTTTTTTTATTCTTTTCTGAATTTTTTTTTAATTTTTTTTAAATTTTTTTTTTAAATTTTTAATTTTTTTTTTAATTTTTTTAAATTTTTAATTTTTTTTTAATTTTTTTTCCTTTTTTTCAATTTTTTTAATTTTTTCAAATTTTTTTTTGAATTTTTTTGATTTTTTTTTTGCATAAATACTTTTCAGATTTTTTTAAATTTAATTACCTGACACCCAGCATCGCTGATTTGACAACATAATATTCGGTAAGCAAATCGTAGTTATAACTGGACTAAGACCTAATTCAACTCCTGGTGCTGGAAGTCGAAGAATCGCAATGTCATTAATTAAAGTTTTGAAACTGGTAAATCCTTTGTGAATAGCAATGAGTGACTGTGGAACGACAAATTCTTGAATTGGAAACATTTGAGAATTATTGTTTCGATTCCAAACTCCAACTCTGCATTTTACGGAAGTTCTAAAAATAAAATGATTAGTTTGCATTGGTATTAAACACAAGAATATTCAAGGAGAGTCAAAGATGGCTTAAAATGCTCAAAAAGGCTCAAAAAGCTTCAAAAAGACTCAAAAAGGCTCAAAAAGGCTCAAAAAGGTTCAAAAAGACTCAAAAAGACTCAAAAAGACTCAAAAAGACTCAAAAAGACTCAAAAAAGCTCAAAAAGACTCAAAAAGGCTCAAAAAGGTTCAAAAAGGCTCAAAAAGGCTCAAAAAGGTTCAAAAAGACTCAAAAAGACTCAAAAATGCTCAGAAGGCTCAAAAAGGTTCAAAAAGGGTCAAAAAGGCTGAAAAAGGCTCAAAAAGACTCAAAAAGGTTCAAAAAGACTCAAAAAGCTTCAAAAAGACTTAAAAAGGCTCAAAAAGGTTCATAAAGACTCAAAAAGGCTCAAAATTTACCAAAAAGGCTCAAAAAGGCTCAAAAAGCTTCAAAAAGACTCAAAAAGGCTCAAAAAGGCTCAAAAAGGTTCAAAAAGACTCAAAAAGACTCAAAAAGACTCAAAAAGACTCAAAAAAGCTCAAAAAGACTCAAAAAGGCTCAAAAAGGTTCAAAAAGGCTCAAAAAGGCTCAAAAAGGTTCAAAAAGACTCAAAAAGACTCAAAAATGCTCAGAAGGCTCAAAAAGGTTCAAAAAGGGTCAAAAAGGCTGAAAAAGGCTCAAAAAGACTCAAAAAGGTTCAAAAAGACTCAAAAAGCTTCAAAAAGACTTAAAAAGGCTCAAAAAGGTTCATAAAGACTCAAAAAGGCTCAAAATTTACCAAAAAGGCTCAAAAAGACTCAAAAAGTCTCAAAAAGCCTCAAAAAGGCTCAAAAAGGCTCAAAAAGGCTCAAAAAGGCTCAAAAAGGCTCAAAAAGACTCAAAAAGGCTCAAAAGGACTCAAAGAGGCTCAAAAAAGCTCAAAAAGATTCAAAAATGCTCAAAATTTACCAAAAAGGCTCAAAAAGGCTCGAAAAGACTCAAAAAGACTCAAAAAGGCTCAAAATGGCTCAAAAAGGCTCAAAAAGACTCAAAAAGGCTCAAAAAGGTTCAAAAAGGCTCAAAAAGGTTCAAAAAGTCTCAAAAAGGCTCAAAAAGGCTCAAAAAGACTCAAAAAGGCTCAAAAACGCTCAAAAACGCTTAAAAAACTGAAAATTCGGTTCATTTTGTTTTACGTACGCGTAGTAAACCTTATGCGCAACCGTCAATACATGTCGATGATGAATCAACGCTCCAGCACCAAGAAATTCATCATTCATCAATCTAATGTCAACCGTCCATGGATGTCCACCGTAAAAACTAAAAAAATTCAAATTTGAATAAAATGTCCAAAAATAAAAAATTACAATAATTTTTAGTCAAGAAAGATTTAATCAACTTGCATGCAAGTTGACTTGAAACTTGTATGCAAGTTAACTTGAAATTTGCATGCAAGTTGACTTGAAATTTGCATGCAAGTTGACTTGAAACTTGCATGCAAGTTGACTTGAAACTTGCATGCAAGTTGACTTGAAATTTGCATGCAAGTTGACTTGAAACTTGCATGCAAGTTGACTTGAAACTTGCATGCAAGTTGACTTGAAACTTTTATGCAATTTTTAAGTTAATTTGAAAAGAATTCAAGTCAACTTGCATACAAGTTTCAAGTCAACTTGCATGCAAGTTTCAAGTCAACTTGCAGTCAAAATGCAGTTTCAAAAACTCACCTCTGACCAGTTCCATTGACCCTTGGAGCTCCAGTCACCGGCGGATATCTTATGCCACATCCATAACCCGTTCTAGGACAACAAACATCCAATCCAGCTGCACATTTTGATTGATTAGCAACGAAAAGATTTACACCGGGTTTAACAGGAAAAACATTTTGATTATTGGCATTTCCAGTGTCTGGTGCTACTGCCGGTCCTGACTAAACAGATAAAATATGATTCTTAATCGTAATTTTCGGAAGATATTTTTTATGAAAATTTATGAAACTTACCACAGCAATCCTCAAATTTATTGAACCATCATTTTCCTCGATTGCTGGAAAAAAATGAATTATTTTTGTGTATATCAGTGGTGGCCAACCTTTTTTGTGCCGCAGCACCCCTTGTGAATAAGTCATGATCAAAACCGCACGCGGAACACGGTTCGTGGTCTTAACTTACTATTTATGTTCCTAGCTGATTCTTTATGACCAGAATCGTGTGTTGCGTGCGGTTTTTGTTATGACTGGTTAGCAAGGAGTAAATTTATGAAGAGATAAGTCAGAAATGGCACGCGGAACACGGTTCGTGGTACTGTTAAAAAAAATCTGCACACTAATCTGCCGCGTCACACCGGTTGGTCGTCACTGGTGCATATATTGTGACTTAATTAAATACGTAATATTACAATAGTAAATTTATCAAAAATAATGAATCATCGCTGCTTCACAATAATTTAGAATTGTAAAGCAAAAAAAAAAAAAAACAATTTTTTAATACAAAACGTGTTACTTAGTCAGTTAATTTCATGACGCATACAATATTTTACTTATATGACAATGAAGGCGAGCTAAGATATACCCTAGGGCAGTGATGGCTAACCGGTGTAACGCGGTACATTAGTGTGTTTATTTTTTTTTGAAAAGTCAACGAGCCGTGTGTTGTGTGCGGTTTTTGACATATCTCATCATAAATTTACTCCTTGCTAACCAGTCAAAACAAAAACCGCACGTAAAACACGATTCTGATCATAAAGAATCAGCTAGGAACATAATTAGTAAGTTGAGACCAAAACTGCGTGCTACGTGCGTTTCTGGTCATAAAATACCAGTTAGTTACACTTTAAATACAAATTTTGTTCAAAACCGCACGCAACACACAGTTTTAGTCATTCATACTACTTAGATGTATATTATTGATAATTTATGACAAAAACTGCGTGCTGCGTGCGGTTTTGGTCATGACTTACATACAAGGTGTGCGGCGGAACAAAACAGGTTGGCCACCACTGCCCTGGGGTATTACCTCTTACCCTAAAGGGTACCCTGAAGTATAACCTAAAAACCCACTCCTGGCTACGCTACTGCCCTAGAGTATTCCCCTAAGGTTAAAAAAAGCAGCACTCGACCGTAAAACAGCCAAAAAGTCTAAAATTTTGAATTTTTTTGACAGTTAAAAAAATTTAATGTTTAGTGAGATATTTTAAGCAGTACTAAGGTCTAAAAGTACCCAGGTGTTGGTTTCTAGATTATACCCCAGGTGGTGATACTTTCATCCAGAACAAAGTGCTTTTTCATCCGATTTCATCCTTTTTCATCCGAAACAATAGAAAACTTTATCAGCATGAAATCATTACAACCTCTAGGTCATACCCTGCGGGTACTAGGTCTACTAGTGGTACTCAGTATGTACCCTAGAGTTGACTTAATATAATAATATTAAAACCGTACGCAACACACGATTCTGGTCATAGAGAGTCAACTAAAAACATAATTAGTAAGTTGAGACCAAAACTGCGTGTTGCGTGCGGTTTCTGACATATCTTATCATAAATTTACTCCTTGCTAAACAGTCATAAAAAAACCGTACGCAACACACGATTCTGGTCATAAAGAATCAACTAGGAACATAATTAGCAAGTTGAGACCAAAACTACATGTTGTGTGCAGTTTCTGACATATCTCATCATAAATTTACTCCTTGCTAACCAGTCATAAAAAACCGTAAGCAACACACGATTCTGGTCATAGAGAGTCAACTAGAAACATAATTAGTAAGTTAAGACCAAAACCGCGTGTTGCGTGCAGTTTCTGACATATCTCATCATAAATTTACTCCTTGCTAACCTTGGGTATTTTTTTATCATATAATCTCTAGAGTAAACCCTAGATAGGAACAAAAAATCCACTCACTTGGTCTATCATTCCTTGTCGTTTCTTCCTCTTCCTCTCCTTCGGGTGTTGATTCGCCATTTGGAAAGGTAATTGTTGTTGTTGTTGCTGACGACGATTGTTGATTTGGCGTCTCTTCTGTAACACTTTCGCCATTTTCTGATGGAACTGTTGGCGGTGGTGGCATTGTTACATTGCCATAATTGTAATCACAGCTTTTTGATGTCACACAAAAGCAAACGTTTGGTAAAAATCCTCGATCTGGATTTTGAGGAAGAATAAATGGAAAAATTGTGATAAAAATCAACAAAATTTTCATGATTTTTAGTTAACGGTTAGATTGAAAATTTAATACTGAATTGAATATTTTGAATTTGATTGAAATTTACATGAAAATGGGGCAAAAAAAAATTGGATGTTGTTGAACATGAATTAAAACCTCGATGACTTCCTGAAAATAAAAATTTCGGTGCTTTATTTTATTTTTAAGTCAATTAGTCATGGATTTTGTGATAAAATGTCAATTTATTGTTTAGAAATTTATATAAAAAAAATTATTTAACATTGAATATTATTTTGCAGACAAAAACCGTGTGTAGCGTGTGGTTTTGGTCATTATTTATCAATGAAATATATCTAGAAGGTAAACCATGACAAAAAGTGCATGAAACCGCACGCTTTAAACGGTTCTTGTGCTTTTGAGGTCAAAATGACCAAAAATTACACGCTGTACACGATTCTTGTGATTTTAAGGTAAATTACGCTTAAAACCGCACGCTGCACACGGTTCTTGTGCTTTTGAGGTAAAAACAACCAAAAGTCGCACGCTGTACACGATTCTTGTGATTTTAAGGTAAATTACGCTTAAAACCGCACGCTGTACACGGTTGTTGTGATTTTAAGATAAATTACGCTTAAAACCGCACGCTGTACACGGTTGTTGTGCTTTTGAGGTCAAAATGACCAAAAATCACACGCTGCACACGATTCTTGTGATTTTGAGGTGAAAATGATCAAAAATCGTACACAGCAAACGATTCTTGTGATTTTGAGATAAAAACAACCAAAAGTCGCACGCTGTACACGATTCTTGTGATTTTGAGGTAAAAATGATTAAAAGTCGCACGCTGTACACGGTTCTTGTGATTTTGAGGTCAAAATGACCAAAATCGCATACAGCACACGGTTCTTGTGCTTTTAAGTTAAAAATGATCAAAAATCGCACGCTGCACACGGTTCTTGTGATTTTGAGACAAAAAGTGCACCAAAATCGCACACAGCACACGGTTGTTGTGATTTAAAGGTAAATTAAGCCTAAAACCGCACGCTGTACACGATTCTTGTGCTTTTAAGGTCAAAATGACCGAAAATCGCACGCTGTACACGATTCTTGTGTTTTGTTGAATTTTACACTTGTGTGTCAACTTTAAAATCGAAAAATAACAAAAATCCAGAGCTCGAAGTCGACTCGAATTTTTTGTTAAATTTGTATGACGGAGTCGACTCCGAGTCGACTCGACTCCATATAAAATTTTATCGACTTCGAGCTCTGCAAAAATCCTGTACAACGTACAGTTTTGATCATTCTTATCAGTAATACACAAGTATCATTTTCTGTATGTGGTTTTCGGTCATGATTTGCTAAAAAAATGTCACCAATCATACGCGGTACACGGTTTTGGTCACGATTTAACTTATTATAGGTGAGTCGTGATCAGAATCGTCTTGGGCATGAGATTTTGGTTAAAAATACTACTAAGATGAACCTTGATGGTATATTGTGTAAGAAATCGTGTGTTGCGTGCGGTTTTTGGTCTTTTAAACATTAATTACAACTGAAAGGTAAGCAATGGCATAAACCGCACACAACGTACGATTTTGTTCATGATTTAAATTCTAAGGGTTCTATGCTTGAAAAAATGTCATAAACCACGTGTTGCGTGCGGTTTTGGTCATGATTTAACCATTAAGTAATAAAAATTATCAAAAAACCGTGTGCTGCGTACGATTTCGGTTATGATTTACCTTCAAAGGTATACAAATGTGAAAAACGTCATAAACCGTGTGTTGCGTGCGGTTTTGGTCATAATTTGACTATTTAGTGTTCTATGCTTATAAAAAATGTCAAAAACCGTGTACTGTGTGCGATTTTGGTCATAATTTGACTTTTTAGTGTTCTATGCTTATAAAAAATTTTCAAAAACCGTGTGCTGTGTGCGGTTTTGACCATGATTTGACTATTTAGTGTCCTTTGCTTGAAAAAATGTCAAAAACCGTGTGATGTGTGCGGTTTTGGTCATGTTTCAACTTTTGAGTGTTCTTTGCTTGAAAAATGTCATAAACCGTGTGATGTGTGCGGTTTTGGTCATGATTTATCTTCAAAGGTGTGCAGTTGTAAAAAATGTCATAAACCGTGTGCAGCATGCAGTTTGTGGTCATTTTTAATCATTAAATACACCTAGAGCATAAAAATTACCATAAACCGTGTGCAACGTACGATTTTGATCAAAATCTTCTCCAACTAAGCCTTCAAAACAAACAATTCACCTTGAACACATTTTCAATCACCAACGAAGCTCACAAATCTCATTTATGACCTTCAATCGTATCTAATTCCATACTTTTCCCCTTATCTACATTCTTTCTTAAATCCCAACTTAAAAAGTCAATTCCGATAAGATAGAACAAATCCCTTTCAAATTTTAAGCTATAAATTTCCTCTCACGACTCTCATTCGACTTCAGTTTGTTTTGGAATTTCATTAAAATGTTCAAATTTATTGCTTTTGCCGTTCTTGCTGTGATTTTAGCACCAACAGTTAGTGCTACATTCTGGCGTAATTGCTTGGGTGTTCGCGGTCCGGATCACATTGAAACGCCACTTTGTGATGCTGAAAGATGTTTTGCTGTACGTGGACAGCCTTTTATTGCCAATGTGACATTGTCATCGCCTGATGTACATCATGAGTTGTTGGTTGAGAATATTGCATTTATTTTTGGAATTCCAGTTCAACTTCCAGTCGAGCCACCGCATGATAAGTGAGAAATTTTATTTAAAAAAAAGTGAAAAATTTGAGGTTTTTGATGATTTTTTTTTTGGTTCTTAGTGGCTGTAATCAATTATTTGTTAATGGAGTCTTCCACGGATGTCCAACGCAGGCAAATGTTCCACATATTTGGATGATTAATCAAGATATTCCCGGATTTTTGCCAGCTTTCCAGAATACTGTTGTTAGATGTGAGTATTGAGTGAGGGTATGGTAATAGTGTATGGAAGGGTATTTTGTATACCATTGGATATATAGCCCAGGCCTCTAGAATTCTTATATTTTAAAACTCAATTTTAAAGCAGTGCTTTAATATTAAAGCTATGATTTAATTTTAAAGCAACGCCTCAAAATGAAACAAACTTTAAATTTGTAAAGTAACGCTTCAAATTTAAAAAAAAAAACACATTCTAACTTAAAGTAACGCTTTAAATTTAAAGTAAAGCTTTAAATTTAAAGTAAAGCTTTAAATTTAAAGTAACGTTTTAAAAGTGACGCTTTAAAGTAAAGCTTTAAATTTGAAGTAAAGCTTTATAAGTGATGCTTTAGAAAGTTTTAAATTTAAAGTAACGTTTTAAAAGTGACGCTTTAAAGTAAAGCTTTAAATTTAAAGTAAAGCTTTAAATTTAAAGTAAAGCTTTAAATTTAAAGTAACGTTTTAAAAGTGACGCTTTAAAGTAAAGCTTTAAATTTGAAGTAAAGCTTTATAAGTGATGCTTTAGAAAGTTTTAAATTTAAAGTAACGTTTTAAAAGTGACGCTTTAAAATAAAGCTTTGAATTTAAAGTAAAGTTTTTAGTTTAAAGTAAAGCTTTAAATTTAAGGTGAAGCCTTAAAGTGACGCTTTAAGTTTAAAGCAAAGCCTTAAGTGAGTGCTTTGAATTTAAACTAACACTTCAAATTTAAAGTAACGCTTCAAATTTAAAGTAACACTTCAAATTTAAAGTAACGCTTCAAATTTAAAGTAATGCTCCAATTTTAAAGCAACGCTTCAAATTAAAAACCATTCAAATTTATAGAAACGCTTCAAATTTAGAATAACATCTTGATTTTAGAGAAACGCTTCAATTTTAAAGCAATACTTAAAATTTAAAGCAACGCTTCAAAACAATTATTTTTGTTCTTTTTTGGCTCCCGTCTGGTTAGTCCTCTTCATTGGTCCCCCTTTTTTCCTCCGCCACTTTCCGGTTCTCCCTGTCCTCTATCCTGACCCCCAAAGAATTTTTATGAATTTTATTTTTTTTTCTTGAAAAATTCCTTCAACAAAAATTAAAATTTCTGAAATTTTCTTAAATTTTTTTTTTTAATAATCAACAGATACACTCACAGACAGAGGCACATTAGTTGGATGCGTTGAAATTACAGCTACACTTGTTTAAAAATGCAACACAAAATGACAACTGAAAATAATTTTTTGATATTGAAATTGGATTCTAAATTATTTATTGAATAAAAGAAATGCTCAAAATTTCGTGATTTTTTTAAAAAATTGATTTTTTTTATTTTTTTAAAATTTTTTTTTAATTGTTTTTTTTTTTATTTTTTATTTTTTTTTTCAATATTTTTAATGATCTAAAATTATTATTTTAGGTATAATTATTTTTTTTTAAATACTTACAGTTTAAAATTAATTTATCAAAAAAAAAAAAAAACAAAAATTTTAATAAAAACTGTTAAAAATTTTAAATTAATTTCCAGGTTCATCTGTGCACAGAGATTCAAAGCTATAGATCTAAATGAGTACAATTGTACTTTAAATGATTTAAAAAATTTTAATTTATTTTTTCCTCAAATCTCAACCTTGAAAATTACTTAACATTTATTAAAACATCTTTTTTTATTATTTGATAAAACTCATTTGCGTTGTGCTCAATTAAGAAAAAATTATCTTGTTTTAAAAATAACAATTGTAATCTTATCGAATTGAGAGTTAAAAACTTATCGTCAATAAATTAAAAAATCTTGGTGGGGTGTGAAGTAAGCGAGATTATGTTTGATAAAAAAAAAATATTAATTATCGTGGATTTTTCTTATTTATAAAAATTTGATAAGTTTAAGAGGTTTTTAAGAGGCTTGCAAAGTTACGTCAACATTTAAGAGTTAAGTTATGACCAAAAATCGTCCGACGCCTGGCGTTTTGCCAACTCTGAAAATTACCAAAAATCGTACGCGGCACACGATTTTGGTTATTTAATTAAAAATGACCAAAAATCGTACGCAGCACACGGTTTTAGTGATTTTTAAGTAAAAATTACCAAAAATCGTACGCGGCACACGATTTTGGTTATTTAATTAAAAATGACCAAAAATCGTACGCAGCACACGGTTTTAGTGATTTTTAAGTAAAAATTACCAAAAATCGTACGCGGCACACGATTTTGGTTATTTAATTAAAAATGACCAAAAATCGTACGCAGCACACGGTTTTAGTGATTTTTAAGTAAAAATTACCAAAAATCGTACGCGGCACACGATTTTGGTGATTTAATTAAAAATGACCAAAAATCGTACGCAGCACACGGTTTTAGTGATTTTTAAGTAAAAATTACCAAAAATCGTACGCGGCACACGATTTTGGTTATTTAATTAAAAATGACCAAAAATCGTACGCAGCACACGGTTTTGGTGATTTAATTAAAAATGACCAAAAATCGTACGCAGCACACGGTTTTAGTGATTTTTAAGTAAAAATGACCAAAAATCGTACGCAGCACACGGTTTTAGTGATTTTTAAGTAAAAATGACCAAAAATCGTTCGCGGCACACGGTTTTAGTGATTTTTAATTAAAAATGACCAAAAGTCGTACGCAGCACACGGTTTTAGTGATTTAATTAAAAATGACCAAAAATCGTACGCAGCACACGGTTTTAGTGATTTTTAAGTAAAAATTACCAAAAATCGTACGCGGCACACGATTTTGGTGATTTAATTAAAAATGACCAAAAATCGTACGCAGCACACGGTTTTAGTGATTTTTAAGTAAAAATTACCAAAAATCGTACGCGGCACACGATTTTGGTTATTTAATTAAAAATGACCAAAAATCGTACGCAGCACACGGTTTTAGTGATTTTTAAGTAAAAATGACCAAAAATCGTTCGCGGCACACGGTTTTAGTGATTTTTAATTAAAAATGACCAAAAGTCGTACGCAGCACACGGTTTTAGTGATTTAATTAAAAATGACCAAAAATCGTACGCAGCACACGATTTTGGTCATTCATACTACTAAGGTGTGTCATGCTAGTAAATTATGACCAAAACCGTGTGCCGCATACGATTATTGTGTTTATGTTTTAAAAATGACCTAAAACCGCACATAGCACACAGTTTTGCTCTTGACTTACCAGTTATACAAAAAACCGTATACAGTGTACGATTTTGGCTATTTTCACCACAAAATCACAAGAATCGTGTGCCGTGTGCGATTTCTGTCATTATTTAACATCATGATACAACTTAATAGTATGAATAATAGAAATCGTGTATTGTATGCGATTTTTGGTCACTTTTTATGATTTAATAACAAAAACCGTGTATTACATGCGGTTTTGGTTATTTAATCAATAAGGTATAGCTTGTTGGAAAATCATGGCATAAACTGCAAAGGACGAGCGGTTTTGGTCAAAAGTAGTCAGAAAGGAGTAGACTAATATAAAGACATGATCAAAACCGCTCACGGCACACGGCTCGCGTAATTTATTAAATTATTATTGAATTTTTTAAATTTTTGAAAATTTTGTGATTTAGTCAAAAGTAGTCAGCAAGGAGTACACTTATTATAAGACACGATCAAAACCGCACACGGTACACGGCTCATGAAATTTATTAAATTATTATTGATTTTTTTTTAAATTTTTGAAAATTTTGTGATTTAGTCAAAAGTAGTCAGCAAGGAGTACACTTATCATAAGACACGATCAAAACCGCACACGGTACACGGCACAGTGGGCTGAAAATCGATTTTTGTTCACCAAATCTTGATATTTTGGTGGTTTTTAACTATGGGTCTAGGATGTTCAAAAATGTAACCAAAATTTTTTTTCGTCCATACAGGTGCTCGTACGGGCCCAAAATGTGTTTTTGGTACCAATGATTTTCAAAAAATTCGTGTGCCTCACTATGTGGATGAAATTTCACAAACTTTTTTTTATTCGCTCAACACAACCTCTAACTTTCATATAAAAATACCAAAAGTTTGAAAAAAAAATATTTTGATGATCAAAAATGCGAAAAAGTCCAAAAAATCGCCATTTTTTGGACGTTTCAACCTTCAGTGCCTACAGGTTGGACTCAAAAATTCTCAAAGTTAGTGATTATTGTAGCTTTTGAGTAGATCTACAAAAAATATTTTATTCATCATTGCCAAAAATGTCATTTAATGCTTCAAAAATGAGATCAAAGGTCAAAATTTTCGATTTTTTCGTGATTTTTTGGGTTTGCCGGCCTATATGATCCACTAAATGGCCTCAGGCAACTTTTAAGTGACATTTTTCTTGTAGCTCTTATGTTATACTATAAAACTAGCCAAAAAAATAAAAATTTTTCCGGTAACTCGGTTCACCAGGGGCCCCAAAGGGGTCTGGTAGTGGTCCTCAAAACAAAAAAAAATATTTCTCGACCATATCTTCACCAAATCAGCTGAAACTCTCAGAAATTATAGAAAATATTAATACGAATCATTTTCAGTCATTTAGACCTAATAAAAATTTGATTTTTGGCCTTTATAGTGATTTTGCTAATTTTCGAGCTTGGTCAAAAATCGAGTTTTTACTTTTCGACTCCTGCCACCTCAGAATGACTTTATATTTTATTTCTTTTGATGAATTCTTATAGCTCAGCATAGTACGCATCCAACGAGGTATAAAACATGACATATAGTCAAGATATGACAGAGTTATGGCCAAAAAACTGAAAAAATGGTCAATTTTTTGAGGGTTTGACAACTTTCGTCTCACGTTTTCATTTATATTTCATCAAAATTTCAAGTATATGTAACAAATTTGGTATCGTTGGAAAGGTAATTGCTTCAGCTATACAATAAAATAAAAATCTAAGTTTGAAAGTTCCTCAGTAGACCAGAAAACTTACAAAAGTTTGCCTTGTCCTCCCATACACAGCAAAAATTAAAAAAAATTATTTTTGTGTTTTTTCCACAGTTTTACACATGAACTTTCATAATATGATCAACAAAATAGTTTGCAGCCATTACCTCCTGCATACAGGTTCATAGAAAAAACATCAAATTTTCGAATATTTTCGATTTTTTCATAAAAAGTTGCATTTTTTCTATGAACCTGTATGCAGGAGGTAATGGCTGCAAACTATTTTGTTGATCATATTATGAAAGTTCATGTGTAAAACTGTGGAAAAAACACAAAAATAATTTTTTTTAATTTTTGCTGTGTATGGGAGGACAAGGCAAACTTTTGTAAGTTTTCTGGTCTACTGAGGAACTTTCAAACTTAGATTTTTATTTTATTGTATAGCTGAAGCAATTACCTTTCCAACGATACCAAATTTGTTACATATACTTGAAATTTTGATGAAATATAAATGAAAACGTGAGACGAAAGTTGTCAAACCCTCAAAAAATTGACCATTTTTTCAGTTTTTTGGCCATAACTCTGTCATATCTTGACTATATGTCATGTTTTATACCTCGTTGGATGCGTACTATGCTGAGCTATAAGAATTCATCAAAAGAAATAAAATATAAAGTCATTCTGAGGTGGCAGGAGTCGAAAAGTAAAAACTCGATTTTTGACCAAGCTCGAAAATTAGCAAAATCACTATAAAGGCCAAAAATCAAATTTTTATTAGGTCTAAATGACTGAAAATGATTCGTATTAATATTTTCTATAATTTCTGAGAGTTTCAGCTGATTTGGTGAAGATATGGTCGAGAAATATTTTTTTTTGTTTTGAGGACCACCCTACCAGACCCCCTTTGGGGGCCCCTGGTGAACCGAGTTACCGGAAAAATTTTTATTTTTTTTGGCTAGTTTTATAGTATAACATAAGAGCTACAAGAAAAATGTCACTTAAAAGTTGCCTGAGGCCATTTAGTGGATCATATAGGCCGGCAAACCCAAAAAATCACGAAAAAATCGAAAATTTTGACCTTTGATCTCATTTTTGAAGCATTAAATGACATTTTTGGCAATGATGAATAAAATATTTTTTGTAGATCTACTCAAAAGCTACAATAATCACTAACTTTGAGAATTTTTGAGTCCAACCTGTAGGCACTGAAGGTTGAAACGTCCAAAAAATGGCGATTTTTTGGACTTTTTCGCATTTTTGATCATCAAAATATTTTTTTTTCAAACTTTTGGTATTTTTATATGAAAGTTAGAGGTTGTGTTGAGCGAATAAAAAAAAGTTTGTGAAATTTCATCCACATAGTGAGGCACACGAATTTTTTGAAAATCATTGGTACCAAAAACACATTTTGGGCCCGTACGGGCACCTGTATGGACGAAAAAAAATTTTGGTTACATTTTTGAACATCCTAGACCCATAGTTAAAAACCACCAAAATATCAAGATTTGGTGAACAAAAATCGATTTTCAGCCCACTGTGCACGGCTCATGAAATTTATTAAATTATTATTGAATTTTTTTGAAATTTTTGATTTTTTTTATGATTTGATTAAAGGTGATCAGCAAGGAGTAAAATTATCTTAAGATATGATCAAAACCGCACACAGCACACGGTTTGAGGTATTTTACATTTTTTATCTTTGTATTTTATTGTACCTTGGTACAGAGATTGAAAATTTCTACAATAGTTAATAAATTAGCTAACTCACGATAAATATCGTCCAATAAGCTTCCTAACATCCTCAAAATAATACGCAACTAAGAAAACTCCAACAACAATCACTAAAACCACCAAAATTCCTCCAAAAACTCGCATTTTCGCCAAACTCCTCTCATTCCTAATTTCCTCAATTTTATGCTCAGATTTTTCCCTCAACTTTGGCAACGCTGCCTCCATCTCCGGCATCACTTCCTTCTCATAATATTCAAACAATTCCACAAAATTTTCCCTCACTTTCGTCAATTTGTCCGGCTGACAATGATACAACGCAACCAAATGTGGAACTCGAACAATCAACTCAGCATGATAAACATCCGACGGATACCGACTATACACCAACTCAATATACGGCTCCTTTTCTGATTTTTCCTCACAAATTGCACAAATTTCCACAAACTTTAAAAACCTTTCCTTACACTTAATCAAATACGGTCGTGCCTTATTCTGGTACACAGCATTCATCGCATAATGACACAATTCATGTGCCAATGTCCCATACGCTTCATTTTCTGTTGAATTATCAAGCAACTCCTTAGCACCAATAAAAATCTTTCCCGATGTACTATAAAGTCCTTTTGTGTGCTGTTCGACGGTCGGATTAAGAACATTAACGGAATCGCGATTAAATTCGAAAATAATTTGAAAATTTGATGACGCAGCGACAACTTCTAGAATTATTTTTGTTATTGGATTTTGGTTGAGGACTTGAAATGCACGCAGCATGACGTCACGTGCTAGAGTTTCATCTGTGATGTCTGATCCGATGAGTGAATGTGCCATGAGGATGTTCAGATGTCTTTCGGACATGGATTTGAGGTAATTGTAGTTTAATTCACGTAATGTTCGTTTTTCACGTTGTCCGAGTGGCTGGAGGAGCTCATCGACGTCTTCGTGTGGACCAAAAAATATTTTATTTGTTACAAGGAGTTTGTATGTGTCGAGTGATCGGTTGGCAAGGGCAACTGCCAATGCTGATTCATTTGATAAATTATAAAAGTAACGCAAGTTGGGATTTTTTGAGATAATTTCATTAATTTTTGATAAATTGTTTATTTTTATCATTTTGTGGAGATTGGATGTGATTTTGTGGAATTCTTGGACTTCTTCGGAGCATAAATTGATGTCAATTGTGGATGGATATGGAAAGTTTTCTTGTAAAAGGATCAAAAGAGCCTCGAATTGTTGATTTTCGTATGCGATGGATTGAATGTTGATGTTTGTGTCTGGAATGGAGGTTTTGAGGCCGGTTCGAAGGAGGGCTTTGAGGGCATTGATGTTTCCAACTCCGGCAGCTAGAAATAGGAGATTAAAGTCACGAGAGTCTGCTAAGGTGTTGAATTCTATTTCGGATGTGTTTGGCTTTGGCTTGAAGGTGCTTTTGAGGCCTAAAAAGAGAATTTTTAAGAAAAATTTGGTTAGATTTGGCCATTTTGTTTTTCAAAATCCGCCATTTTGTTTTTCAAAATCCGCCATTTTGTTTTTCGAAATCCGCCATTTTGTTTTTCAAAATACGCCGTTTTGTATTTAAAAATTCCGCCATTTTGTAATTAAAAATTCCGCCATTTTGTAATTAAAAATTCCGCCATTTTGTAATTAAAAATTCCGCCATTTTGTAATTAAAAATTCCGCCATTTTGTAATTAAAAATTCCGCCATTTTGTAATTAAAAATTCCGCCATTTTGTTATTAAAAATTCCGCCATTTTGTTTTTCAAAATACGCCATTTTGTTTTTCAAAATACGCCATTTTGTAATTAAAAATTCCGCCATTTTGTAATTAAAAATTTTGCCATTTTGTAATTAAAAAATTCCGCCATTTTGTAATTAAAAAATTCCGCCATTTTGTAATTAAAAAATTCCGCCATTTTGTAATTAAAAAATTCCGCCATTTTGTAATTAAAAAATTCCGCCATTTTGTAATTAAAAAATTCCGCCATTTTGTAATTAAAAAATTCCGTCATTTTGTATTTTAAATTCCACCATTTTGTTTTTCAAAATCCGCCATTTTGTATTTAAAAATTCCGTAATTTTGTTTTTTAAATTTCCCCATTTTGTATTTTAAATTCCGCCATTTTGTATTTTAAATTCCGCCATTTTGTATTTTAAATTCCGCCATTTTGTATTTTAAATTCCGCCATTTTGTATTTTAAATTCCGCCATTTTGTATTTTAAATTCCGCCATTTTGAATTTTTAATCCCGCCATTTTGTTTGTTAAAATTTCCCCATTTTGTATTTTAAATTCCGCCATTTTGCTTTTAAATCCCGCCATTTTGTTTTTCATATTCCGCATTTTTTAAAAAATCCGCCATTTTGTTTTCTAAAAGCCCGCCATTTTGTTTTTAAAAGCCCGCCATTTTGTTTTTTAAATTTCCGATTTCCGCCATTTTGTTTTTTAACCTCCCATTTCTAATAAATCAAACCCCAATTTACACACCTTAACCTATCAACCTACCTAAATGTCCTTGAAATAACGACTCGACTAGGAACTCAGCCGTAAATTCGCACAAATCTTTATCATCCTTCCCAAAACTCTCCTTATAAGACTTAAGCTTCATCAACTGCGTAATATCCCTCGACTTCCAATAAATTATAAAATCATCTTCACTTTTTGACGATATCAAAATCACAATCGATGCTTGCCTGCACTTTTCATTCAGTTCCTTTAATTCATTAATGCTCGGCTTGTGAATATTTCCATTAATTCTAAATTTCAGGTACAAAATTGATCGAAATTTTTTCAATTCCTCTTTTATTGCTGGTGAATTGAACATTTCTAGAGCATTACGGAAGTTCCTGCAGCTGTTGATGCAATACTTTTTGATGAGGTCTTTGTTAAGGTAAATTGAACTTTCAGTTGTAGTGGCGCATGGAAGGATGTATGGATCTCGAAATGCTGATCGTAGTTTGAAGCTTTCATTGGTTGTCACGACGGATGAGAGTTGGTTGTCATCTAAAAAAAGCAATAATATAAGCATGGATTAAGTCATAGATTGAAAAATCCTATGAATCGTGTGCCGTATGCGGTTTTGGTCATTTTACTCTTAAAATCTCCCTTAATTGTAAAAAAAACGTCAAAAACCGTGTGTTACGTGCGGTTTTGGTCATTTTACTCCCAAAATCTCCCTTAATGATAAAAAACGTCAAAAACCGTGTGTTACGTGCGGTTTTGGTCATTTTACTCTTAAAATCTCCCTTAATGGTAAAAAAACGTCAAAAACCGTGTGCAGCATGCTATTTTAGTCACGATTCCACTCTCTAAGTGGTAAGTCGAGACCAGAACCGCATGAGGTACACGATTCTTGTAACTTTATTAATTTAGCACTTGTTCATCTATAAATAACTCTAAAAATAACAAGAATGGTGTGTTAAGTGCGGTTTTGGTCATTTAAACTACTAAATTGTATCCTTGAGGTAAAAAAATGCCTAAAACCGCACGTAGCATACCATTCTTGTGATTTTCATGGTCAAAATTATAAAAATCGTACGTGGCACACGGTTTTTGACATGACTTGCATGCATGATACATTTAAGTGATAATTCATGACCAAAACTGTGTGCCGCGTGCGGTTTTGGTTATTTTACTCCCAAAATCTTTTTTAATGTTAAAAAATGACAGAAACCGTGCACTGTGTGCTGTTTTTGCCTTTTAAGCCTATAAAAGCTTATCTTCCTGATAAACAATGTCAAAAACCGTGTGCCGCGTGGGGTTTTGATAGTATTATCACCAAACTGTACTTTACTAGTAAGCCAGGACAGAAATCGCGCAGAACACACGGTTTTTGACATAATTAACCAGTAAGATAGACTCTGACAGTATGAATGACAAAAACCGCATTAAGCACACGGTTTTGATTTAGAATTTATAATAAATACTTAATTCCTCATACTTGCTCTAAAACCAACACAAATTCAACATAAATATAAACAAATCATGAAGAATGAAACTCCGATGACGTGATTTTTTAAAAGGTGATAAAAAAATTAATTTATTCAAAATTTTCAGGCACGCGTTACGATTAATATATACTAATAAAATCTTGTTTACAACTTTTATAGGTTGTATGTATGTCATGTTTGTACAGGTATTAGTATCTGACTTGATTTAACTAGTTTATTGTGAGACCTGACTTAATTCTTGCTTAGATGATATCAATATCGTGTACAGCATGTGAATTCGGTGATTCTTTACCAACAAGACACTTTTTTGTAGTTTTAATGACCAAAACCGTGTGCCGCGTGCGGTTTCTGTCATGACTTGCCAAAAAAGCACATTTTAGTGATAATATTATCATAACCGCACGCAACACACGGTTTTTGCGATTCTTTATCAGTACGATAGACTTGGAAAGTATAAATGACCAAAACCGTGTGTTTCATACGATTTTGGTCACATTTTACTGAGAAGATGTACTTTGTTGGTAAGTCATGATAAAAATCGCACAATGCGTTCAGTTTTGGTCAAAGGTAGTTAGAAAGGAGTAGACTAATATAAAGACATGATCAAAACCGCTCACGGCACACGACTCGCATAATTTATTAAATTATTTTTGAATTTTTTGAATTTTTTTTAAAGAATTGATTAAAGGTGATCAGCAAGGAGTACACTTATCTTGAGATATGATCAAAACCGCACGCTGCACACGGCTCGCATAATTTATTAAATTATTATTGAATTTTTTTTAAAGAATTGATTAAAGGTGATCAGCAAGGAGTAGACTAATATAAAGACTTGATCAAAACCGCTCACGGCACACGGCTCGCGTAATTTACTAAATTATTATTGAATTTTTTGAAATTTTTGAAAATTTTGTGATTTAGTCAAAAGTAGTCAGCAAGGAGTACACTTATCATAAGACACGATCAAAACCGCACACAGCACACGGCTCATGAAAATTATTAAATTATTATTGAATTTTTTGAAATTTTTGATTTTTTTTATGATTTGATTAAAGGTGATCAGCAAGGAGTAAACTTATCTTGAGACATGATCAAAATCGCACACGGCACACGACTCGCGTAATTTATTAAATTACTATTGAATTTTTTTTTAAAGAATTGATTAAAGGTGATCAGCAAGGAGTAGACTAATATAAAGACATGATCAAAACCGCACACGGTACACGGCTCATGTAATTTATGATTATTTTAAGAAAACTTTAATGTGTAGCACCACATAATTTAGAAATCACGCAGCTAAGACAGTAAATGTTAATTTAATTAGCACAGTTTCATCTTTTTCTTCACGCGTAGGTTGAAAAATACTATAACTTACCATTGTCATTTCCAGAAGCTTCGTTGTTCTTATTACGTTTTAGAATTTTCCTAAAACTTGAAGTTAATGCATTTTTTGCAATTTCCATGTCGATTGCTTTTATTTGAACTAATTTTTAATATTTTTTTCAAAATAGATCCGCAATTTTTAAGAGAAAGTAAATTCCAAAAACATCTTTACACCGTGAACAACACGACGATAGTGAAACTGAGCAAAAAACTATAAAAACTTGCCCAAAAAAATTTACACATACAAGAATAGCCAAGTTAAATGTGAGATGTTGAACTGGTCAGGTGAAAAAAATATTTTCTTTGTGTATAAATTATAACAAATGTTGTTGTTATGATTATTTTATTTTGGCGCGAGATTTTTTAAAAAAAAAGTAAAAAATTTGAAAAAATTGAATTTAAAACTTTTGAAAATAATTTTTGTTTATTTTTTTCCAGAATCTTTTTTTAGTAACTTATTCAAAATACATTAATCTCTCGTAAACCATTGACTGCTTTGTTCTTTAAACAACTGTTGCTGTTACTTCGAGGCAACCTTCGAGGGAACCACGATCCCAAAGTTGGACTGTAAAGAAAAGAGATAAGAATAAAAAATTTAACAGAATTTAATAAAAAATGTTTAAAAACAATATGGCGGAATTTAAATAAACAAAATGGTGGATTTTGAAAAACAAAATGGTGGATTTTGAAAAACAAAATGGTGGATTTTGAAAAACAAAATGGTGGATTTTGAAAAACAAAATGGTGGATTTTGAAAACAAAATGGTGGATTTTTGAAAAACAAAATGGTGGATTTTGAAAAACAAAATGGTGGATTTTGAAAAACAAAATGGTGGATTTTGAAAAACAAAATGGTGAATTTTGAAAAACAAAATGGTGAATTTTGAAAAACAAAAATGGTGAATTTTGAAAAACAAAATGGTGGATTTTGAAAAACAAAATGGTGGATTTTGAGAAAACAAAATGGCGGATTTTGAGAAACTAATTGGCGGATTTTGAAAAACAAAATGGCGGATTTTGAAAAACAAAATGGCAGATTTTGAAAAACAAAATGGCGGATTTTGAGAAACTAATTGGCGGATTTTGAAAAACAAAATGGTGGATTTGGAAAGCAAAATGGCGTAATTTAAAAACAAAATGGAAGAATTTTGAAAAACAAAATGGTGGATTTTGAAAAACAAAATGGTGGATTTTGAAAAACAAAATGGTGGATTTTGAGAAAACAAAATGGCGGATTTTGAAAAACAAAATGGCGGATTTTGAAAAACAAAATGGCAGATTTTGAAAAACAAAATGGCGGATTTTGAGAAACTAATTGGCGGATTTTGAAAAACAAAATGGTGGATTTGGAAAGCAAAATGGCGTAATTTAAAAACAAAATGGAAGAATTTTAAAAGGAAAATGGCGGAATTTCAAAACAAAATGGCGGAATTTTAAAACAAAATGACGGACTTTTAAAAAAATGGTGTAATTTGAAAACAAAATGGTGGATTTGTAACTAAGAAAACCAAATTATGAAATTTTCGCTACAAAATTTCCCTCTCCTTATCCATAAAAATATAATAAAGTACAAATTACAAAATAACAAAAATCCTCAAAAGATAAAACGCAACATTGTTCTAACTGATTGCCTAACTTTTTATCAACCACCTCGAACATTCGCGATATCTTATCACAAAGGAAGCACTCAATTGCGGTTTTTACCACACTTATAATTGATCGTTAATTAACGTTCTTGTCTTATCAAAATTTAAATTTATTAGAGTATTTTTGTAAATTTGATAATTGATAAGATTATTTTTAAAAATAGCTGCATGCAGGTGTGCGGTTTGCAATGTTGGAGTGTTATGTTAGGGGAATTGGACTTTGGGTATTTTTTAAAAAGAAAATTCGGACTATTTAAGGTTAAAGATTACAATTTAATAACTAAAAAGTGCAATTTAGGGACTTATAGGCACCATTTTGTTTTTAAAATTCCGCCATTTTATTTTTCAAAATCCATCATTTTGTATTTTAAATTCCGCCATTTTGATTTTTAATTTCCGCCATTTTGTTTATAAAATTTCGCTATTTTGGTTTTAAAATCCGCCATTTTTTTAATTCCGCCATTTTGCACTAAAAATCACCAATTTTTCACTAATTCATTCTATTTAACACCAAAACTTCACAATTTTAATCTTAAAAACCTAAAACCCCAAATTCCCTTCTAAACTAACCCACAACCCCAAATTATACACTTCACAACAATCTAATCACTTTTTCTACACTTTATCAAGCATAAATTTAATACTTACATTGTACAACTGAATTTTGGAATGTTGGTGTGATGGCTGGAACCTCTTGTTCAACTCTCCATTCATATTGAGTGTTTGGAGTTGTTGGACAATGTCGCTGAACACCTCCAACGAACAAACTGTTGCATCCACTGAGAATTTATAAAAAAAAGATTAAATTTTAGATTTATTAAATTTTTTTTTACAATTTGGGATTTTTTTTGTAATTTTGATGTCATTTTATTGAGGTTTTGATCAATATTTGAATTTTTGGTAGCCATTTTGTAATTTTTGGCAGCCATTTTGAATTTTTGGCCTCCATTTTGTAATTTTTGGCTACCGTTTTGTAATTTTGGCAGCCATTTTGGAATTTTTGGCCTAAATTTTGAATTTTTTGCAGCCATTTTGAATTTTCGGCTGCCATTTTAGATTTTTGGCAGCCATTTTGAATTTTTGGCAGCCATTTTGAATTTTTGGTAGCCATTTTGAATTTTTGGCTTAAATTTTGAATTTTTTTTTGCCAAAATTTTGACTAAAAATTCAAAAAAACTCAAAAAAACCCCAAAAAACTTCCCAAAAACCCTTAAAACCCCGCAAAAACTCACTTGTCATGTGGTGGAACGGCTGGCAATCTCACACGAACTCCGAAAATCCACACAAAACTCTCAACCATCAATTCATGATGAGAATCAGTCGATGTAATAAAGATACTAGCTCTCATCATTCCACCACGTTGTACCAAACATGTATTGGCATTACAGTCTGGTGACTCAACACGATCTGGTGCTCTCAATGTGGTATTGCATGGACGCCAAAATGCTACCGATGGTGTTGGTAATGCAATTAAGATGACGAAGAAAATTGCCAAACTTCCAATTGCGACTGTTTTGTTCATTTTTGTGCGGCTGTTGTTGTTGATTGCTTCAATTTGAAAAACTGAATGAGATTAGATTGGGTTGTTGGGTTGTTTTATAAAGAAGCTTTATCGGTGCTGTGGATTAGGTTTAATTCTGTTGATAATGAGTAGTTTTTTGTGACGTTTCTGAAGTGATAATGGACTGGATATCTTATCGTGTTAAGTGGTTTATTTTGGGGGTAATTGGAGATAATTTTGTTGAGTAGACTGCAGAGTTGTTCAAAAAATTGACAAAAATTCAAAATGGAGGCAAAAAATCCAAAATGGAGACCAAAAATTCAAAATGGCTTCCAAAAATTCAAAATGGCTTCCAAAAACTACAAAATTGCTGCCAAAATTACAAAATGGCAGCCAAAAATTGCAAAATGGCTGCCAAAAATTTCAAAATGGCTGCCAAAAATTTCAAAATGGCTGCCAAAAATTGCAAAATGGCTGCCAAAAATTGCAAAATGGATGCCAAAAATTGCAAAATGGATGTCAAAAATTCAAAATGGAGGCCAAAAAATCAAAATGGAGACCAAAAATTGCAAAATGGATGCCAAAAATTTAAAATGGAGACCAAAAATTCAAAATGGCTGCCAAAAATTCAAAATGGAGGCCAAAAATTCAAAATGGCTTCCAAAAATTCAAAATGGCTTCCAAAAATTCAAAATGGCTTCCAAAAATTCAAAATGGATGCCAAAAATTTAAAATGGAGACCAAAAATTCAAAATGGCTGCCAAAAATTCAAAATGGCTACCAAAAATTTAAAATGGAGGCCGAAAATTCAAAATGGAGACCAAAAATTCAAAATGGCTGGCAAAAATTCAAAATGGAGATCAAAAATTGCAAAATGGCCACCAAAAAATTCAAAATGGAGACCAAAAATTCAAAATGGCTGTCAAAAATTCAAAATAGAAGTAATTTATTTTTTTAAGCACAATAATCCATAAAAATTCATTTATTTATCATAATTTTTGGTAAACATAATACATTAAATTAAAAATAATAACCCATTAATAAAGTTCAACTTAAGGAACCACACAATTATTATTCGGCTTATACAAGCACTGATCAACATTCTCATGATAATACAAACTTCCAGGGCAATTCATCGTGTATCTAAATCCATTTGCACATGTATAAAAAGTCCTACAATTAAGTACATTTTGATAATTTCCATCAGCCCGACCACGACATGAAAATTCAGGATTTGGTGTCGTATTTATTGGCACCGGTTCCGTTGCTGTCTCAGTTGTATTAAAAATTTCACGACGCGCGGCATTAATCAAAGGAAAATTGCCATATCCACAATTATCAGCTAGAAAATGTAAACAGGAAATAATTTATTGACCCAATTTGTGCCTTTAATTGCCACACAAAATTTACCAAAATCATCCATATCGAGGTCATAAAATGCAATGCCACCAACACTCTTGACATTAATCGCGTAATTGACTTTTTCGAGAACTGATTGAATGTCATCGAAGCTTATCCATTGATTGACATCATAAACAGCGTACGGTGAACCAGACTCGGCATGATAAAGTCTTCTCCAATTTGAATTGTGCTCTAAATTATAACAAATCTCATTAAATGGAAGAATTGATGTTTTTCTGATATTTTCAGCTCCATATTCTCCTCGATTTCCATTGCTGATGACTGAAGCTCCAACACCAAAAATGTAGGAATTTTTTAGTGAATATGATCGTCCGTAAGTTGGAATTCCGGGGATGATTTTATCAAGTGGAAATGCTGTTGATATCCAATTGGAAATGATTGATTCCATGTCACGGTTTTGTTTGTATTGAAGTGCTCGGAGTGGAGCGTGTGGGACTGAAAGTGGATTGAAAAAAGGGGTTCAATTTTAGTCGAGGCACATTTTTTCGTTAGTTGAGACACAATTTCTATAGGAATTTTAGCAAAGACAAAATTTTGAGCATAAATTTTAGTCAAGACACACTTCTTTAATCTTAGTCAAGACACAAAGTTTTTATCTTAGTCAAAACTTTACCTTAGTCAAGAAACCTTTCCTTAGTCAAGAAACCTTTCCTTAGTCAAGACACATTTTTAAAAAATCTTAGTCAAGACACAAATTTTTATATCTTAGTCAAGACACAAATTTTTATATCTTAGTCAAGACACAAATTTTTATATCTTAGTCAAGACACAAATTTTTATATCTTAGTCAAGACACAAATTTTTATATCTTAGTCAAGACACAAATTTTTATATCTTAGTCAAGACACAAATTTTTATATCTTAGTCAAGACACAAATTTTTATATCTTAGTCAAGACACAAATTTTTATATCTTAGTCAAGACACAAATTTTTATATCTTAGTCAAGACACAAATTTTTATATCTTAGTCAAGACACAAATTTTTATATCTTAGTCAAGACACAAATTTTTATATCTTAGTCAAGACACAATTTTTTTTTTTTTTTTTTTTATCTTAGTCAAGACACAATTTTTTTTTTTTTTTTTTTTATCATAGTCAAGACACAATTTTTTTTTTTTTTTTTTTTTATCATAGTCAAGACACAAATTTTTATCATAGTCAAGACACAAATTTGTGCATAAATCTTAGTCAAGACACAAATTTGAGCATAAATCTTAGTCAATACACAGTTTGAGCCCAAATCTTAGTCAAGACACAAACCCTACCTGCATAACTATACATCCCATCAACATCGTACATCCTCGCAATATCCAAATTAACAAAATCAACCAACTTCTCCAAAGCACTCAATTCATAAACATTCAATGGATTAAGTCCATTTGGTGTAGCAGAGATTGTCAAACTTTTCCCATTCGCTTTCAAAAGCTTGCTTATTTCAGTCAAAAGTTTCACATAATTTGTCTTATCAGTTCCTTTTGGATACGGCCAATACAAGTCGACTCCATCGAAGCTAAAATCACGAAGAAATTGGAAAATTTTGTCAGCAAATGCGACTCGTTTTGTGTCATTGGATGATAATTTTTCGAAGGTGTCTGATGGGAAGTCTGGTCCACCAATTGATGCGATAATTTGAAGGCTTGGATTGACTTTTCGGTGGTATACAAAGTTGTAGATGTAAAATTCATCGACGTTGCCAAATTGTGGCTGGTAAATGGTTCCGTCCGTGTCGACACTGAAGTAGCTGTAGATGATGTGAGTGCAGAGGTGTGGGTCGATGTTTTTGACTGTGAATATGCCACGGCCGTTTCTGTTTGATGCCTGGAAAAGGGAAATTTGAGAATTTTAACAAATTTTACTTTTGAATTTTTTCTGAAATTTTCCAAAAATTTTTTAGATTTTTTTTTTTTTTTTCTTTTTTTTTTTTTTGATATTTTAGGATTTTTGAAAAAAATTCGGAAAAATTTCGGAAAAATTTCGGAAAAGTCCGAAAAATCCAAAAAAAAATCCGAAAAATCCAAAAAAATCCTAAAAAAAGCCGAAAAATTCTGAAAAAAATCCAAAAAATCTAAAAAAAATTTCGGAAAAATCCGAAAAAGTCTTAAAAATCAAAAAAAAAAAAATCCCAAAATTATTTTTCGATTTTTTAGATTTTTTTAAAAATTTTTTGATTTTTTTTGGATTTTTCTGAAATTTTTCTTCAATTTTTGAAAAATTTCGGGGTTTTATCTTTTTTTTGAATTTTTAAGATTTTTTTTAAACTTTTTCAACATTTTTCAGAATTTTTCTGATTTTTCTGATTTTCGGAATTTTTCGAATTTTTTCGGCTTTTTTTGGGTTCTTTCGGATTTTTTTCGGAATTTTCCGTTTTTTTCAGAATTTTTTTCTGAAATTTTGCAAAAATTTTCTAAATTTTTTTACGATATTTATGGTTTTTGAAAAATATCTGAAAAACTTCTAAAAAGTAAGGAAAATCCGAAAAAAAAAACCGAAAAATTCCAAAAAAAAAAATAAATCCAAAAAATCTGAAAAATTTCGGAAAAATCCAAAAAAGCTTTTTCAAATTTTTTCGGAAATTTTAGAATTTTTCGGATTTTTTTCGGAATTTTTCGGATTTTTTCGGCTTTCTTCGGGTTTTTTCGGATTTTTTCGGGTTTTTTTCGAAATTTTCCGGCTTTTTTCGGATCTTTTCGGCTTTTCTTCGAAATTTTTCGGTTTTTTAAAAATTCCTATCCCAAAAACTCACCATCGGATTCCAAAAGCAAACCAATTTTTCTGTAATTATATTTTTGAAAAGAATAAAATTAATTGTGCATTATTTGAAATTCCAGAAACAAGCAAATTTGACAAAAGGACACATAATTGGCATTTGTCAATAAATGTTGATGGTTTTGAGTTTGTAATTTTTGATAATTGTCACTTACTGTCTGCATTGATGGACTTTGTAGTTGCGAGCATAAAAATCGCAAATGTTATTAAATATTTTAATGATTTCATGATTTTTTGAGAGTTTTTTTTCTAATTTTTGAATTTTTTTTTTATTTTTTTTTTAATTTTTTTTCACTTTTTTCAATTTTTCAATTTTTAAAATTTTAAAATTTTAAAATTTTAAATTTTTAAATTTTTAAATTTTTAAATTTTTAAATTTTTAAATTTTTAAATTTTTCAATTTTTCAATTTCTTCAAAATTTTTTAATTTTTTAATTTTTTAATTTTTTTAAATTTTTCAGTTTTTCACTTTTTTAATTTTTTTTTCACTTTTTTTTTAAAAATTTTTCAATTTTTTCAAATTTTTTTCACCTTTTTAATATTTTTTATTTATTTTTTTCCCACTAATTTAATTTTTAAACCAACTCAAAACACGTTCAACGTTATCGAAATTTCTTAACAGAATAAAGTCAAGCACAACAATTTTTGCTTATATAGATAAAGAATCTACAAGACTACAAATAAAAACACATGAATCAGTACAATTAAATGTTTACGACATTCATTGTCTCATTTATTATTTTTTTTATAGCTTTGCTTATTTCATCAAAAATTAAAGGAAGAGAAAGAAGAAAATTTTGAAGAATAATTTCGTGATTTTGACTGATTCGTTGTGAAATTTGATAAGATAAATAAAAAATAATAAAAATAAAAGTGAAAGGCACAAGAAATTCCAAATGTGGACTTGTGCGTCATGTGAATGCAATTTTGGGAATTTTTGATTTAATTTTTATTAAAATTTAGAAAAAAATGAATTTTTTTAAAGAAAATTTGAGGAAAATTTGTGAAAAATTAAAAAAAAATTTAAAAAATTTAAAAATTTAAAAAAAATAAAAAATTTAAAAATTTTTTAAAAAAAAAATAAAAAAATTTGAAAAATTTTAAAAAATTTAAAAACTTAAAAAATTTGAAAAAATTAAAAAAATTTAAAAAAATTTGAAGAATTAAAAAAAATTAAAAAAAAACTTCAATTTTTTTAAAAAATTGAAAAATCGAAAAAATTTTAATTTTTTTTTAACTTATTATTTTATTAATGACAATTTAATAATTAATACAATTAAAAATGGAAAAAATCCTGATTTTATTTTAAACAATTAAAATTATTTTACATTTTTTCTTATTTTAATTTTTTTAGAATTACATTTTTTTACAAGTTTTCAAAAAATTTTGAAAATTAAAAATTTTTGAAAATATTTTTTCAAATTTTTTCAAATTTTTTCAAAATTTTTTTTTAAATTTTTTTTCAAATTTTTTTTTTAAATTTTTTTTCAAAATTTTTTTAAAATTTTTTTCAAAATTTTTTTAAAATTTTTTTCAAAATTTTTTTAAAATTTTTTTCAAAATTTTTTTAAAATTTTTTTCAAAATTTTTTTTTAAAATTTTTTAAAATTTTTTAAAACTTTTTTAATTTTTTTTTTATTTTTTTTTCAGAAAATTTTCAAAAAATGTTAGAAAAAATTAAAATTTTTCATTTTTTTGCGGGCACTTTTTTGGCTTCGTCAAGAACATTAAAAATAATGTGATACAAAACGTCCATCAAGTCACTCCAAGCTTGCTTTCCTTCATCATCCAATCGACATACAGTTGATAAAATTTCAATAATTACACCACGAAGTTCCATAAAATTCCTTTTTGAAATTCCACGACGTCGATGATATTTTCCAGTTTCTGTCACTAAACTTACAATTGCTTGTAATCCATTGTCCGTGCCGAGAGCGTTGATTGCTGTTGCAAATACGTCCCTGGATTGAGTTTTGGGAGAAATTTGAAGAAATTATTTTGAAGCTACTTGACTTGAAACTTGCATGCAACCTGCATGCAACTTGCATGCAACTTGCATTCTTAGTTTTTTAGAAATTTTTAAATTTTTCGGGAATTTTCGGCTTTTTCGGCTTTTTTCGGATCTTTTCGGGAATTTTCGGCATTTTTCGGAAATTTTCGGGATTTTTCGGCTTTTTCGACTTTTTTCGGATCTTTTCGGGAATTTTCGGTATTTTTCGGAAATTTTCGGGATTTTTCGGCTTTTTTCGAGATTTTTCGGCTTTTTTCGGATTTTCTTGAACTTTTTTAAAATTTTCAGATTTTTTTCGGTTTTTTTTCAAATCATTTCGGGAATTTTCGTTCTTTTTCGGATTTTTTCGGATTTTTTCGGATTTTTTCGGCTTTTTTCGAATATTTTTTGTAATTTTTCGGATTTTTCGGCTTTTTTTCGGAAATTTTCGGGATTTTTCGGCTTTTTTCGGATCTTTTCGGGAATTTTCAGCATTTTTCGGAAATTTTCGGGATTTTTCGGCTTTTTCGACTTTTTTCGGATCTTTTCGGGAATTTTCGGAAATTTTCGGGATTTTTCGGCTTTTTTCGAGATTTTTCGGCTTTTTTCGGATTTTCTTGAACTTTTTTAAAATTTTCAGATTTTTTTCGGTTTTTTTTCAAATCATTTCGGGAATTTTCGTTCTTTTTCGGATCATTTCGGGAATTTTCGTTTTTTTTCGGATTTTTTCGAATATTTTTTGTAATTTTTCGGATTTTTCGGCTTTTTTTCGGAAATTTTCGGAAATTTTCGGAAATTTTCGGGATTTTTCGGCTTTTTCGGTTTTTCTTGAACTTTTAGGATTTTTTCAGATTTTTTCGGGTATTTTTGGAATTTTACAAATTTTTTCGGCTTTTTTCGGATCTTTCGGGAATTTTCGGCTTTTTTCGGGATTTTTCGACTTTTTTCATAATTTTTTGGAATTTTTCGGGTTTTTTGAACTTTTATGGATTTTTCAGATTTTTGCATGCAAGTTGACAAAAAAAAAAACTAAAAATTAATGAAACTTACATAATTTTACTGGCATGACTTCTAAATCCAGGAGTTCCTTTCAACATGACCAACGGCGTGTTTCTAAATGCTTGAAATTTAACTTGATTATTTGGATATTTTTCCAAATATGTGTACAAAATTATTTCTCCAGAATCTCCGGGCTGATTAAAAATTAAAAATTTTATAAGAATTTTTTTTAAAATTAATTAATTTTTTTACCTTTGAATAAGGAATTGCCCAAGTTTTTTTAATAATTTCAATTTGTCGATCTGTTAACGGTTTTAAGGGTGGCGTTATTGGTTCTTTGTCTCCTGATATTATTTGCTGAACATTTGTCACAACATTTCCCATTTTTTTAACTTCTGTTTTTTGTATTTTTAATTTTAAAGTTGTTAAATTTTAACTTTTTTAAGTTTTTTTTTCAATTTTTTTTCCAAAAATTATTCACAGTTTTTTTTTTTAATTTTAAAAGTTTTCAAATTATTTTTTATTTTTTCAAAATTTTTTAATTTTTTTAAAATTTTTTCAATTTTTTTTTCAAATTTTTTTTTTAAATATTTTTCAAATTTTTTTAAATTTTTTCAAATTTTTTTTGGTATTTTTATTTTTTCGATTAAATTTTACTTTGAAAAATTGTTAAAACTTAACACTTTACATTTTTGAAGTCCTTAAAGCTTTCATAAATTAAATTTCAGAAATAAATTTATTTTAAAAATGAGAAAATTTTTTTACTTTCGCTTTAAATTTTCCAAAAACAAAAAATTATTTTTTTTTTCATTCAAATTAATATGCAAAATAATTTTTTTCTCTAAAATTCTTAAAAACACAACCGAAATCTTGAAATGTCAAACAGACAATGAAAAAAAAAATCTTCGGAAATTTTCCTTTATTTCTTATGTAAATTTAATTATTTTTATCAATAATCATCAATCAATAGTGCAACAAAAAAAATTATTTTCCTTAATTAATTATTTTCTTTTTCATTTTTTTTTTATTATTGTGGACGGAAATAAAAGAAAATCGAAGAATAAAAATGAAATTCTATTTTTATTGCTGTCTAGTTATTGTCTTTTCAGATTGCGACTGGGAAAAAAATTAAATAATGTCAACAAAAACATAAATTTAATTAATTAAATTTATCGAAAAACTTGAAAAAATTAATTTTATCAGAAAAAAAATTGCAGAGTTTTTTAAATTTTAAATTGTTTTTAATTTTTTCTATTTTTTAAAATTTTTTAAAATTTTTCTCAAATTTTCAATTTTTTTCAAATTTTAATTTTTTAAAATTTTTAAATTTTTTTTTTCAATTTTTTAATTTTTTTCTCAAATTTTTTCAAACTTTTATTTTTTTTAATTTTTTTTTTTAAATTTTTTCAAAATTTTTTAATTTTTTTCTCAAATTTTTTCAAATTTTTAAATTTTTTAAATTTTTTCTCAATTTTTTACTTTTTTTCGCAAATTTTCAATTTGTTTTCAAATTTTAATTTTTTTTTCTAAAATTTTAATTTTTATATTTTAAACTTTTTAAATTTTTTTAATTTTTTTTTTCTTAATTTTTTTAATTTTTCAAATTTTTTCTAAAACTTTTAAATTTCTTTTTTTCAAATTTTTTAATTTTTTTAATAATTTTAAGAATTTTTCAATTTTTTTGTTTCAAAATTTTCTAACAATTTTAAAATTTTTATTTTTTGCGTTTTTAAATTTTGAAATCTCTAAATAAAAATTTAGTAAAAGAATATAATTATTTAGATTTTAAAAAATTTTAAAGGCCGAGCAAATAATTTGATTAAAATCAATAAAAGGACTTTGTCTTTAAAAAAAAAATAAAACTAAATATTTACTCAATAAGTCATGAAAAAGTCACGAAAATAAAATAAAAATCCAAAAATGAATGAATGAACGTCATAAATTACAATTAAGGAATTCCATTCAATTAATGGCTTTTCTTGTTGATTAAAATGGACAGTAAATCAATTGATTATTAATGGATGGAAAATTTTTGTGACAGATTAAAAGTTAGAAAGTTTTCTTATTCAAAATTAAAAATTTAATTATAATTAATTATAATTTTTTAAAAGTTAAGTAATTTTTGAATAATTGAAAAGTGCGAAATTTCAAACATTTTACTTTTTTTCTTAATTAAAAAAAAAATTAAAAAAATAAAGAAAATTTCAAAACCAAAATTTTAAAAAAAGTTAAAAAAAAAGTTTAAGAAATGTTAAAAAATTCAAAACGTTCTAAAAATTTCAAAATATTAAAATCTAAAAAGTAAAAAATAAAAAATTTAAAAAATATCGAAAAAAATGAAAAAAAAAGTTACAACAAAAATACAAAAATATTCAAAAAATAATCAAAAATTGACAAAACTTAGTTAAAATCAAATTAATTCATTACAATTTTTTTAAAATTTTTTTAAATTTTTTCAAATTTTTTTTTTTAATTTTTAAAATTTTTTCTAATTTTTAAATTTTTTTGTAAAAATTTGTTTTTAAATTTTTTAAAATTTTTTAAATTTTTTCAAAATTTTTTAAATTTTTTCGAATATTTTTTTTTAAATTTTTTTTCAAATTTTTTCAAAAATTTTTTCTAATTTTCTTTTTAAATTTTTTGAATTTTTTTTTGAACTTTTTTTTCAAATTTTTTTTTTTTCAAATTTTTTAAAAATTTTTCAAATTGTTTTTAAATTTTTCTTTTTTTTTAATTTTTTTTTAAATTTTTCTAATTTTTTTTTAAATTTTTTTATTTTTTTTTTTAAATTTTTCTATTTTTTTTTTAAATTTTCGCAAAATTTTATTTTAAAATTTTTTTAAATTTTTTTAAAAATTTTCGCAAAATTTTTTTAAAAACTTTTTCAAATTTTTTTTAACAAATTTTTTAACTCAAATTTTTTTACATTTCTAAATAAATTTAAAAATTATATCAACGAAAAAAAAACTCAATTTTTCATTAGAATTTTTCCAATATCTTCCCCTTAATTTTTCTTATCTAATAAAATTGATCGAAAATAATTTTCTATTTACACGAAAATGATGAAATTGACACCAAAATGCACAATTAAGTTCCTTTATTTACACAAAATTAATCGTTATTCATTTTTTTGTGACATTTAAGACAAATAAAATTCGTCCATTAATCGTTCAATGCTCTGTCCACTTCCCCCACTTTCTTTTCTTTTCTTTGTTGTTTCCTCAAAAAATCCTTAAAAGAAACAAATTTGAAGGTAAAAATGCTCATTTTTCATCCAAATTTTGATGAATTAAGTTGTTCTGGCTCAGAATTTAAATTTTTGAATATTTTAAGAATTTTTGAGGAATTTTAAGACAAAAATTTTGAAATTTAATTTTAAAAAATGAGCATCGCAACTCCGGCACTAAAAACATTGACAAATCGTCAAATTGAACTTATTAAGTGCAACTGGAAAGGATTAAGTGAAAATGTAAGTTTTTTTGAGGTTAATATTTTGGTAAAACTTGCATACGAAAGCTCAAAAAGACTCAAAAAGGCTCAAAAAGACTCAAAAAGGCTCAAAATTGACCAAAAAGGCTCAAAAAGACTCAAAAAGGTTCAAAAAGACTCAAAAAAGCTCAAAATTGACCAAAAAGACTCAAAAAGACTCAAAAAAGCTCAAAAAGACTCAAAAAAGCTCAAAAAGACTCAAAAAAGCTCAAAATTGACCAAAAAAACTCAAAAAGACTCAAAAAGGCTCCAAAAGACTCAAATAGGCTCAAAAAGACTCAAAAAAACTCAAAAAGACTCAAAAAGACTCAAAATTGACCAAAAACGCTCAAAAAGACTCAAAAAGACTCAAAAGGACTCAAAAAGACTCAAAAAGGCTCAAAAAGGCTCAAAAAGGCTCAAAAAGACTCGAAAAGACTCAAAAAGACTCAAAAAGGCTCAAAATTGACCAAAAAGGCTCAAAAAGACTCAAAAAGACTCAAAAAGGCTCAAAAAGGCTCAAAAAGACTCAAAAAGACTCAAAAAGGCTCAAAAAGGTTCAAAAAGACTCAAAAAGGCTCAAAAAGACTCAAAAAGGCTCAAAAAGACTCAAAAAGGTTCAAAAAGACTCAAAAAGGCTCAAAAAGACTCAAAAAGGCTCAAAAAGACTCAAAAAGACTCAAAAAGGCTCAAAAAGACTCAAAAAGGCTCAAAAAGACTCAAAATTGACTAAAAAGACTCAAAAAGGTTCAAATAGGCTAAAAAAGACTCGAAAAGGCTCAAAAAGGCAGGTTGACTTGAAACTTGCATGCAAGTTGACTTGATCATCTACTTGACTGAAAAATTTTTTTAAAATTTTTGAATTTTTTGAAACTTGTTTTCCAAATTCCAGCCAGAAGAGTCAGGTCAGGCAATTTTCTACACGTTTTTACTTCGTCATCCAGAACATAAAACACGTTATGCTGCATTCCGGAACATTCCACTCGAAAATCTTAAAGATACAGCACAAATCAAGCGACATTGCATGAAAATTATGTAAGTTGACAATAAATTCAAAAATTTTTACTTTTTTTAACCCCAAAAAATTCTCTCAGGAATGTCTTTGGAACTGTAATTGATGCTCTTGGTACTGAAAATTGCAAAAGTATAATTTTTGATGCTGTCGCTGACAATGCCGATTTTCATGGCAAAAAAGGAATCACAAAAGAGCATTTTAATCAAATTCGTGAAATTTTAGTTGAAGTTGTCACGGGTGCATGCACATTGGATGATGAAGGACAAGAAGCTTGGAATGATTTGATGGATGCGATGTATCACATTACATTTAATGTTTTGGATGAGTTGAGGAAGTAAAAAATGTGAAAAAATAATAAAAATTTGAATAAAAAAGTAAAATTGACATCCTTAGCTGCTGCTGATCGCGTGACTAGCTTTGTGTTCATATTTATTCCAGAATTTTATTGATTTTTACATTAATTAATGCTTACAATTCAATAATCCAGTAATGGACAACATTTTTTATACAAAAGCACAGTTTAAGGCTAAGTCATAACCAAAACCGCACGTTGCACACGGTTTTTGACACAAATTTTCATCAAGACACACCTTGGAAGTGCAAATGATCAAAATTTTGTAAAACCGCACGTTGCACACGGTTTTTGTCAATCATACAACCAAAGTACAGTTAAGAAGTAAATCATGATCAAAATCGTACGCAGCGCACGATTCTTGTGATTTATTGAATTTTACAAAAGTTTGCTAAGAAAAAGGTCGAAAAATTACAAGAATCGTGTGCTCTGTGCGGTTTTTGGCATCATTTGCTATAAGATACACTTTAAAGGTAATCGATGACCAAAACTGTACGCAGTGTGCGGTTTCTGTTAATCCGGATTAGTAAGGAAACACTTTAATGATAAATCATGACTAAAACCGCACACAACACACGACTCTTGGTCTATTCATGCTTTAATATGACAAAAATCGACATAACTTACAAACAATCCCCAATTTCCGTAATTAATTAAATTTAATTCGATTATCATCATTTTAATGTCAATCATTAAAAGTTGACATTTTCATGCAATATTTTGTGAATTTTTTTGATGAGTTTGATCCTAGTTACATCCTGTCCCTTGTCCTCTAGTCCAATTCAAGTATTTTTCCCATAAATCCTGCAAAATATTTTAAAAAATTGTAAATTTTATTTATTTTTTAAAAAACTTCAAATTAAATTTGAATAAATACAAAAAAATCCGTTATTTTGGCGCGAAACTTAAAATTTGAGAAAATAAAAAAAATTTCGTCATCAATTCACAGCACGAACCTTTTGTTCTTTCTATGTCCAAATAAATCTCACAAATTTGCTATAAATTATCTTTTTTATCATCCACAGCATGAAAATTCTGCATTTTAGTCAGTCACATGTTCACATTTATTTACTGGTTTTTGAGCGCGAAATTTAAATTTAAAAAATTGAGAGCGACTCACAGCAGCCGAGCTGAGCCGCGAGAGCCAAAAAAAAATATTTTTTCAGTCACTTTTTCTCTTTTGATCAGTTCGGAGATTCTTTTGCCAAGTTGTTCAATATTTTTGAATTTTTATCGTTAAAACTGTTTTTGTGGATAAAAAAAAGATCAAAAAATTAAAAAAATTTTGTTAAAAACTTGAAAAAATAAAATTTTGTGAAGAAAAGTGAAAAAATTGAATAAAAATTGTGAAATTGTAAAAAGTCACGTAGCTGTGCTGATTATTTTGAGAATTTTTTTTGTGATTATTTGTGAGAGTTTTTGACTTCCGCGCGTGATTGAAAAAAAATGAAACTTTTGTGGATTTTTTTGGTGTTTTTGATTCAATCGGAATTTGGAGATTGTTGGAAATGTGAATTTGGATATGACTGGTATTATAATGCCTACACATGCAGAATAGACTCAACCTTAAATGTTGAAGAACAACATGTTGCTGGAAAGACTGATGATGATGTTAAATACATCAAGTTTGAAGGAAACCGCAGTGAAAATTTAACTAAACAGAATTTTGGTCCACTTTGTGAAAGATTTAAAAATGCGGAATGGATTGAAATTTGGAGGATAAAATCTGTCAGCGAGGATTTGTTTCAACGATGCATGAATTTAAAGAAAATATGGATTAGGGAATCAGAAATGGAAGAAGTTCCAGAAAATTTATTTTCAAATCTCACAAAATTGACTTCGATTGAATTAAGCGAGAATAAATTAAAATCATTGCCAGAAAAAATCTTTTCAAACCAAAAAAATCTTGAAGATTTGAGCTTAACTGAAAATCAAATTTCTTGTTTGCCTCCAAATATTTTTGATTCGCTCACAATGCTAAAGACGTTATGGCTTGGTTGGAATAAAATTCTGTCGTTGGATCCAAAATGGTTTGAAAATCTTCATTCGTTAGAGACATTGGATCTAATTGGAAACAAACTTCAAGATTTGCCAAAAAATGTTTTTAAAAATTTGAAAAAATTGAAAGAACTTAACTTGTGGGGAAATCAACTGACAACAATTCATTCTGATTCATTTCCAACTCAAGGAAATTTGAAAGAATTGGACTTAAGCTGGAACGAAATCAGTTCAATTGATGAAAAAATCTTGGATCTTAAAAATCTCAATAGAGTGGATATGAGGTGGGGAAATATTTGTAGCAATGAAAACATCAAGTCAAGAAATGAATTAAAAGAAAAACTCCAAAAATGCTTCGACAATTATCAACCACGTGTGGATCCAAGTAAGTTTAAAATTTCATTTAATACTTGAATATTAAAATATTTAAAAATTTTTTTCTTTTTAATTTTTCAGCGGTAAGTGACATCATCAGGACATTTAAATCAACAAAATTTATTTTTAATGCATGAATATTTTCGTAAGAATTAGTCCGATTGTTTGTTTTTGTCAGAATTTATTTTTAGTGCATTTTTTAAAAAATATTTTCCTAAACTAATTATGACGCGATCATGCTTTTCACACCATTTCCAAATTTCTAAGTCAAGATCTTCTTCTTGATGTAAATATTTTATTATTTTGTGTACCTTTAGAGTATTTATCCTGGTGTATTTTAAATTATAAAGCATTTTAAGAGTATTCCTACGATATACCACTTGGGTGAACTCTATACTTCCACATCCTATACATCCAGAACAATAAGTATTATAAATCATGAAGTTATGCCAACTTTTAGTTAATCGGATATAATTATTGCCGTAAAATTGATTATTTATTATTTTTATTAATTTTTAAAGATGATAAAATGCGGAACGTTGTCTGGTCAAGTGTTTCTCATACATAAAGGAAATGTAACAACTCCAAATGAATTTCCATGGTATGTATCCTCACAGTTATTCTATACTATATTCTATACTATAAAATAAAGTTATTCTGCCTGATTGCGTGATTCCGTGATCGAAATTTGAAAATTTTTTGACGGTTTTTTTCTAAATTTTCTTCTATTTAATTTCTTTTCTTTTTGGGGTGTATAATTAGACTACTCATGCATAGCAATAAGTAAAAACACATTTTCAAAAAAATCACGTGGTCGTTAAACTGTATAATAAACAAATTTAAATGTTTTTTGACCGTTTTTCTCCATTTTTCTTTTCGCAATTTCTTGGGTTTTGGATTTTGAAAATTGACTTTATGTATGTAATGGGTCATGAAAACATAATTTTCAAAAAAAATTTTGACCGTTAAGCTGTTTAATCATTAAATTTGAATACTTTTTGACCGTTATTTTTGACTTTATTTTTTCCTTAATTTCATGAGTTTTGAGCTATAAAAACTGACTTTATAGGAACATATTCATTGAAAATTTCGATAATGTTTACGCTGTGAAATCATATAATTCAAATATTCTTTTACCGTTACAAATTTTCAAATTTATTCTTTTTAGAAGTTTTTTGAGTTTACGCTTTGAAAATTGTATTTTTGTGCAAAATTGCGTTTATTAAGGGGCCGTTCACTTATTACGTAACGCAAAAATTCGGATTTTTTACCCGCCCCCCCCCTGCGTAACGTTTTTAACAAAAGAATCAGTTGCGAGAACAATAGACCGTAACAAACTCTCGACCCCCCCCCCTCAGAGCGTTACGTAATAAGTGAACGGCCCCTAAAGGGTGAAAAAATTTTCGCGTTCGCGCGAATAAGCTCAATAAGTTCAAATATTTTTTGACGGTTTTTTTCGATTTCGTTCTATTTGAAATTTTTTTGATATTATATTGTAGAAAATGACTTTTCATGAATTGCACATGCGAAAAAAATTTTTTTGAAAATTTTGAGGTTAGGATAGCTTTGATTTAACCTCAAAAATGACGGTTTTTTGCCTTTTTGTTTTAGTTGTAATGGTGAGCTATTAAGGTTGTTTGAGCTGAAATTTGGCATGTAAGACATGTGGATGATGATTAAAAAGACTGCATACTCATTTTAGATTTTGAGGTTATTTGAGGTTAGAATTCGTATTTTTTAAGTTACAGTGATCTGTTAGAGTATTTTAGGCTGAAATTTGGTATGTGGATCATGTAAGTAATTAGTAAAAAGGCCGTATAGTCATTTTCAAATTTTTAGGTTATTTGAGGTTAGAATACGTAGTTTTTTTTCTTTTAGTGAGCTGTTAAGATTTTAAATGCTCAAATTTGGCATGTGAGTCATGTGGAGAAAAAGTAAATATGCAATCTCAATACTTTTGAATTTTAAGGCTATATGAAGCTGGAATACTAATTTTTTGTGTTGTAGTGTACTGTTAGGGTTTTTAAGCTAAAATTTTAGGTTTTAGGTTATGTGGGTGATGAGTAAAAATACTGAATGGCTACTTTTCAAATTTAGAATTATTTGAGGTTAGAATCGCAACTTTTGCTATCGTAATAAACTTTTAAATTACAGATTTTTCCAAGATTTTTCTCTAATACGTACCACTTAGAATGGTCTGAAATTTCGTGTTCGGGCTAACGCGCGTCGTTTCACATCGTTTCGTTTCGCACAGCTTATTCAAAATTTCCGCTGCCACATTCAAGACTTTTTTTAAAAGGGAATTTCATGTGCTTTTAATTCAGTTCAAAAATTAAGGGTATTGGATTAATAACTTTGAAGGATTTTGATTAAAAACTTAATCTAACTTTTTACCACCAAAATTAAAAAAGTTTTTTTTTATAAATGAGATGTCTGATAGCTTTAAGACAAATGCAACGGGGCCCGTAACGGGCCCTAAACACTAGTACTTAATAGTCTAATGCTCATGTCTTAATTAAAAGGAACGCTGCTCTAGTTTACAACGACGGAACCTTATTTTGTGGAGGAACTGTTGTGTCAAGTCGACATGTTGTCACTGGTAAGTTGTCTTCTAATCTGATTAAAGTTAGTCTTTCTAAAATGACTTTTTGATGATTTTTTAGCTGCTCATTGCATTATAGGAAAAAAGAGTTTCTACAATAATGGCAAGTGCGATTTTTACGTCCAGCTTGGTCTTCATAACTTCACAAAGTACTGGGAAGAAGGACGAATCGGAATGGCTGTAAAATCAATTTTTATTCATCCTGACTGGAATGTTGAAGTTGAAACTTACGAAGCTGACATTGCTGTGCTGGAACTTGTCCATGAAATCACTTTTAGCAAGTACGTTCGACCAATTTGCATCCCCGATGTCGACTCACCTGTTTCTAGCGCAACCCTTGGAACTGCTGTTGGATTTGGAATTACTGAAAATGGAACAATTTCCGAAGTTCTAAAAAAACTTGAAATTCCCATTTACACTTACAAAAACTGCACAAAACACAGCCCGGATCACAGATATGTTGCAAGTAGATCAACATTTTGCGGAGGTTGGGCTAACGGTTCTGGAGTTTGTACTGGAGATTCTGGAGGCGGAGTTTACGTTATTCATGATGATTTGGTTTATTTGCGTGGAGTTGTGTCATCATCTTTACCAACTCCAACTGGTGAATGCGATGTCAAAAGGGAAGCGGTTTTTACGGATGTTCCAAAGTTTTATGGCTGGATTAAAAATGGCGGACTTGATGAACATGCTTACAACAGGAATTTATGATAAAAAGTGTCAGCATCAACAGACTTATTTGGAGGTAAATTTAATTTTAAAACTTATTTTTTTTTATTTTCTTGTGTCAAGTTTCAAGGGTAAACCCTTAAGGATTCCGTCATGGGCGTAGAAAGGAGAGTTTGAGCCACTGTAGGAAAATTTTGAGCCGTGTTCTTGCTGCGGTTTAAAACCGTAGCCAGTTTAAGACTGCAAGCGAGAGCAAGGCTCAAAACATTTCCCACAGGGACTCAAACCCTGGCTACGCCCCTGAGTACCGTAGAATTTATCCTTGGATATTTTATCAGAAAATATTTCACAGTTGAACCTTTAAGGTGTATCCCAGAAACCTTGCCGTGGAATTTATAAATTTTTTATTTTAATTTATTTTTAGACGAAACTTGGCTTTTGACATGGACAATCTGGAATTTTAATGAGATGTGTTGCTCGAGGTCTTCAAACATCAAACTTACTTCTTTTATTTGTAAAAACTTTACATCTGAGGGTTAAAAAAAGCCTCGAATAATTCATCCCAAAAATATTGCAAAAGTTTAATTTTTTTTTTTTATAAATTTTTAATTTTTATGTTTTTTTACTTTTTAAGTTTCATTTTTTATAAATTCTTTACTTTTTTTTCTCAAAAGTTTAGAATGATTTTTTTTATGAAACTCAATTTATGATCTTTTTATTAATTTAGCATTTATAATGAAATGTAAATTCTCTTTTTCTAAATTTTTTAAATAAATTTTTTTACTTTTGCAAAAAATTACTTTTAATTGGTTCTAAAAATTTGAGGTTCTAGTCCGTCCGAAAGATAAACATCGCATCAACACATCAAAGTGATCGAAACTGCAAAAAGTACAAAAAAGTTATCTACAATGATTTTTTTTGGATGTTAAGAAAGCGTTTAGCAGATTCTGGCACACCTAACTCCTGAATAAAATGCTAAAATGGAGATGAAAGCGCATTTTCCACGTAAAGCAGAAAAAAATATAAAAAAAAACTTTTTAAAAAACACGCTTTTTAAAAAAAGAAAACTACATAAAAAGACTAAAAAAATCTATTAAGACGAACTAAAAAGTAGTAAATAAAAAATATATAAAAAAAACTTTTTAAAAAACACGCTTTTTGAAAATGACCAAAAAACTTTGTTAAAAATTCTTCTAAAAAGTAGTAAATAAAATAATATCACGCTTTTAAAATAAAATATAACTAAAAAATACTTTATAAAAAAAAAACTTTTTAAAAAACCACGTTTTTCGCGTGGACTAAAAAGTAGAAAATAACTTTGTTTTGGATTAAATATAATTTTCTTTAAAAAATTTAATGTTTCAAAATTTTATTGTTGATTCAAATCGCATATGACCTAGTACGACTTAATGTTATCGTATACTTTGACAACCAAAAACGTGGGCGCATTAAAGAAAAAGTATTTAAATTGAAGTTTCTAAATTGCATTAAAATTTTTCAAACTATAATCTATTGTAAAGAACTGTTCATTGTGAAGTAATGCGCCCACGTTTTTGGTTGTCAAAGTATACGATAACATTAAGTCGTACTAGGTCATATGCGATTTGAATCAACAATAAAATTTTGAAACATTAAATTTTTTAAAGAAAATTATATTTAATCCAAAACAAAGTTATTTTCTACTTTTTAGTCCACGCGAAAAACGTGGTTTTTTAAAAAGTTTTTTTTTTATAAAGTATTTATTTTCTACTTTTTAGTGTTATAAAGAGCAAAAAGTAAAAAAGTATTTTAAAAATTTTTTATAACTTTTTATGAGCTTTTGATGATCTTTTTGTAAAAGGAAAAATTACAGTGAAATTTTTTTGTCACAAAATCCGATAAAATTTTTTCTATCGCTCGAACATTTTTACAGTTGCCATATGAATTAAAAGTCTGGGTACGTATTTGGAAAATTTTCACACCTTCACTCGCTTCGCTTCGTTCAGGATGTAAAAATTTGTGAGCTTCGCTCAACCTGGTTTGAACTAACTTTGAACTAAACTTTTTATGTTCGAGCTTCGCTCGACTATTTTCAAATTTTACTTTATGAATCCAAAATCTGCAGTTGACTATTACAAATTACAGGAATGTTAGAGGTAGAGGATTACAGGAATGTTGAATTTCACTTCACTAAGCTTTGTCCGTTCGACTATTATAGATCACAGGAATGTCGAACTCCACTTCGCTTCGCTTCGTTCCGTTCGACTATCATAGATTACAGGAATGTCGAACTCTACTTCGCTTCGCTTCGTTCCGTTCGACTATCATAGATTACAGGAATGTCGAACTCCACTTCGCTTCGCTTCGTTCCGTTCGACTATTATAGATTACAGGAATATCGAACTCCACTTCGCTTCGCTTCGTTCCGTTCGACTATTATAGATCACAGGAATGTCGAACTCCACTTCGCTTCGCTTCGTTCCGTTCGACTATCATAGATTACAGGAATATCGAACTCCACTTCGCTTCGCTTCGTTCCGTTCGATTTTTATAGATTACAGGAGTGTCGAACTCCACTTCGCTTCGCTTCGTTCCGTTCGACTGTTATAGATTACAGGAAAGTCGAACTCCACTTCGCTTCGCTTCGTTCCGTTCGACTATTATAGATTACAGGAATACTCCACTTCGCTTCGCTTCGTTCCGTTCGACTATCATAGATTACAGGAATGTCGAACTCACAAAATGAGATCCAGTGAGCATTCACGATCATAAAATGAGAATAAGTAAGCATTCATGATCATAAAATGAGATCCAGTGAGCATTCATGATCATAAAATGATATTAAGTAAGCATACATGATCATAAAATAAGATCCTATGAGCATTAATGATCATAAAATGAGATCCAGTGAGCATTCATGATCATAAAGTTAGATCCAGTAAGCATTCATGATCACAAAATGAGATCCAGTGAGCATTCATGATCACAAAATGAGATCCAGTGAGCATTCATGATCACAAAATTAGAATAAGTAAGCATTCATGATCATAAAATGAGATCCAGTGAGCATTCATGATCATAAAATGATATTAAGTAAGCATACATGATCATAAAATAAGATCCTATGAGCATTAATGATCATAAAATGAGATCCAGTGAGCATTCATGATCATAAAGTTAGATCCAGTGAGCATTCATGATCATAAAATGAGATTAAGTAAGCATTCATGAACATAAAATGAGATCCAGTGAGCATTTATGTACGAATGATATGCAGTAATCATACTTGTCCATCAAACAAGATCCAGCAACTCAGCAACTTTTTATGTCCTCTAAATGAAGATCCAGTAAATATTTATGTCCTTTAAATTAGATTTAGTCACAATTTCAGTCACAAAACACAAAACAACAATTAATTTAATTAATTTTCAAAAAAATGAGATTTAATTTTGTTTACAACAAAGGGAGTCCACTTTTCAAAAAATTTACCCTTTAAATAAAATGTGATTTTCAGTGCAATATTTATAAAACAGAAATAAATAGTATAAACATTATTGATTAAATGTTCATATACAATCATTAACTAATTGATATTTTGATGTTTTGTTGTATTTTTCGTGATTTTTTAAAATATTGAACAATTTTTAATATTGAAGACCCCCTTGTTTTTTTTCGTTTTGACCGTTATTTAAAAATTTAAATCTTTACTTTGAGATTCCATGAAAAAAATATTTTTATGATAAGATTTCATCATAAAACAGCTTTTAAGTAATGAAATTAATAATTGGTAATATTAATTAATTTATAAAGAATCATTTAAGAATATGTTCATCATCTAACACATGATGTATGAAGCAAATAGACCACATACATCATTGATGCCGGATTATTTTTCCCTTATTTAACTTTCATTATTTAATTATAATTAAACGATGCATTTTTTTAATATGAAAACGATGGAATATGAAAATGTACCGCGGATTATATACATATAATAAAAATCAGCTCGATTGAACAAGAAGAAGTGGTCGAAAAATCAATCTACTTTTTTGCCCTCGACAATCAATCAATCAATCAAACAAACAGACAAGAAAGCAAGTTAAGAAAAACGTGGTAATAAAATTTCATTGACTAACTAAAAAGTGTCTAAAATATTTTTCTAAAATATTTTATGTAGTACAAGAACACAATGACTGTAAAAGCGTGGGGCGTAATTGTTTTGGCGACCCTTTGATTTTGATGACCTCTTTTGAACGCCCCACGCTTTTACAGTCATTGTGTTCTTGTACTACATAAAATTTTTTAGAAAAATATTTTAGACACTTTTTAGTTAGTCAATGAAATTTTATTTTAGTTATATTTTATTTTAAAAGCGTGATATTATTTTATTTACTACTTTTTAGAAGAATTTTTAACAAAGTTTTTTGGTCATTTTCAAAAAGCGTGTTTTTTAAAAAGTTTTTTTTATATATTTTTTATTTACTACTTTTTAGTTCGTCTTAATAGATTTTTTTAGTCTTTTTATGTAGTTTTCTTTTTTTAAAAAGCGTGTTTTTTAAAAAGTTTTTTTTTTATATTTTTTTATTGACTACTTTTTAGTCTTAATCAAGTCTAAATCTAAATCACAATAGGAACATGAATTTCTTTTTTGTGTTCGAGCTTCGCTCGAACACTTTTACATTATACCTCATAAATCCAGAGTCTAGAAATGTATTGGGAAAATTTTCACACCTTCACTCGCTTCGCTTCGTTCAGGATGTAAAAATTTGTGAGCTTCGCTCAACCTAGTTTGAACTTCGTTCAAACTTTATGTGTTCGAGCTTCGCTCGAACACTTTTACACTTTACCTTATGAATTCAAAGTTTGGGAACGTATTAGGGAAAATTTTTTTAACATAGTTTGAACTATGTTCGACTGTTACAGATTACAGGAGTGTCGAACTCCACTTCGCTTCGCTTCGTTCCGTTCGACTGTCATAGATCACAGGAGTGTCGAACTCCACTTCGCTTCGCTTCGTTCCGTTCGACTGTCATAGATCACAGGAGTGTCGAACTCCACTTCGCTTCGCTTCGTTCCGTTCGACTTTTATAGATTACAGGAGTGTCGAACTCCACTTCGCTTCGCTTCGTTCCATTCGACTATCATAGATTACAGGAGTGTCGAACTCCACTTCGCTTCGCTTCGTTCCGTTCGACTATTATAGATTACAGGAGTGTCGAACTCCACTTCGCTTCGCTTCGTTCCGTTCGACTTTTATAGATTACAGGAGTGTCGAACTCCACTTCGCTTCGCTTCGTTCCGTTCGACTTTTATAGATTACAGGAGTGTCGAACTCCACTTCGCTTCGCTTCGTTCCGTTCGACTGTCATAGATCACAGGAGTGTCAAACTCCACTTCGCTTCGCTTCGTTCCGTTCGACTGTCATAGATCACAGGAGTGTCGAACTCCACTTCGCTTCGCTTCGTTCCGTTCGACTGTCATAGATCACAGGAGTGTCGAACTTCACTTCGCTTCGCTTCGTTCCATTCGACTATCATAGATTACAGGAGTGTCGAACTCCACTTCGCTTCGCTTCGTTCCGTTCGACTGTCATAGATCACAGGAGTGTCGAACTCCACTTCGCTTCGCTTCGTTCCGTTCGACTGTCATAGATCACAGGAGTGTCGAACTCCACTTCGCTTCGCTTCGTTCCGTTCGACTTTTATAGATTACAGGAGTGTCGAACTCCACTTCGCTTCGCTTCGTTCCATTCGACTATCATAGATCACAGGAGTGTCGAACTCCACTTCGCTTCGCTTCGTTCCGTTCGACTGTCATAGATCACAGGAGTGTCGAACTTCACTTCGCTTCGCTTCGTTCCATTCGACTATCATAGATTACAGGAGTGTCGAACTCCACTTCGCTTCGCTTCGTTCCGTTCGACTGTCATAGATCACAGGAGTGTCGAACTCCACTTCGCTTCGCTTCGTTCCGTTCGACTGTCATAGATCACAGGAGTGTCGAACTCCACTTCGCTTCGCTTCGTTCCGTTCGACTTTTATAGATTACAGGAGTGTCGAACTCCACTTCGCTTCGCTTCGTTCCATTCGACTATCATAGATTACAGGAGTGTCGAACTCCACTTCGCTTCGCTTCGTTCCGTTCGACTATCATAGATCACAGGAATGTCGAACTCCACTTCGCTTCGCTTCGTTCCGTTCGACTTTTATAGATTACAGGAGTGTCGAACTCCACTTCGCTTCGCTTCGTTCCGTTCGACTGTCATAGATCACAGGAGTGTCGAACTCCACTTCGCTTCGCTTCGTTCCGTTCGACTGTCATAGATCACAGGAGTGTCAAACTCCACTTCGCTTCGCTTCGTTCCGTTCGACTGTCATAGATCACAGGAGTGTCGAACTCCACTTCGCTTCGCTTCGTTCCGTTCGACTGTAATAGATCACAGGAGTGTCGAACTTCACTTCGCTTCGCTTCGTTCCATTCGACTATCATAGATTACAGGAGTGTCGAACTCCACTTCGCTTCGCTTCCGTTCCGTTCGACTGTCATAGATCACAGGAGTGTCGAACTCCACTTCGCTTCGCTTCGTTCCGTTCGACTTTGATAGATCACAGGAATGTCGAACTCCACTTCGCTTCGCTTCGTTCCGTTCGACTTTCATAGATTACAGGAGTGTCGAACTCCACTTCGCTTCGCTTCGTTCCGTTCGACTGTCATAGATCACAGGAGTGTCGAACTCCACTTCGCTTCGCTTCGTTCCGTTCGACTGTCATAGATCACAGGAGTGTCGAACTCCACTTCGCTTCGCTTCGTTCCGTTCGACTGTCATAGATCACAGGAGTGTCAAACTCCACTTCGCTTCGCTTCGTTCCGTTCGACTGTCATAGATTACAGGAGTGTCGAACTCCACTTCGCTTCGCTTCGTTCCGTTCGACTTTCATAGATCACAGGAATGTCGAACTCCACTTCGCTTCGCTTCGTTCCGTTCGACTTTTATAGATTACAGGAGTGTCGAACTCCACTTCGCTTCGCTTCGTTCCATTCGACCATCATAGATTACAGGAGTGTCGAACTCCACTTCGCTTCGCTTCGTTCCGTTCGACTATCATAGATCACAGGAATGTCGAACTCCACTTCGCTTCGCTTCGTTCCGTTCGACTTTTATAGATTACAGGAGTGTCGAACTCCACTTCGCTTCGCTTCGTTCCGTTCGACTTTTATAGATTACAGGAGTGTCGAACTCCACTTCGCTTCGCTTCGTTCCGTTCGACTATCATAGATCACAGGAATGTCGAACTCCACTTCGCTTCGCTTCGTTCCGTTCGACTTTTATAGATTACAGGAGTGTCGAACTCCACTTCGCTTCGCTTCGTTCCGTTCGACTTTTATAGATTACAGGAGTGTCGAACTCCACTTCGCTTCGCTTCGTTCCGTTCGACTATCATAGATCACAGGAATGTCGAACTCCACTTCGCTTCGCTTCGTTCCGTTCGACTTTTATAGATCACAGGAATGTCGAACTCCACTTCGCTTCGCTTCGTTCCGTTCGACTTTCATAGATTACAGGAGTGTCGAACTCCACTTCGCTTCGCTTCGTTCCGTTCGACTTTTATAGATTACAGGAGTGTCGAACTCCACTTCGCTTCGCTTCGTTCCGTTCGACTATCATAGATCACAGGAATGTCGAACTCCACTTCGCTTCGCTTCGTTCCGTTCGACTTTTATAGATTACAGGAGTGTCGAACTCCACTTCGCTTCGCTTCGTTCCGTTCGACTTTTATAGATTACAGGAGTGTCGAACTCCACTTCGCTTCGCTTCGTTCCGTTCGACTATCATAGATCACAGGAAAGTCGAACTCCACTTCGCTTCGCTTCGTTCCGTTCGACTTTTATAGATCACAGGAATGTCGAACTCCACTTCGCTTCGCTTCGTTCCGTTCGACTTTCATAGATTACAGGAGTGTCGAACTCCACTTCGCTTCGCTTCGTTCCGTTCGACTTTTATAGATTACAGGAGTGTCGAACTCCACTTCGCTTCGCTTCGTTCCGTTCGACTATCATAGATCACAGGAATGTCGAACTCCACTTCGCTTCGCTTCGTTCCGTTCGACTTTTATAGATTACAGGAGTGTCGAACTCCACTTCGCTTCGCTTCGTTCCGTTCGACTATCATAGATCACAGGAATGTCGAACTCCACTTCGCTTCGCTTCGTTCCGTTCGACTTTTATAGATCACAGGAATGTCGAACTCCACTTCGCTTCGCTTCGTTCCGTTCGACTTTCATAGATTACAGGAGTGTCGAACTCCACTTCGCTTCGCTTCGTTCCGTTCGACTTTTATAGATTACAGGAGTGTCGAACTCCACTTCGCTTCGCTTCGTTCCGTTCGACTATTATAGATCACAGGAATGTCGAACTCCACTTCGCTTCGCTTCGTTCCATTCGACTATCATAGATTACAGGAGTGTCGAACTCCACTTCGCTTCGCTTCGTTCCGTTCGACTATCATAGATCACAGGAATGTCGAACTCCACTTCGCTTCGCTTCGTTCCGTTCGACTTTTATAGATTACAGGAGTGTCGAACTCCACTTCGCTTCGCTTCGTTCCGTTCGACTTTCATAGATCACAGGAATGTCGAACTCCACTTCGCTTCGCTTCGTTCCGTTCGACTTTTATAGATTACAGGAGTGTCGAACTCCACTTCGCTTCGCTTCGTTCCATTCGACTATCATAGATTACAGGAGTGTCGAACTCCACTTCGCTTCGCTTCGTTCCGTTCGACTATCATAGATCACAGGAATGTCGAACTCCACTTCGCTTCGCTTCGTTCCGTTCGACTTTTATAGATTACAGGAGTGTCGAACTCCACTTCGCTTCGCTTCGTTCCGTTCGACTTTTATAGATCACAGGAATGTCGAACTCCACTTCGCTTCGCTTCGTTCCGTTCGACTTTTATAGATCACAGGAATGTCGAACTCCACTTCGCTTCGCTTCGTTCCGTTCGACTTTTATAGATTACAGGAGTGTCGAACTCCACTTCGCTTCGCTTCGTTCCATTCGACTATCATAGATTACAGGAGTGTCGAACTCCACTTCGCTTCGCTTCGTTCCATTCGACTATCATAGATTACAGGAGTGTCGAACTCCACTTCGCTTCGCTTCGTTCCGTTCGACTATCATAGATCACAGGAATGTCGAACTCCACTTCGCTTCGCTTCGTTCCGTTCGACTTTTATAGATTACAGGAGTGTCGAACTCCACTTCGCTTCGCTTCGTTCCGTTCGACTTTTATAGATTACAGGAGTGTCGAACTCCACTTCGCTTCGCTTCGTTCCGTTCGACTATCATAGATCACAGGAATGTCGAACTCCACTTCGCTTCGCTTCGTTCCGTTCGACTATCATAGATTACAGGAGTGTCTAACTCCACTTCGCTTCGCTTCGTTCCGTTCGACTTTTATAGATTACAGGAGTGTCGAACTCCACTTCGCTTCGCTTCGTTCCGTTCGACTATCATAGATCACAGGAGTGTCGAACTCCACTTCGCTTCGCTTCGTTCCGTTCGACTATCATAGATTACAGGAGTGTCGAACTCCACTTCGCTTCGCTTCGTTCCGTTCGACTATCATAGATTACAGGAGTGTCGAACTCCACTTCGCTTCGCTTCGTTCCATTCGACTATCATAGATTACAGGAGTGTCGAACTCCACTTCGCTTCGCTTCGTTCCGTTCGACTATCATAGATCACAGGAATGTCGAACTCCACTTCGCTTCGCTTCGTTCCGTTCGACTTTTATAGATTACAGGAGTGTCGAACTCCACTTCGCTTCGCTTCGTTCCGTTCGACTTTTATAGATTACAGGAGTGTCGAACTCCACTTCGCTTCGCTTCGTTCCGTTCGACTATCATAGATCACAGGAATGTCGAACTCCACTTCGCTTCGCTTCGTTCCGTTCGATTTTTATAGATTACAGGAGTGTCGAACTCCACTTCGCTTCGCTTCGTTCCGTTCGACTGTTACAGATTACAGGAGTGTCGAACTCCACTTCGCTTCGCTTCGTTCCGTTCGACTGTCATAGATCACAGGAGTGTCGAACTCCACTTCGCTTCGCTTCGTTCCGTTCGACTGTCATAGATCACAGGAGTGTCGAACTCCACTTCGCTTCGCTTCGTTCCGTTCGACTTTCATAGATCACAGGAATGTCGAACTCCACTTCGCTTCGCTTCGTTCCGTTCGACTTTTATAGATTACAGGAGTGTCGAACTCCACTTCGCTTCGCTTCGTTCCGTTCGACTTTTATAGATTACAGGAGTGTCGAACTCCACTTCGCTTCGCTTCGTTCCGTTCGACTTTTATAGATTACAGGAGTGTCGAACTCCACTTCGCTTCGCTTCGTTCCGTTCGACTTTAATAGATCACAGGAATGTCGAACTCCACTTCGCTTCGCTTCGTTCCGTTCGACTGTCATAGATCACAGGAATGTCAAACTCCACTTCGCTTCGCTTCGTTCCGTTCGACTGTCATAGATCACAGGAGTGTCGAACTCCACTTCGCTTCGCTTCGTTCCGTTCGACTGTCATAGATCACAGGAGTGTCGAACTTCACTTCGCTTCGCTTCGTTCCATTCGACTATCATAGATTACAGGAGTGTCGAACTCCACTTCGCTTCGCTTCGTTCCGTTCGACTGTCATAGATCACAGGAGTGTCGAACTCCACTTCGCTTCGCTTCGTTCCGTTCGACTTTTATAGATTACAGGAGTGTCGAACTCCACTTCGCTTCGCTTCGTTCCGTTCGACTTTTATAGATTACAGGAGTGTCGAACTCCACTTCGCTTCGCTTCGTTCCGTTCGACTGTCATAGATCACAGGAGTGTCAAACTCCACTTCGCTTCGCTTCGTTCCGTTCGACTATCATAGATCACAGGAATGTCGAACTCCACTTCGCTTCGCTTCGTTCCGTTCGACTTTTATAGATTACAGGAGTGTCGAACTCCACTTCGCTTCGCTTCGTTCCGTTCGACTGTCATAGATCACAGGAGTGTCAAACTCCACTTCGCTTCGCTTCGTTCCGTTCGACTGTCATAGATTACAGGAGTGTCGAACTCCACTTCGCTTCGCTTCGTTCCGTTCGACTTTCATAGATCACACTTTCATAGACTTTTATAGATTACAGGAGTGTCGAACTCCACTTCGCTTCGCTTCGTTCCATTCGACCATCATAGATTACAGGAGTGTCGAACTCCACTTCGCTTCGCTTCGTTCCGTTCGACTATCATAGATCACAGGAATGTCGAACTCCACTTCGCTTCGCTTCGTTCCGTTCGACTTTTATAGATTACAGGAGTGTCGAACTCCACTTCGCTTCGCTTCGTTCCGTTCGACTTTTATAGATTACAGGAGTGTCGAACTCCACTTCGCTTCGCTTCGTTCCGTTCGACTATTATAGATCACAGGAATGTCGAACTCCACTTCGCTTCGCTTCGTTCCATTCGACTATCATAGATTACAGGAGTGTCGAACTCCACTTCGCTTCGCTTCGTTCCGTTCGACTTTTATAGATCACAGGAATGTCGAACTCCACTTCGCTTCGCTTCGTTCCGTTCGACTTTCATAGATTACAGGAGTGTCGAACTCCACTTCGCTTCGCTTCGTTCCGTTCGACTTTTATAGATTACAGGAGTGTCGAACTCCACTTCGCTTCGCTTCGTTCCGTTCGACTTTTATAGATTACAGGAGTGTCGAACTCCACTTCGCTTCGCTTCGTTCCGTTCGACTATCATAGATCACAGGAATGTCGAACTCCACTTCGCTTCGCTTCGTTCCGTTCGACTTTTATAGATCACAGGAATGTCGAACTCCACTTCGCTTCGCTTCGTTCCGTTCGACTTTTATAGATCACAGGAATGTCGAACTCCACTTCGCTTCGCTTCGTTCCGTTCGACTTTCATAGATTACAGGAGTGTCGAACTCCACTTCGCTTCGCTTCGTTCCGTTCGACTTTTATAGATTACAGGAGTGTCGAACTCCACTTCGCTTCGCTTCGTTCCGTTCGACTATTATAGATCACAGGAATGTCGAACTCCACTTCGCTTCGCTTCGTTCCATTCGACTATCATAGATTACAGGAGTGTCGAACTCCACTTCGCTTCGCTTCGTTCCGTTCGACTTTTATAGATCACAGGAATGTCGAACTCCACTTCGCTTCGCTTCGTTCCGTTCGACTTTTATAGATTACAGGAGTGTCGAACTCCACTTCGCTTCGCTTCGTTCCGTTCGACTTTTATAGATCACAGGAATGTCGAACTCCACTTCGCTTCGCTTCGTTCCGTTCGACTTTTATAGATTACAGGAGTGTCGAACTCCACTTCGCTTCGCTTCGTTCCGTTCGACTTTTATAGATTACAGGAGTGTCGAACTCCACTTCGCTTCGCTTCGTTCCGTTCGACTTTTATAGATTACAGGAGTGTCGAACTCCACTTCGCTTCGCTTCGTTCCGTTCGACTTTTATAGATCACAGGAATGTCGAACTCCACTTCGCTTCGCTTCGTTCCGTTCGACTTTTATAGATCACAGGAGTGTCGAACTCCACTTCGCTTCGCTTCGTTCCGTTCGACTATCATAGATCACAGGAATGTCGAACTCCACTTCGCTTCGCTTCGTTCCGTTCGACTTTTATAGATTACAGGAGTGTCGAACTCCACTTCGCTTCGCTTCGTTCCGTTCGACTTTTATAGATTACAGGAGTGTCGAACTCCACTTCGCTTCGCTTCGTTCCATTCGACTATCATAGATTACAGGAGTGTCGAACTCCACTTCGCTTCGCTTCGTTCCATTCGACTATCATAGATTACAGGAGTGTCGAACTCCACTTCGCTTCGCTTCGTTCCGTTCGACTATCATAGATCACAGGAATGTCGAACTCCACTTCGCTTCGCTTCGTTCCGTTCGACTTTTATAGATTACAGGAGTGTCGAACTCCACTTCGCTTCGCTTCGTTCCGTTCGACTTTTATAGATTACAGGAGTGTCGAACTCCACTTCGCTTCGCTTCGTTCCGTTCGACTATCATAGATCACAGGAATGTCGAACTCCACTTCGCTTCGCTTCGTTCCGTTCGACTTTTATAGATTACAGGAGTGTCGAACTCCACTTCGCTTCGCTTCGTTCCGTTCGACTTTTATAGATTACAGGAGTGTCGAACTCCACTTCGCTTCGCTTCGTTCCGTTCGACTATCATAGATCACAGGAATGTCGAACTCCACTTCGCTTCGCTTCGTTCCGTTCGACTTTTATAGATCACAGGAATGTCGAACTCCACTTCGCTTCGCTTCGTTCCGTTCGACTTTTATAGATTACAGGAGTGTCGAACTCCACTTCGCTTCGCTTCGTTCCGTTCGACTTTTATAGATCACAGGAATGTCGAACTCCACTTCGCTTCGCTTCGTTCCGTTCGACTGTCATAGATCACAGGAGTGTCGAACTCCACTTCGCTTCGCTTCGTTCCGTTCGACTATCATAGATTACAGGAGTGTCAAACTCCACTTCGCTTCGCTTCGTTCCGTTCGACTGTCATAGATCACAGGAGTGTCGAACTCCACTTCGCTTCGCTTCGTTCCGTTCGACTATCATAGATTACAGGAGTGTCAAACTCCACTTCGCTTCGCTTCGTTCCGTTCGACTATCATAGATCACAGGAATGTCGAACTCCACTTCGCTTCGCTTCGTTCCGTTCGACTGTCATAGATCACAGGAGTGTCGAACTCCACTTCGCTTCGCTTCGTTCCGTTCGACTATCATAGATTACAGGAGTGTCAAACTCCACTTCGCTTCGCTTCGTTCCGTTCGACTATCATAGATCACAGGAGTGTCAAACTCCACTTCGCTTCGCTTCGTTCCGTTCGACTGTCATAGATCACAGGAGTGTCGAACTCCACTTCGCTTCGCTTCGTTCCGTTCGACTATCATAGATTACAGGAGTGTCAAACTCCACTTCGCTTCGCTTCGTTCCGTTCGACTGTCATAGATCACAGGAGTGTCGAACTCCACTTCGCTTCGCTTCGTTCCGTTCGACTATCATAGATTACAGGAGTGTCAAACTCCACTTCGCTTCGCTTCGTTCCGTTCGACTATCATAGATCACAGGAATGTCGAACTCCACTTCGCTTCGCTTCGTTCCGTTCGACTTTTATAGATCACAGGAATGTCGAACTCCACTTCGCTTCGCTTCGTTCCGTTCGACTTTTATAGATTACAGGAGTGTCGAACTCCACTTCGCTTCGCTTCGTTCCGTTCGACTTTTATAGATCACAGGAATGTCGAACTCCACTTCGCTTCGCTTCGTTCCGTTCGACTATCATAGATTACAGGAGTGTCAAACTCCACTTCGCTTCGCTTCGTTCCGTTCGACTGTCATAGATCACAGGAGTGTCGAACTCCACTTCGCTTCGCTTCGTTCCGTTCGACTTTTATAGATCACAGGAATGTCGAACTCCACTTCGCTTCGCTTCGTTCCGTTCGACTTTTATAGATTACAGGAGTGTCGAACTCCACTTCGCTTCGCTTCGTTCCGTTCGACTTTTATAGATTACAGGAGTGTCGAACTCCACTTCGCTTCGCTTCGTTCCGTTCGACTATCATAGATCACAGGAATGTCGAACTCCACTTCGCTTCGCTTCGTTCCGTTCGACTTTTATAGATTACAGGAATGTCGAACTCCACTTCGCTTCGCTTCGTTCCGTTCGACTTTTATAGATTACAGGAGTGTCGAACTCCACTTCGCTTCGCTTCGTTCCGTTCGACTTTTATAGATTACAGGAGTGTCGAACTCCACTTCGCTTCGCTTCGTTCCGTTCGACTTTCATAGATTACAGGAGTGTCGAACTCCACTTCGCTTCGCTTCGTTCCGTTCGACTTTTATAGATTACAGGAGTGTCGAACTCCACTTCGCTTCGCTTCGTTCCGTTCGACTATCATAGATCACAGGAATGTCGAACTCCACTTCGCTTCGCTTCGTTCCGTTCGACTATTATAGATCACAGGAGTGTCGAACTCCACTTCGCTTCGCTTCGTTCCGTTCGACTTTTATAGATCACAGGAATGTCGAACTCCACTTCGCTTCGCTTCGTTCCGTTCGACTATCATAGATTACAGGAGTGTCAAACTCCACTTCGCTTCGCTTCGTTCCGTTCGACTGTCATAGATCACAGGAGTGTCGAACTCCACTTCGCTTCGCTTCGTTCCGTTCGACTATCATAGATTACAGGAGTGTCAAACTCCACTTCGCTTCGCTTCGTTCCGTTCGACTGTCATAGATCACAGGAGTGTCGAACTCCACTTCGCTTCGCTTCGTTCCGTTCGACTATCATAGATTACAGGAGTGTCAAACTCCACTTCGCTTCGCTTCGTTCCGTTCGACTGTCATAGATCACAGGAGTGTCGAACTCCACTTCGCTTCGCTTCGTTCCGTTCGACTTTTATAGATCACAGGAATGTCGAACTCCACTTCGCTTCGCTTCGTTCCGTTCGACTTTTATAGATTACAGGAGTGTCGAACTCCACTTCGCTTCGCTTCGTTCCGTTCGACTATCATAGATCACAGGAATGTCGAACTCCACTTCGCTTCGCTTCGTTCCGTTCGACTTTTATAGATCACAGGAATGTCGAACTCCACTTCGCTTCGCTTCGTTCCGTTCGACTTTTATAGATTACAGGAGTGTCGAACTCCACTTCGCTTCGCTTCGTTCCGTTCGACTTTTATAGATCACAGGAATGTCGAACTCCACTTCGCTTCGCTTCGTTCCGTTCGACTATCATAGATTACAGGAGTGTCAAACTCCACTTCGCTTCGCTTCGTTCCGTTCGACTGTCATAGATCACAGGAGTGTCGAACTCCACTTCGCTTCGCTTCGTTCCGTTCGACTTTTATAGATTACAGGAGTGTCGAACTCCACTTCGCTTCGCTTCGTTCCGTTCGACTATCATAGATCACAGGAATGTCGAACTCCACTTCGCTTCGCGTCGTTCCGTTCGACATTTTTATATAACATGAATGTCGAACTCCACTTCGCTTCGCTTCGTTCCGTTCGACTATCATAGATTACAGGAGTGTCAAACTCCACTTCGCTTCGCTTCGTTCCGTTCGACTATCATAGATCACAGGAGTGTCGAACTCCACTTCGCTTCGCTTCGTTCCGTTCGACTTTTATAGATTACAGGAGTGTCGAACTCCACTTCGCTTCGCTTCGTTCCGTTCGACTTTTATAGATTACAGTAATGTCGAACTCCACTTCGCTTCGCTTCGTTCCGTTCGACTTTTATAGATTACAGGAGTGTCGAACTCCACTTCGCTTCGCTTCGTTCCGTTCGACTTTTATAGATTACAGGAGTGTCGAACTCCACTTCGCTTCGCTTCGTTCCGTTCGACTTTTATAGATCACAGGAGTGTCGAACTCCACTTCGCTTCGCTTCGTTCCGTTCGACTGTCATAGATTACAGGAGTGTCAAACTCCACTTCGCTTCGCTTCGTTCCGTTCGACTGTCATAGATCACAGGAGTGTCGAACTCCACTTCGCTTCGCTTCGTTCCGTTCGACTATCATAGATTACAGGAGTGTCAAACTCCACTTCGCTTCGCTTCGTTCCGTTCGACTGTCATAGATCACAGGAGTGTCGAACTCCACTTCGCTTCGCTTCGTTCCGTTCGACTTTTATAGATTACAGGAGTGTCGAACTCCACTTCGCTTCGCTTCGTTCCGTTCGACTTTTATAGATCACAGGAATGTCGAACTCCACTTCGCTTCGCTTCGTTCCGTTCGACTGTCATAGATCACAGGAGTGTCAAACTCCACTTCGCTTCGCTTCGTTCCGTTCGACTATTATAAATTACAAGAGTGTCGAACTCCACTTCGCTTCGCTTCGTTTCGTTCGACTCTTAGAACCCTTCAATTCCACATATTTTCCATCTTAAATCATTAAAAATTTAATATCAATGCTTAAAATCTTTTAAATGTATGAATTTTTTATGTTAAAGCATTGAAATTCTATCATCAACATTTATAGCTCAGCATGATTCATTTTCGCTTGATAAAACAATTATATATTGATACTAGTAAAACGGTGATCACTCGTGACCGACTAAAGTGCATTTTCCGCGTTTAGTAAACCGACCAAAACTTAAAACCAAAGATTACAAAATCCTAAATTAGTAAATCGTCGGATTCAGCAAGCATTTATGCCCTTAAAATGAGATCCAGTAAGCACTCAAGGTCAATTAATTAGATCGAGTAACCATTCATGGCCATAAAATGAGATCCAGTAAGCATTCATGGCCATAAAGTGAGATCCAGTAATGATTCATGGCCATAAAATGAGATCCAGTAAACATTCATGACCATAAATTAAGATCCAGTAAGCATTCATGGCCATAAAGTGAGATCCAGTAAGCATTCATGGCCATAAAGTAAGATCCAGTAAGCATTCATGGCCATAAAATGAGATCCAGTAAGCATTCATGGCCATAAAATGAGATCCAGTAAGCATTCATCCGGATCCAGTAGAATATAATACTGGAGAAAATAACCGTCAATTTAAATTTAAATGTGTAACGGTTTTTAAAAATTTAAAAAGCTCACATAATTGACATTGGATTATTTTCCCTTATTTAAGAATCATTAATTAATTGTAGCATTATTATGCATGCTATTAATTTGATGATGATGAAATATCAAATTGCCCTCTGGAATACGTATATATAAAAAAAATCGGTTCGATTAGAGCAGAGGAAGTGGTCGAAAAAAGGGTCACAAGTTTTGAACGTGACAAACATACAAAAATACAAACAAACAAAATGACAGACAGAGTGAGTCAATAAAAAGCGTGTAATAATAAACTGGAAATAAATTTTAATAAAATTAAGAAAAAACGAGATCCAGTAAGCATTCATGGCCTAAAAATGAGTTCTAAAAATGACCAAAAATTCACAAAAATAACTTTTTTCCAATAAATAAAGTCAAAATTTTTTTTAATTAAATCTCATTTTAGCCCAGAAGTATTCAAATTACGCAATTCGGACATCTCCGAATCGCGCCACTCAAAATTATTTTCTTTCTCTTAGAAAACTCAAAACTCACAAAAATTGAGAATAAGAATCAAATTTTTAGCTCCGAGAATTCTCTTTTGTGTCATTTAATCAGCTGTGATTATTTTTATTTACATTTTATTTTCTTTTCTAGGTCAATGTGCTGAGCTTAATTCAAACAAAATATAGCTCAAGGTTGAAAAAAGTCAAGCAACTCATCAATAGTTTTCAACAAAGATAGGTGACTGGATTTACATTTAATATTTTGGATGAGTTGAGGAAGTAAAAAATGTGAAAAATAATAAAAATTTGAATAAAAAAGTAAAATTGACATCCTTAGCTGCTGATCGCGTGACTAGCTTTGTGTTCATGTTTATTCCAGAATTTTATTGATTTTTACATTAATTAATGCTTACATTTCAATAATCCAGTAATGGACAACATTTTTTATACAATAGCACAGCTTATGACTAAGTCATAATCAAAACCGTACGTTGCACACGATTTTTGACATAAATTTTCATCAAGACACACCTTGGAAGTGCAAATGATCAAAATTTTGTAAAACCGCACGTTGCACACGGTTTTGGTCAATCATACAACCAAAGTACAGTTAAGAAGTAAATCATGACCAAAACCGTACACAGCGCACGATTCTTGTGATTTTTTGAATTTTACAAAAGTTTGCTAAGAAAAAGATCGAAAAATTACAAGAATCGTGTGCTCTGTGCGGTTCTTGGCATCATTTCTTGTTAGATACACTTTAAAGGTAATCAATGACCAAAACCGTACGCAGTGTGCGGTTTCTGTTAATCCTGTTCAGCAAAGAAACTCTTTAATGATAAATCATGACCAAAACCGCACACAACACACGGATCTTGGTCTGTTCATGCTATATTATGTCCAAAATTGACATTACTTACAAACAATCCCCAATTTCCGTAATTAATTAAATTTAATTCAATTATCATCATTTTAATGTCAATCATTAAAAGTTGACATTTTCATGCAATATTTGTGAATTTTTTTGATGAGTCGACTTTTTAGTGGCAATTTTCATTTGAAGTAAAAACTTTGACGTGATCGGAATTTATTTCCAATTGTAAAATGTTTCCAAGATATCCAAGATATTTATGGAGAAATGTGAACACTCAAAATAGAGTCAATGTCATCAGAACTCCGCCACTTAGAGTATTAACCGAGAATCAAATTAAAATTATCAAGGATAATTGGAAAGTTTTAAATGAACATGTAAGTTCGACACTAAAATTCATGGTAAAATTTATTTAATTAATCTTTTCCAGCCGATCGAGTCTGGTCAAGCAATATTTTACACTTTTCTCAAGCGATATCCAGAACATAAGAAAAGATATCCAGCATTTAGAAATATGACACTCGAGGAACTTAAAGACACTCCACAAATTCGTCATCATTGTGGTCGAATTATGTAAGTTTTTATTGATTTTCATGATTTATTATTAAGTTAAGGCATTGGTGGTCAATTAATGACAACTAGTTTGTCAAAATCGCATGCAACGTACGATTATTGACACGAAGCATCAATTAAGCACATATTGAGAGTAAGTGTGACCAAAACCGTGTGCAACGTACGACTTTTGACACGAAGTATCAATTAAGCACATATTGGGAGTAAGTGTGACCAAAACCGTGTGCAACGTACGATTATTGACACGAAGTATCAATTAAGCACATATTGGGAGTAAGTGTGACCAAAACCGTGTGCAACGCACGGATTCTGACACGAAGTATCAATTAAGCACATATTGGAAGTAAATGTGACCAAAACTGTGTGCAACGTACGACTATTGACACGAAGTATCAATAAAGCACATATTGGGAGTAAGTGTGACCAAAACCGTGTGCAACGTACGACTATTGACACGAATTATCAATTAAGCACATATTGGGAATAAATGTGACCAAAACCGTGTGCAACGCACGGATTCTGACACGAAGTATCAATTAAGCACATATTGGGAGTAAGTGTGACCAAAACCGTGTGCAACGTACGATTGTTGTCACAAATTAATTTGAAAGAGTTCTTCGAAAGTGATCTGTGACCAAAATCGCACACTGTACACGAATTTGGACATCAATTACCTTCAAAATGTACTTTATTAGGTAATGATGCCAAAAACCACACAGAGCACACGATTTTAGTAATTTTTTGATTTTTCTCTTACAAACATATTTAAAATGATAGAAGTGACAAGAATCGTGTGATGCGTACGGTTTCTGTCGTAAGGTATCAGCAAAGTACAAATTTGTGATAAAATGACCAAAACCGAACGCAACACACGATTCTAGGCAAGACTTTCCTGTGAGGGGCAATTAAATTGAAATAAAGTTCAAAACCGTACGCGGTACACGATTTTTGACAATTCTACTCCCAAAATATAGTTTAGGATTATAAAATACTATAACCGCACGCAACACACAATTTTGAGTGTAACTCTACTATAAAGTATACTTAAATGAAATGTCATGTCCAAAACCGCATGCAGCATACGATTATAGTCATTTAAACTCCTAAACTACATATTAAGAGTAGAATTGCCAATAACCGTGTACCGCGTATGGTTTTGGACTTCATTTCCACTTAAGTGTACTTCATAGAAAATTTGTGCCTAGAATCGTGTGTTGCATGCGGTTTTGGTGTTTTTTTAGAACTTAAATGTAACTTATAGGAAAGTAATACTCAAAACCGTGTGTCGCGTGCGGTTTTGATGTTTCTAAAACTTAAATCTAACTCATAGAAAAGTAATACCCAAAACCGTGTGCTGTATGCAGTTTTTGGCAAAATCTACCAATAAAGAACACATTAGTGATAAAATGAACCAAAACTGTGTGCCACGTGCGGTTTTCGTCATAATTTACTACTTAAGTGTTCTTTGGTACTATGAGTGATCAAAACCGTACGCTGGGTGCGACTTTTGACAAACGACACTAACATGGCATACTTTAGCAGTATGACTGTCAATAATCGTGTATTGCGTGCGATTTTGGTCTTTATTAGATCTTAAGTGTACCTTATAAGAAAGTTGTGCCTTGAACCGTGTGTTGCGTACGATTTTGGTATTTTTTAAGGCTTAATTTTAGCTTATAGAAAAATTGTGTCTTGAATCGTGTGTTTTGTGCGGTTTTTGGTCATATTACTACTAAGATGTGCTTTGATAGTATCCACTTATAAAAACTGTACACAGCACACGGTTTTGGTCAAAACTAGTCAGCAAGGAGTAAACTAATCTTAAGAAATGACTAAAACTGCAAACGCCGTACGGTTTTGAACATTCCTAGGATTAATTTGTACCTTATTGATAACTTATGTCAAAAACCGCACGCAGCATACGGTTCAAGTCATCTTTTGCTCTAATGACCAAAAATATCCACAAAATCACTTCCATTCCAAACTTTTTCCAGGGAATTCTTCGCCTTAGTAATCGATTCTCTTGGCACCGAACATCAACGCGACATTCTCGTCACAGCTGTATCCGAAAATGCAGATTATCATGGCAAAAAAGGAATCACAAAGGAACATTTCATTCAAATGCGTGACGTCATGTTGGAAATTATTTCTGGAGCATGTAAACTGAACGACGAGGAAAAGAAGGCTTGGAGTGATTTTATGGACATTTTGTATCACATTACATTTAATGTTTTGGATGCTTTGAGCAAATAAACAATTTTAACTGACACACAATAAAGACCAACTTAAAAAAAATATATATAAATGTAAATTATTATCCGATAAGATTACAGAGAATTAATGTCTGGAATATAAACACATATAAATGCATTTGAGAGCTTCGTCGATTCCTTCATTTGTTGTCGCTGACGTCATCACGATTTGATACTAAAAATAAATAAAAAATTGTGAAAAAATTAATAAAAATTTGAGAAAATTTAAAATTTTTTTAAAAAGAAATTTTGGTTTTTGACATAACATATCAATAAGGTACAAATTAATCCTAAGAATGTTCAAAACCGTACGGCGTTTGCGGTTTTAGTCGTGTCTTAAGATTAGTTTACTCCTTGCTGACTAGTTTTGACCAAAATCGTGTGTTGTGTACGGTTTTTATGAGTGGATACTATCAAAGAATACCTTAGTAGTAATATGACCAAAAACCGCACAAAACACACGGTTCGAGGCACAACTTTCTTATAAGGTACACTTAAGATCTAATAAAAACCAAAATCGCACGCAACACACGATTTTTGACAATCATACTGCTAAAGTGTGCTATGTTAGTGTCGTTTGCCAAAAGTCGCACCCATCGTACGATTTTGGTCACTCATAGTACCAAAGAACACTTAAGAAGTAAATTATGACCAAAACCGCACGTGGCACACAGTTTTGGTTCATTTTATCACTAATGTGTTCTTTGTTAGTAGACTTTGTCAAAAACTGCACACAGCACACGGTTTTGGGTATTATTTTTCTATGAGTTAGATTTAAGTTTTAAAAACATCAAAACCGCACGCGACACACGATTCTAGGCACAAATTTCCTATGAAGTACACTTAAGTGGAAATGAAGTCCAAAACCGTACGCGGTACACGGTTATTGGCAATTTAATTCTTAATATGTAGTTTATAAGTATAAATGACTATAATCGTATACTGCATGCGGTTTTGGACATGACATTTCATTTAAGTGTACTTTATAGCAAAGTTACTTTCAAAATCGTGTGTTGCGTGCGATTATAGTCTTTTATACTCCTAAACTACATATTAAGAGTAGAATTGCCAAAAACCGTGTACCGCGTACGGTTTTGAACTTTATTTCAATTTAATTATCCCTCATAGGAAAGTCTTGCTTAGAATCGTGTGTTACGTGCGGTTTTGGTCATTTTATCACAAATTTGTACTTTGCTGATACCTTATGACAGAAACCGTACACAGCACACGATTCTCGTCATTTCTATCATTTTAAATATGTTTGCTAAGAGAAAAATCAAAAAATTACTAAAATCGTGCACTCTGTGCGGTTTTTGGCATCATTATCTAATAAAGTACATTTCAAAGGTAATTGATGTCCAAAACCGTGTACAGTGTGCGATTTTGGTCAATTTTAATAATAATAAAAAAATCTTAAATTTAATAAATTTTCCCAAAATCCCCAACTGCCACCCCACACCTCCCTTACCTCACAATCATCTCTCTGCTTAAGTCCTAATTTCTCAATAATTTCACACTTTTCCATCACATCCACTTCATCAATTTTATTTCCAACAACAATTAATGGCATTGACGGCACATCTTCCATAACCTGCCACAACAGCCAACGAGCATTTCCAATTCGTTCTTTATCGCTTGCGTCGATGACAAACACAAGTGCGTCTTTATCTTTGAGATATGAATTTAAAAATTGTTGAACAGGTGCGGAACTGCCAACATCCCAAAATGTCATTGGAAGATTATTGAAGAAAATTGTTTCGCAATTGCAGCTGAATGTTGGAATTGTTTGGATGAATTCTGAATATTTGAATTGATAGAGGAGGGTCGTCTTGCCGGAGTTTTCGGGTCCAACTGGATGTAAAAAAAAAATTGGAAAAAAATATTGGAAAGTTTTTAAAGTCAAGTAGGTTCCAAAAGTCAAGTTGGTTCCAAAAGTCAAGTAGGTTCTTAAGTCAAGTAGGTTCTAAAAGTCAAGTAGGTTCTAAAAGTCAAGTAGGTTCTAAAAGTCAAGTAGGTTCCAAAAGTCAAGTAGCTTCCAAAAGTCAAGTAGGTGCCAAAGGTCAAGTAGGTTCTAAAAGTCAAATAGGTTCCAAAAGTCAAGTAGGTTTAAAAGTCAAGTAGGTTTAAAAGTCAAGTAGGTTCTAAAAGTCAAGTAGGTTCAAAAAGTCAAGTAGCTTCGAAAAGTCAAGTAGCTTCCAAAAGTCAAGTAGGTGCCAAAGGTCAAGTAGGTTCTAAAAGTCAAGTAGGTTCCAAAAGTCAAGTAGGTTTAAAAGTCAAGTAGGTTTAAAAGTCAAGTAGGTTCTAAAAGTCAAGTAGCTTCCAAAAGTCAAGTAGGTTCCAAAAGTCAAGTAGGTTCAAAAAGTCAAGTAGCTTCCAAAAGTCAAGTAGCTTCTAAAAGTCAAGTAGGTTCCAAAAGTCAAGTAGGTTCAAAAAGTCAAGTAGCTTCCAAAAGTCAAGTAGCTTCCAAAAGTCAAGTAGGTTCTAAAAGTCAAGTAGATTTTCACTTACAAATCAACACTTTTGGTGCCTTTGACATATTTTTGTTTCTAATTTTTAATTCAAGGCTTTCAGTCTTTGGTCAATTTTTTTGTTATCAATTTTTTGATAACTTTTACACAAAAAACAAGTCAATGTGCAGCTGTTTGTAACATGCGACCTCAAAATTTTCTTATCAAATTCACCGGCGAGTGAGCAAATATTTTTTGATAAACTTTTTCACTTTTTTTATTGTTTTTGGTTGAATTTTTTTTTTTACTTCTTTTGGTGAGTTTTTAAAATTTTTGATACTTTTTTTGTAAATTTTAGGTTATTTTCTACTTTTTTGGATTTTTTCTAAATTTTTTGTTTTTTTTTTTTAAATTTTTTACATTTTTTAGTTTTATTTTTGAATTTTTTCAATCTTTCAAATTTTTCGGAATTTTTTCAAAATTTCAATTTTTTTTTCAAATTTTTTCAATTTTTTTTTTTCAAATTTTCAATTTTTTTTCAAAATTTTTAAATTTTTTTTAAATTTTCAAAATTTTTTAAACTTTTTTAAATTTTCAATTTTTTTTTTTAACATTTTTTCCCTCAAACTTATTAATTAAGTTTCTTTTTTTACAATTTTGATCACTTTAGCTTCTCAAAAACCAACAAAAAACCCCAAAAAAAAAATCTTTTTTAAAGTCAAATCCCAAAAGCACTTTTTCAATCAACAAACATCCAAAAAATACTAATTTGGCTCCCGTTTTTCTATTTTTTTTTATTTCAACTACAACTGTCTACAATCAGCGACTGTGGCGAGATTAAGTTTGTTATCTTAATCATTTTGCGATAAAATAAACAAAAAAAAATGTAAAAAAGTGAATTTTGAGGCTCAAAAGTGACATCTTTTGGGAGCTTTTTGGGGTTTTGAGCTTTTTTCGAGCTTTTTTTCGAGCTTTTTTTTAGCTTTTTCAGCTTTTTTGAGCTTTTTGAGCTTTCTTGAACTTTTTTTAGCTTTTTTTGAGCTTTTTTTGAACTTTTTTTTAGCTTTTTGAATTTTTATTAAATTTCCGAATCTTTTTTGAGTTTTCTTGAGCTTTTTAAGTTTTTTTAAATAGTTTTCAAGCCTTTTGAACTTTTTCTAAGCTTTTTTAAGTTTTTTAGAGCTATTTGAAGCTTTTTGAGCTTTTTAGAGCTTTTATGAGCGTTATTGAAGCTTTTCAAGATATTTTAAGCTTTTTGAGCTTTCAGCTTAACTCATTATTGCAAAACACACCAAAAAAACTGTCTCAGAATTAGTTTGTGATCAGATTCCGTGTGACTGACTTCTTGACTATTTTTTATCATCTTAATCGCTTGAAAGAAAAAAGATAATAAAAAAATTTTATCGCGATTTCAAAACTATCGGAAGCAAGTTAGTTAAAGTTTAAAATTTATTTGAAAAGCAGTGAAAAAAAAATTATTAAAAAGTGACTGAAAAAAAAAGATAAAAAAAAGATAAATTAACAAGTGTAATTATTTCTAAAAGTCATCAGAATTTCAAATATCGTAAATTTATTGATAAGATAAAAATTGCATAAGAAAAAAAAAAAATATGAAAAATCACAAAAATAATTTTTTTATTTACAAAATGTTTGATTTATTTAAAAAAAATTTTTTTGAAAATTGAAAAATGAACTTAAAAATAATTTTTTTTTATTTTTCAATTTTCAAAAATTTTAAAATTTTTTCAAACTTTTGAAACTTTTTTGAAATTTTTTCAAAATTTTTTAAATTTTTTCAAAATTTTTTAAATTTTTTCAAAATTTTTTAAATTTTTTCAAAATTTTTTAAATTTTTTCAAAATTTTTTAAATTTTTTCAAAATTTTTTAAATTTTTTCAAAATTTTTTAAATTTTTTCAAAATTTTTTAAATTTTTTCAAAATTTTTTAAATTTTTTCAAAATTTTTTAAATTTTTTCAAAATTTTTTAAATTTTTTCAAAATTTTTTAAATTTTTCAAAATTTTTTAAATTTTTCAAAATTTTTTTAATTTTTGAATTTTTTGAATTTTTTGAAATTTTTTCAAATTTTTTCAAAATTTTTCAAAAACTTTCAAAACTTTTCAAATTTTTTTGAATTTTTTAATTTTTTTTTTTAAATTTTCAAAATTTTTCAAAATTTTTTTAATTTTTTTAATTTTTTTAAACTTTTTCAAATTTTTTCAAATTTTTTCAAATTTTTTCAAATTTTTTCAAATTTTTTCAAATTTTTTTAATTTTTTTTAACTTTTTCAAAAATTTTCAAGTTTTTTCAAAAAATTTCCACATTTTTCAAAATTTTTCAAATTTTTTCAAAATTTTTCAAAACTTTTCAAATTTTTTAGAATTTTTTAATTTTTTTTAAATTTTCAAAATTTTTCAAAATTTTTTTAATTTTTTTTTAAAATTTTTTATTTCTTTTTTAATTTTTTTAAATTTTTTCAAATTTTTTCAAATTTTTTCAAATTTTTTCAAAATTTTTCAAAACTTTTTAAAAAGTTTAAAATTATTTTATTTTTGAACTTTACTTAAATAATTTAATTATAGAGCTGACTTTCTTTTCCATAAATTTATAAAATGGAAATTCCGACACAATAAATTTAACTTTTACACCTCGTTTATGTTCAATGCTTCCATCTGGTTTATAAAATGTGATTAAGACATTGACATCAACGTCCTGTGGTCCATCAATTGGTCGTGTTGTTGATAAGAAAAATCCAGTCAAATTTGGCTCAATTCTGAAAATACAAAAATTAAAAAATTGAAAAAATTTGAAAAATTTGAAAAAATTTGAAAAATTTGAAAAATTTGAAAAATTTGAAAAATTTGAAAAATTTGAAAAATTTGAAAAATTTGAAAAAAATTTTAAAAAAAAAAATAAAAAAAATTTTAAAAAATTTTGAAAAAATTTGAAAAAATTTCAAAAAATTTGAAAAAATTTGAAAAAATTTCAAAAAATTTCAAAAAATTTGAAAAAATTTGAAATTTTTTTAAAAAATTACAAAAGAATTAAGTCAAGTAAGATTTTAAATCAACTTGCATGCAGCTTGACTTGCAACTTGCATGCAAGTTTACCATACAAAACTTGTACACAAGTTTCTTTTACAAGACTTGTATGCAAGTTTACTAATAACTTATTTAACTTGAAATCTTTGAAATTGTCTCTTTCAAGTCAACTTGCACACAAGTCTTGTATAGTAAACTTGCATGCAAGTTTCAAGTCAAGTATTTTTCAAAAGTTTCAAAAATTAAATTTTTGTTTAAAAAAAAATCAAAATTTGCCCAAAAAGAAAAAAAAAACTCACAAAAAGTCATCAAATGCAGCTTTTTTGATATTTTCCTTTGTGCTGTAAGCTCGAACGTCCTCTAATGTCACATCGTATCTCTGCTGAGTTGTAATTGTCATTTGTAAAATTGTACTTGCTGAACAATTTGCAGTTCTTGATTTAAAAGCATTTGAATACATCCACGGCTTGTTGCAGTCTTCGTCGTAGTCATCTTCACCGCATGGCGTTCTTAGGTGACAATATCTGTTGAAAATATTAAATTAATTAATGGAAATTTTGATTTTTTTGAAAAGTGGTCAATTTAAAAAAAAAAATTTGGGTTTTTTTCAAATTTTCAAAAAATTTTGAGGTTTTTTTTTCAGTTTTTATCAATTTTTAAATATTTTTAGTTTTTCCAAGATTTTAATCAATTTTGATATTTTTGACCTTTTTTTTTCAATTTTTAATAAATTTAAAAATTTTTTTAATTTCTTTAAAAATTTGACTAAAAAAGTTCAAAATTTCATCAATTTACCTTTCACCATTTCGTCGCACAAGTTTATAGCCTTCACTACATCTAATGTCCATGCATTTGTATGATCCGGCAATGTTAAGGCACTGGCTTGTCTTTTTATTGCAAATTTCTGGATGTTCTTCGCATTCGTCGATGTCTGATTAGAATTAGATTTTAAAAAATTGAAAATATAAAAAATTTAAAAAATTTAAAATATTTAAAAATTTGAAAAAATTAAAAAATTTGAATTTTTAACGGTCAAAAAATATTTAAAATTTCTACGCCCTGAAGTTGGCTGTCTCCTAACCTTATTCTTAGAAAAATTGTCAAATTCGGAAGTTTTATCCATTTTAAATTGAATTTTCTTAATTTTTTTAAAAAAAAGCAAATTTAACGGTCATTTATGATTATTTGAACTTTTCTACCACCTGAAGTTGGCGCTAAATTAAATTTTAATTGAAAATTTCTATGCCGTGAAGTTGACTTTTTAATGATTTTTTTTGTTGAAAAAATGACAAATTTAACGGTCAATAAGCAATTTGAATATTTCTTAGGCTTGAAGTTGGCGTTATACTAAGGAGTCAACTTCAGGCTATACTAAAACCCCCGCCAACTTCAGAATATACTTAATTGCTTGATGTCAACTTCAGATTATACTAAATTACCTGAAGCCAACTTCAGGTTACACTAAATTCCTTAAATTTGACTTTTGTGACAATTTTTTGATGTTTTTCACAATTTTAACAAATTTTAAATGCTTAAGAAATTGTATGCCCTGAAGTTGGCGTTTGTTTCCTAAAATTTTTATGAAAAATAACAAATTTAATCAAATTTTAGTAAATTTTTAAGTAAAATATTTAAAAATTTTCAATTTCTATTGCCTGAAGTTGGCGCTTTACAAAAAACCTGGCTTTTTTAGTATAGCGCCAACTTCAGTCTGTACTATATGACTAAATAGAGTCCTTATTATACCCTGAAGTTAGCTCTCATTGAAGATTTTAGTTTTTTTTATCATTTTTAAGCAAAAAAGTTTAAATTTCTATGACCTGAAGTTGGCGCTATACTTAAAAGCCAACTTCAGTCTGTACTTTATAGCTAAATAGGGAATTTAGTTTACCCTGAAGTTAGTTTCCATTGAAAAAATTTTCGTATTTTTAAAATCATTTTTAAGCAAAAAATTTAAAATTTTTACCACCTGAAGTTGGCGCTATACTAAAAAGCCAGCTTTTAGTATAGCGCCAACTTCAGTCTGTACTTTATAGCTAAATAGGGCATTTAATATACCCTGAAGTTAGCTCCCGTTGAAAAAATTTGTGTTATTTTATCATTTTTAAGCAAAAAAGTTTAAATTCTGATTCCTACGACCTGAAGTTAGCGCTTAACATCTTTTAAAAAAACTCTCACCTGTACAGTACAATTCATCCCTTCTAAATCCAGCTGGACATTTACATTCGTATCCTCCGGGAAGGTTCACACACTCTCCCAAACACAAAAATTCTCCTCTTTCTTTACATTCATCGACATCCACACAAGTCTTTTTATCTGAATCCAGCCTGTATCCTTTGTCACATAAGCACTCATATCCACCATATTTATTAGAACATTGATGACTACAATCGTGAATTCCTTCTACGCACTCATTAATGTCCCTACAATAACCATTTTCATCCTTTCTGTATCCAACTTTACAATTACACACAAATGATCCGTCAGTATTAATGCAGACTGCATTTCGGCACAAATTATTGTAAATTTTACATTCATTGATGTCTTCACATCCACCAAATATATCAAGTTTGTATCCACGTGGACAGTTTTTAATTTTACAAGCATATGATCCGTGTGTATTGAGGCAATTGTGTGTCATTGGACATGGATTGCTGTCACATTCGTTGATGTCAATGCAGGATTTTCCGTCGGGTTTGAAACCTGAGCTGCAATGGGACACTTCGCAGGTGTAACCGCCATTTCTGTTGACACAAATTAGGCCTTGTTCGCATGGATTTTGGAGGCATTCGTCGATGTCTGAAGGGAGAGTGGAGGAAAATTTATAATTTCAAGAAATCGTGTTCAGCGTGCAGTTTTTGACCATTTTTGTCACTTAATGCCAAGAACCGTGTGTTGCGTGCGATTTTTGACCATTTTTGACACTTAATGACAAGAATCGTGTGCTGCGTACGATTTTTGACCATTTTTGACACTTAATGACAAGAACCGTGTGCTGCGTACGATTTTTGACCATTTTTGTCATTTAATGACAAGAATCGTGTGCTGCGTACGATTTTTGATCTTTTTTGTCACTTAATAACAAGAACCGTGTGCTGCGTACGATTTTTGACCAATTTTGTCACTTAATGCCAAGAACCGTGTGCTGCGTACGATTTTTGACCATTTTTGTCATTTAATGCCAAGAATCGTGTGCTGCGTACGATTTTTGACCATTTTTGTCACTCAATGTCAAGAACCGTATTCAGCGTGCGGTTTTTGACCATTTTGATCACTTAATGCCAAGAATCGTGTGCTGCGTACGATTTTTGACCAATTTTGTCACTTAATGCCAAGAACCGTGTGCTGCGTACGATTTTTGACCATATTTGTCACTTAATGTCAAGAACTGTATGTCACATGCGGTTTTGGTTATAATTTATCAATAATGGACACCTTGGTGGTGTAAATGATCAAAATCGCACATAATACACGGTTTTTATCATAGATAATTAACAAGTTGCATTTTAGACGCAAGAAATGACTGAAAACGCACTCAACACACGATTCAATGAATATTTCACAATTTTTTAACTCTAGTATCCAATAACGGCCTTACCAACGCATATTCCTTTGTAATTCCTCTCAAATCCACGATGACATGGCTCCTGAGTTGTAAATGATCTTCTTGTTGTTGAACTTGTTGTTGGCGGAGTTGTAAAAACTAATTCTTCACATCGTTCCTTGAATTCACTAAATGAATCTTCGCAAGTGTAACTTCCGACTGTATTGTTGCAAACTTGACCATATTCACAGATTCTTGAATTTTCAGAGCATTCGTTGATGTCTAAAGGAATAGATTAGAGTTTTTAAGAATTTCAGCCGAAAAACGAAAATTTTGCAGAAATTTTATCCGAAAAGCAAAAAATTTGTAGAAATTTTGTCCGTAAAATGAAAATTTTGCAGAATTTTTGGGCATAAAGTGAAGTTTTTGCAGAAATTTCGTCCGAAAAGTGAAAATTTTGCAGAATTTTTGTCCGAAAAGTGAAATATTTGCAGAAATTTCGCCCGAAAAGTAAAAATTTTGCAGAAATTTTGTCCGAAAAGTGAAAATTTTGCAGAATTTTCGTCCGAAAAGTGAAAATTTTGCAAAATTTTCGTTCGAAAAATAAAAATTTTGCAGAATTTTCGTCCGAAAAGTGAAAATTTTGCAGAAATTTCGTCCGAAAAGTGAAAATTTTGCAGAAATTTTGTCCGAAAAGTGAAAATTTTGCAGAATTTTCGTCCGAAAAGTGAAAATTTTGCAGAAATTTCGTCCGAAAAGTGAAAATTTTGCAATAATTTCGTCCGAAAAGTGAAAATTTTGCAGAAATTTCGTCGGAAAAGTGAAATTTTAGCAAAATTTTCGTTCGAAAAGTGAAATTTTGCAGAATTTTCGTCCGAAAAGTGAAAAATTTGCAAAATTTTTGTCCGAAACGTGAAAATTTTGCAGACTTTTCGTCCGAAAAGTGAAAATTTCGTCCGAAAAGCGAAAATTTGCAGAATTTTCGTCCGAAAAGTGAAATTTTTGCAGAAATTTCGTCCGAAAATCGAAAATTTTGCAAGAATTTCAGCCGAAAAGTGAAAATTTCGTCCGAAAAGTGAAAATTTTGCAGAATTTTCGTCCGAAAAGTGAAATATTTGCAGAAATTTCGTCCGAAAAGTGAAATTTTTGTAAGAGTTTTGCTCGAGAAAAGAAAATTTTGCAGAATTTTCGTCCGAAAAGTGAAAAATTTGCAAAATTTTTGTCCGAAACGTGAAAATTTTGCAGACTTTTCGTCCGAAAAGTGAAAATTTCGTCCGAAAAGCGAAAATTTGCAGAATTTTCGTCCGAAAATCGAAAATTTTGCAAGAATTTCAGCCGAAAAGTGAAAATTTCGTCCGAAAAGTGAAAATTTTGCAGAATTTTCGTCCGAAAAGTGAAATATTTGCAGAAATTTCGTCCGAAAAGTGAAATTTTTGTAAGAGTTTTGCTCGAGAAAAGAAAATTTTGCAGAATTTTCGTCCGAAAAGTGGAATTTTCGTAAAAATTTCCAACTTACCTTCACAAATCCTCAATTTCTCATTAAATCTAAAACCAACTCTACAAACATCCGTCGGAATGCATTCATAACTTCCATCAGTATTCCTACAAATTGCTTTATCTCCACATCCATTATTCTGTATCCGGCACTCATCAATATCCTGACAATCACCAAAATCATTCAAAAAGTGTCCAGGTTGGCATCGCTTTTGTACTTTTCTAATTTCTTCCGGTGGAAGTTCCGCACCGTCAGCTCTTAAGCACGTCCTTCCATCACGTTGCAGACTATATCCTGGATTGCATGAACATCTTTGAACACCGTGCATGACTATACAACTATGATCACAATATCGTGTATCACCGCATGGTTCTGGATTATTTCCACTATTACGACTGCTTGCTTGGAATTTTGATGAATCTGGAATTGAATTTGGTCTGTAGAAAAATCTGAACAGATTGACGCCATTTTGTGGACGTTCGTATGTAAAATATTCAATTTCGTCGCTTGCTGGTTTGACTGTCGATGCTTCGTCATTTGATGATAAATGTTTGAATTTTGGCGGTAATCTTCGAGTTGTTGTTGTTGCTGTGTCAATTTCATTTGTTTCTAAGCTGTCTAAATGTGACCAGAAACTTCTTCTTGTTGTAGTGTCAGGAATGGAAGTTGTTGTTGTTGTTGGTAACTTTTCTGTGACGTCATCATAGTCTATGATTGGTTTTTCTGATGTTGTTGTTGTTGTTGGCTCGGCAGTTGTGATGGTCTCTGTTGTTGTTTGTTGGGTTGTTGATGTTGCTGGTTCTGATTGAGTTGTTTGAAGCTCTAAAATTGAAGAAATTTTGAGGTTTTTTTTAAAAATTTAGTAAAAGATTGGAAAATTTAGGAAAATTTGGGAAAATTTGGAAAAATTTTGGAAAATTTTTGAAAATTTTTGGAAAATTTTGGAAAATTCGGGAAAATTCGGGAAAATTTTGGAAAATTTTGGAAAATTTTGGAAAATTTTGGAAAATTCGGGAAAATTTTGTAAAATTTTGAAAAATTCGGTAAAATTCGGGAAATTTAGGAAAATTTTGGAAAATTTTCCGAAAAAGTTTGGAAAATTTTGGAAAAATTCAGGAAAATTTGGAAAAATTTAGGAAAATTTGAAAAAATTTAGGAAAATTTTTGAAAATTTTGGAAAATTATGGAAAATTTTGGAAAATTTAGGAAAATTTTGGAAAATTCGGGAAAATTTAGGAAAATTTTTGAAAATTTTGGAAAATTATGGAAAAATTTGGGAAAACTTAGAAAAATTCGAAAAAAATTCAGGAAAATTCGGGAAAATTTGGGAAAATTCGGAAAAATTTGGGAAAATTCGGAAAATTTTGGAAAAATTCAGGCAAAATCAACAAAATTTGACCAAAACTTACCCAATAAACCTTCATTCTCTTCCGCCTCATAATCATCATCATCGTCATCATTATTGATAGCTTCGTCAGTTTCTTCATCATCTGGAAGTAAAACTTCCTTTCTTTTCATTTCGCAGCACCACTTAATGGCATCAATTTCCAGCGTTTCATAGCCCAACAAAGTTTTATTGCAATCTTCACCTTTTTCAGCCATTTTTATGCCAAATGAGCATGCTTTGTAGCAAATCTACAAAAAATTTTGGAAAAATTATGGAAAAAAAAATTAAAAATTTTTTAAAAAAAATTGAAAAATTTTAATAAAATTTGAAAAAATTCAAAAAAATAAAAATTTAAAAACTTTAAATATTGAGTCAAGTAGATTTTAAGTCAACTTGCATGCAACTTGACTTGCAACTTGCATCCAAGTTGACTTTCAAGTTGACTTGCATGCAAGTTGGCTTAAAACTTATTTAACTTGCAATCTTTGAAATTTTCTTTTTTTAAAGTCAAGTCTCAAGTCAACTTGCATGCAAGTTGCAAGTCAAGTAAGTTTTAAAAAGTTCAAAAAATTCTCACCATATGCTTAGAAAATGTAGTTGGGCATTCAGTTCCATTTTGTGCCAAGTTAATTCCTTCATTGCAGTCCTCAGTGTCACGTTTCTTCCGACAACAATATTTAATTCTACTTCTGCACTCAATTTGTGTCTTTTCAGGAAGTAAATTGAAATTTGGAAGAGTTTTGCTGCAAGAACTTTTTGATTGACTTTTGCCAAAAATGCAGCAGTCGTTGAGGATTTTTGATTTGTCAGCTGTGAATTGGAAGTGATAAAAAGTTATTAAAATGATAAAAAATTGAGTTTTTAAGGAAAAAATTTTAATTTTTTTTAACCAATTAAATTTTTTCAAAAAATTGAAATTAAAAAAAAAAAATAAAAATTTAAGATTTTTTTTAAAAAAAAAATTGAATTATAAATTTTTTTGCAATTTTAAATTTTAAAATTTTTTTACAAATTTTTTTACAAATTTTTTTTGAATTTTTTTAAAATTTTTTTTGAATTTTTTTAAAATTTTTTTTTTTAGTTTTTTTTTTTTGAATTTTTTTAACATTTTTTTCAAATTTTCTTTTTCAAATTTTTTTATTATTTTTAAAATTTTATTAAAATTTTTTTTAAAACTTTTTTAAATTTTTTTTTTAAATTTTTTTTAAATTTTTTTAAAATTTTTTTTAAAATTTTTTTAAAATTTTTTTTAAATTTTTTAAAATTTTTTTTAAATTTTTTTAAAATTTTTTTTAAATTTTTTTAAAATTTTTTTTAAATTTTTTTAAAATTTTTTTAAAATTTTTTTTAAATTTTATATATTTTTTTTTTAAACTTTTTTAAAAATTTTTTTTAAATTTTTTTAAATTTTAAATTCTAGTATTATTATAATTATAAAATTCAAATTTTTTAAGTTTTTCAATTTTTTTTTAAATTTTCTTTAAAAATGTTCATAGAAATTAAAAAGCATAAATTTTAATAACACAATTTCAAATCCAAAAGAATTAAAAATAAATTTTTTTACTAGAACAACTTTTTTCTTGCCAGTCTAAAATTTTTTTTATTATTTGCAATTTCAGTCTTCAAATCTTCTCCGATTTCATTAAATTTTTTTTTCACTTGAATTTTTATCTTTTTATTAGAACAATTTTTTTTCTGCTGACTCGTGCTAATGTTGACACTCAGTCGCATGCATTGCACATTTTTCTGTTTTTTTTTCTTTTTTTTTGCCGGCAAGAATATTGAAGTTCAAGTTTTCAAAATAAATTTTTGATTGATTTTTAGTTTTTTAATTTTTTTTTAACATTTTCAATTTTTTTAGTACAATTTTTAAAATTTTTTTTTTAATTTGTAAAAATTTTAATTATTAAAAGTTTTACTTTTTTTATTTTTACTGTTTTTTTAATTAATTTTAATTTTTTTTATTCTTTGATATTATACACTTTCAAGTTTTTCAAAATTTTTCAATTTTTTTTAAATTTTTCTTTTTTTTTAATTTTTCAATTTTTTTTTTAAATTTTTCCAAATTTTTCAATTTTTTTTAAATTTTTCAATTTTTTTTTAACTTTTCAATTTTTTTAAAAATTTTTCATATTTTTTTTTTAACATTTTCAATTTTTTTTAAAATTTTTGAATTTTTTTCACATTTTTTCAAAAATTTTCAAATTTTGTCAAATTTTTTATTATAATTAAAATTTTTTTAGTATTTAATTTTTTCTATTTTTCAATTTTTTATCTTTTCAAACTTTTTTTTGTAAAAATTTTTTAAAGATTAAAAAAATTTTTCCAATAAAAAAATAAATTTAAAAAGTTTTTTGTCCGAAAAATTCACACAAAAATCTTTACTTTTAATCACTTTTTAACTTTTTTCCATCAAAATTTCAAATTTTACCACAAAAACCACTCAAAAATTAACAAAATTTTCTTCATTTTTACTCACCAAATGCTTTACATTGTCGCATCCAAACTGCAAACATTAGCAGTAAAAGTAACTTGAACCGCACCGGATGGCTCATTTTTCAATTATTTTTTTATTTATTTATTTATTTTTATTCTGGATAAGAATTTAAAACTTGACTGATCCACTTGAAGCCTCGATGACGAATGAAATTTTTGTAGACAATTAAAATTTTTTGCATTTATTTAAAGTTGTTGATGAGCTTTTGCAGGAACTTTTGTGCTAATTTTGTGCTAAATTTTAGCAAATTTTAATTCTCTTTTTGGAGAAATTTTAATAAATTTTTTTTGCTAAAATCTTATTAAAAAAAAAACAAAAAAATAAAAAAAATTTAAAAAAAATTTAAAAAAATTTAAAAAAATTGAAAAATAAAAAATTGAAAAATTAAAAAAAATAACAAAAAAAATTAAAAATTTATCGAAAATTTTTTAAATTTTTCCAAAATTTTTCAAAATTTTTTTAAATTTTTACAAAATTTTTTAAATTTTTAAAAATTTTCCAAAAAAATTCAAAAATTTCAAAACTTTCAAAATTTTTAAAAATTTTAATTTTTTTTTAAATTTTTAGAAAATTAAATTTTTTTTAAAAACTGAAAAATTTTTTGATTTTTTTTTTAAAAATTTCAAAAAGTTAAAATTTTCAAAAGAAAAAAAATTCTAATTTTTTAAAAATTTTGAAAAATTAAAAAAAATAGAATATTTAAAAATAAACTTAAAATGTTAATTTTAAAATTAGAATTTTTTGAAAAAATTTTTTTTTCCTTTTTTTTGAGAAGGAAAATTTTTTCTCTTTTGAGATTTGTAGCAGTTTGGTTATGGGAATTGGCTGCTATTTGTGGGAGTTGGGGAAGAGCTGAAAATAGACTATTAGGTTGGGAAGAATGAAATGATACTTCTCCAAATGGATCTAGTATTTGGGTCACTGGAATTGCTATTGGCCTATAATCTCCAATAACAGGATCGAATTGCTGAATAACTGTGATTGTTTGTGTCAAAACTGGGTTGAATCCACTCGGTCTACCGTATTCTAATTCTGTATACACGATGTATCTTCCGTGTAACCACGAATAATTTTGACTATTGTTCATACACGTGTTTTCAAATGAAAAGTTCTTTTAAATCAACACAACTACTTTATTTAATGATTTTAACTACTTAAACATGATCCAGTTATGCACCAGATTGTTTAATTTTATTTATAATATAGAACCTTATGCAGATTCTTGAATAATAAATGTGAAACTTTTTAAAAATATTTTTGGACTTCAATTATGCATCGAACAAAACCAAAAATTAATGAAACTTTAATGATTTTACTTTATGCAAGTAATAATTAAATGAAATATGTAATAAAAAATAGCTTATGCAGCCAAAAAACTATCAAAATATAAATTTTTCAAATTTGAATAAATTTTTGAGATGTGTTGATGATGTGCGTGTATATATGACTGTCTTAGTGACCTCTCTCTCTCCTCTTACTCGCTATATCTCCATCCTTCCTTTAAAGCAATTTGCCTACGACTAAATCTATCGACGATATTCCTTTCTGACGAAACTTTTTGATTGCTGGACTTCTGTCTCGTCTATTTCTATCATGTTTATTTGTATCCTGTCTATCCTTGCGATGTGCTGGATCTTTTTTAGATTTTGACCTGATTTCTGTGATTTTCGTTCGTATCTTAAATCGTCCAACGTCTTTGGATTCTTCTCCTTCCTCAGCTTTCCTTTTTCTAGACGTTTCTGTTTCAATCATAATCTTATCGCCATCCAAATTTATATATCCTGCTTCCAAGGCTCGTTTTGCACTTATTTTGTCAGCATACTGAACGAACATATTGATTTTGTCAAATCTTTGTCTTCTTCTTGCGTCTATTGAAGCTCTTATTACATCGCCGAATCCTTCAAATGGCTTAATGATGTCTGAGATCTTTTTTGTGCTGTTTATTCCAATTCCAACCACTGTATTCATGATTTTTATACTTTACGTTTGCTAATTTACGTAATTTTATGAAATTTGTAAATATTGTATGTCTACAAACTTTGGAGAGATATTTATTTTGAAATTTAAACGTCCGTTGGTCTTAAACGTTTTTAACGGTTTTTTGAATTTTAAATTTTAAGTCTACAAATTTTTTTGTTTTGAATTTTTTAAGAATTTTTTGTGTGAATCAATTTAAATAATCAAATGCTTAATACTGATTGACATTTGCTGTTCTATGGATTATCTTGCTCATCGTTTTCATCACTATCAAACAGGTAAGCCAGTTCACATTGCAATTCTTTTGAAATTCCTTTTATGTGTTTAATGTTCAACTTGATTCTTTTTCCATTAATTTTCAGAACTTCATATCCATGATTCTCAACTTTTTGGATTATCTTTTGCTACTTCCCACGGTGGATACAACTTGGCTGATTGATTTCGTTCTGCTGATGACAAATGGAATGTCTTAATCATGACAATTTCATCATTTTCAAACTGTCTTAATAATGCTCGTTGGTCGAATTGTCTCTTATTCTGTAAGTATCTTAATAACGATCTTCTGTATGCCAATGATTTGATTTCCTCATGTCTTTTCTCTTCTTCAGGACTTAATTGATTGACTGGATGTTGTGGCTGCCCAAATTGAACTTCAAATGGGGAAAATCCTGTGACTTGACATTGCCGAGAATTTAATCTGTTGACTATCGATTTTAATGCTAATGACCAACCAACTTGATGATCTGGATTGTCTGACATTTGGAACCTAAAGGCTTCTGTCAACGACCTATTGAATCGTTCAACTGGATTTGCTTGTGGATGATATATTGCTGTTGACTTCGACGAAATGTTATTAGATTTAAGGATTTTATGAAAACTATCTGATAAAAATACAGTTCCGTTTGCTTCGGTTTTCAAACGTGTAATATCTGTGATAAAATTTTCTTTTTCTTTCTGATCATGTCGACTATCTTGGAAATCTGCTTCCAATTCTGATTTTGTTTTTCCATTTGTAAAATATGCGTAAAATGCTGTCGCATAATCATACCAATTTTTAATAGATGTACCAAATATTCGATGCCATGTTAATGCCTTTCCTTCCAGTAAGAACTCAACATTGTCCAATATTAATTCTGGTGTGATTTCAGCTGTTGCTTTTGATAACCAAGTCTGAATATGTTGCGAGACATTACCTTGACTTCCATCAAATTTGTTTGGCCAATTCTTGATAGTTTGTGTAATTTTGTATGCACTATCATCGAATCTCTGTACAAATGTTGGGAATGTGCCAAAATTGCTTCTGTTTGGTGTGTTATTGTAACTTCTTTGACTTTCATCGTTTGGCCATTGAAATGTTGGTATATTTTGTTGATATTGTTGGTGATTTTGTTGCTGATTATAATTTTTGTTTGGAGTCGTACGTTGGCTATTGGGAAAGCCTGAATATGTACGATTTGGTGTGAATTGATGTTGGGAATTATCAAATGTTACGTTGTTTCTTGACTGATTGTTATTATGACTATGTGGATTATTAATCGGTGGATTAATATCAATATTTGGGTTGGTTTGTGGATTTTGATGCATTTGGGAAAAATTAATCGGTGGATTAATTGGTTGTGGTGTGATCTTGGTCATTAATGGATTTTCAATCTTCAATGATGTTAATGGACTTTCGATGCGATATTGTCTTGTCATTTTAATCATTCTATTGTAAGCTTCATCTAATTCCATAATTGCTGACTGTATTTTTGGCTTCAATTCTTCAGATGTATGAATTACAGCATGACAAATTGTATCAAAACTTGATTCTAAAAGTGATTCCACTTTCCTGATGTTTGCTGGATCTGTCCAATCTTTCGCTGTCATTAATTGTAAGTCAATTATAACTTCTTGAACTGCCAGAAATGCTTCTTTTGTTGTTATTGGTGAATGATTTCCATAAATGTCATTTCCTAAAGCTTTTGTAGCGTATTCTTGCGTCAAAATTACGTTCATTTCATCGGATGTTACTTCATTGTTTTGTTTTCTAGTTTTTCTTGCTAATTTCTTCAATGCGCCTGTTAAATCATTGTAGTCAACTGGAAAATTTTGAATGTATGCTGGATTTAATAAACTTTCTCCAATATTTTGCTGTTCGTTCGCTGTATTCATTTCTATGTCTTGTACTTCAAAATTTGATAGATTAATTGCTGTTTCTATAGGTGTTGATGTTGCTAATGGTGTGATTCTAATACTTTCGTCTGGATTATTTATCTGTACTCTTTTGTTGGTCTTTCTTCGTTTTGTATCATACGGTAATGACTCAAAATTGATTTCTTCGCCTGCTGCTTGTTTCTCTGCTGATCTTTTTCTTGTAAGGCGTGAACTCATCCGATTCTTCAGCTTTTTGACTTTAACTTCGTATGTATTTTCTTGTTCTTCGTCTGATTCTTCCAATTTACTGTTTATTCTATTCAAAATGTTGCTAATAGTCCGTTCTATGTTTTGTTCAATTCCTGGATTTGCGTAATTGCTTTGTGACTCTATATTCTCATTAATTGGGTCGGTTCGGCCTGTTATTCTGCGCCACGGGTTCTGTCCCCTATCGGAATTTCCCGTATTCTTATTCTGTATATACGATGTAACCACGAATAATTTTTCTATTGTTCATACACGTGTTTTCAAATGAAAAGTTCTTTTAAATCAACACAACTACTTTATTTAATGATTTTAACTACTTAAACATGATCCAGTTATGCACCAGATTGTTTAATTTTATTTATAATATAGAACCTTATGCAGATTCTTGAATAATAAATGTGAAACTTTTTAAAAATATTTTTGGACTTCAATTATGCATCGAACAAAACCAAAAATTAATGAAACTTTAATGATTTTACTTTATGCAAGTAATAATTAAATGAAATATGTAATAAAAAATAGCTTATGCAGCCAAAAAACTATCAAAATATAAATTTTTCAAATTTGAATAAATTTTTGAGATGTGTTGATGATGTGCGTGTATGTATGACTGTCTTAGTGACCTCTCTCTCTCCTCTTACTCGCTATAGATTGAAAAACTTTTTCTTTAATTAAAAAAAGAGAAAATTGCATAAAAAAGAGAATTGAAAGAAAATGAAAAATTTGAGAGCAAGAAAAAAAAATTCAAAGATCAAGTCGTAAATTTTTAAAGATCACAAAAGAAAAAAAAAATTTCTCATCATTTATCTCAGTGAAGTGAGCCGTGTCGGTTCCTTAATTAAATTGGATTTGTGAAGTGGTTTTTAATTTATTTTTTTCTTATTTTTATTTTTAAAAAAAATAAAAAAAATAAATTTTTAAAAATATTTTTAATTTTTTTCAAATTTTCTGCTTACTTTAAAATTTAAATTTAAAAAAAAAATTAAAATTGCAAAAAATATAAAATTTAAAAAAAAATTTAAATTTTAATTTTTTTTTTAATTTTTTTTAATTTTTTCAAAAAATTTTTTTAAAATTTTTTTAATTTAAAATTTTAAAAATTTTTTTAATTTAAAATTTTTAAAACTTTTTTAATTTAAAATTTTTAAAATTTTTAAAATTTTTTTAATTTAAAATTTTTAAAATTTTTTTAATTTAAATTTTTTTTCAATTTTTTTTTTGAAAGATTTATTTTTTTTTAATTTTTAAAAGTTAAAAAAAATTCAAAAAAAATAATAAATCAAATATTAAATAAATAATTGAAAAATAAAAAAAAATAATTTTTAAATAAAAAAATCCCTCAAAAAAAATTTTTTTTTATTAATATGTGCAAAATTTGTGTCATGCAATTTTTATCTCATCTTGAATAAAAATAGAAATAAAATAAAAAAAATCATCTCAAAGTAAACAGACGCGCGTCACTCGAGTGTGCCAAATGTGTAAATTTGTGAAATGACTTAATTTTTTTTTTTTTGAAAAATTGCAAAAAAGAAGGAAAAAAAAATTAAACAAAAATGCCAGAAAAAGTTAAAAAATTTATTGTTTTAATTATTTTGGTGGTTTGTGCATTTGGTTCATGTTCTGGGCAGATGTGGGGCGAAATTGGTGAGCAAATTTGTTTTTTTTTATAAATCATGTCAAGTTTAAGAATTTTTAAGTTACAAATATTTTTTTTTGTGAAAAAAGAATTTTTTATTTAAAAAAAAAATTCAATTTTTTTTAAAAATTTTTCAAATTTTTTTTAAAAATTTTTCAAATTTTTTTTAAAAATTTTTCAAATTTTTTTTAAAAATTTTTCAAATTTTTTAAAAAATTTCAAATTTTTTAAAAAATTTCAAATTTTGCAAACTTTATAAATTTTTTCAAATTTTTTAAAATTTTTCAAATTTTTTAAAAATTTTTAAAATTTTTCAAATTTTTTAAAATTTTTCAAATTTTTTAAAATTTTTCAAATTTTTTTTAAAAATTTTTCAAATTTTTTTTAAAAATTTTTCAAATTTTTTTTAAAAATTTTTCAAATTTTTTTTAAAAATTTTTCAAATTTTTTTTAAAAATTTTTCAAATTTTTTTTAAAAATTTTTCAAATTTTTTTTAAAAATTTTTCAATTTTTTTAAAATTTTTCAAAATTTTTAAAAATTTTTCAAATTTTTTTAAAAATTTTTTCAAATTTTTTTAAAAATTTTTTCAAATTTTTTTTAAAAAATTTTCAAATTTTTTTAAAAATTTTTCATTTTTTTTTAAATTTTTCAATTTTTTTAAAATTTTTCAAAATTTTTAAAAATTTTTCAAATTTTTTTAAAAATTTTTCAAATTTTTTTAAAAATTTTTCAAATTTTTTTTAAAAATTTTTCAATTTTTTTTTTAAATTTTTCAATTTTTTTTTAAAATTTTTCAAATTTTTTTAAAATTTTTTCAAATATTTTAAAATTTTTTCAAATATTTTAAATTTTTTCAAATTTTTTCAAATATTTTAAAATCTTTTCAAATATTTTAAATTTTTTCAAATATTTTCAAATATTTTAAAATTTTTTCAAATATTTTAAATTTTTTCAAATTTTATCAAATATTTAAAAATTTTTTAAAAATTTTTCTAATTTTTTTTTAATTTTTCAAATTTTTTTTAAAATTTTTCAATTTTTTTAAAAAATTAAATTTTAAAATTTTTCAATTTTTTTTAAGTTTTTTAATTTTTTTTTAAAAATTTTTCAAATTTTTTTTAAAAATTTTTCAAATTTTTTTAAAATTTTTCAAATTTTTTTTTTAAATTTTTTCAAATTTTTTTAAAATTTTTCAAATTTTTTTAAAATTTTTCAAATTTTTTTAAAATTTTTCAAATTTTTTTAAAATTTTTCAAATTTTTTTAAAATTTTTCAAATTTTTTTAAAATTTTTCAAATTTTTTCATTTTTTTTAAATTTTTCAAAATTTTCTTTAAATTTTTCAAAAATTTTTTTTAAAATTTTTCAAAAATTTATTTAAAAATTTTTCAAATTTTTTTTAAATTTTTCAATTTTTTTTTTAAATTTTTCAAATTTTTTTTAAAAATTTTTCAAATTTTTTTTAAAAATTTTTCAAATTTTTTTTAAAAATTTTTCAAATTTTTTTTAAAAATTTTTCAAATTTTTTTTAAAAATTTTTCAAATTTTTTTTTTAAATTTTTTCAAATTTTTTTAAAATTTTTCAAATTATTTTAAAATTTTTCAAATTTTTTTAAAATTTTTCAAATTTTTTTTAAAAATTTTTCAAATTTTTTTTAAAAATTTTTCAAATTTTTTTTAAAAATTTTTCAAATTTTTTTTAAAAATTTTTCAAATTTTTTTTAAAAATTTTTCAAATTTTTTTTAAAAATTTTTCAAATTTTTTTTAAAAATTTTTCAAATTTTTTTTAAAAATTTTTCAAATTTTTTTTAAAAATTTTTCAAATTTTTTTTAAAAATTTTTCAAATTTTTTTTAAAAATTTTTCAAATTTTTTTTTTAAAAATTTTTCAAATTTTCAATTCAAAAAATTTTTCAATTTTTTTAAATTTTTTAAATTTTTTTTTTAAATTCTTCAAAATTTTTAAAAATTTTTCAATTTTTTTTAAAAAATTTTTCAATTTTTTTTTAAAAAATTTTCATTTTTTTTTAAAAAATTTTCATTTTTTTTTAAAAAATTTTTCAATTTTTTTTTAAAAAATTTTTCAATTTTTTTTTAAAAAATTTTCATTTTTTTTTTAAAATTTTCATTTTTTTTAAATTTTTCAATTTTTTTTTAAATTTTCAAATTTTTTTTGAAAATTTTTCAAATTTTTTTAAAATTTTTCAAATTTTTTTAAAATTTTTCAAATTTTTTTAAAATTTTTCAAATTTTTTTAAAATTTTTCAAATTTTTTTAAAATTTTCAAATTTTTTTAAATTTTTTCAAATTTTTTTAAAATTTTTCAAATTTTTTTAAAATTTTTCAAAATTTTTTAAATTTTTCAATTTTTTTAAATTTTTTCAAATTTTTTTAAAATTTTTCAAATTTTTTTAAAATTTTTCAAATTTTTTTAAAATTTTTCAAATTTTTTTAAAATTTTTCAAATTTTTTCATTTTTTTTAAATTTTTAAATTTTTTTAAAAAAAAAATTTCAATTTTTTTTAGTTTTTTAAATTGTTTTAAATTTTCCAAATTTTTTTAAAATTTTTTAAACTTTTTCATTTTTTTAATTTTTCCCAAAATAAATTTCAGTTTACGATGACAACGAAGCTCCAGAAACCACGCAAATTTCAGAATTAGAGTCAGTAGAAGAAGTTGAAGCTGTGACTAAAATTTATTACACTGTGGGACGGACGTTACCAATTCCAATTGTGCAGCCATTTTCATGTAATTTTCAAGGTGTTTGGTATCGAGAATCAGAAGAATTCAGAATGGGACCGAATAATTGCTCAATTTGTGTTTGTATTGACACGGATGTCAAGTGTAATGATGATGAATGTTTTGCGGAAATTCCGGAAGTTGTTGAAGCTCAAAAGGAAAATTTGGTGAGGAAAAAATTAATCTTGTTCAATTTTCCCAAAATTTTCCCGAATTATTCAGAATTTTCCAAATTTTTCCTAAATTTTTCCAAATTTTTCCGAATTTTTCCAAATTTTTCCATATTTTCCCGAATTTTTCCAAATTTTCCCGAATTTTCAAAATTTTCCTCAATTTCTCTCAAATTTTTCCAAATTTTCCTCAAATTTTCCCGAATTTTCCTCAAATTTTCCAAAATTTTCCAAATTTTCCTCAAATTTTTCCAAATTTCCCCAAATTTTTCTCAAATTTTCCGAAATTTTCCAAATTTTCCCGAATTTTCCCGAATTTTTCCAAATTTTCCCAAATTTTCCAAATTTTCCCGAATTTTCCAAATTTTCCCGAATTTTTCCAAATTTTCCCGAATTTTTCCAAATTTTCAAAATTTTTCTCAAATTTTCCTGAATTTTTCCAAATTTTCCGAATTTTCCAAATTTTCCAAATTTTCCAAATTTTCCCAAATTTTTCCAAATTTTTCCAAATTTTCCCAAATTTTTCCAAATTTTCCTCAAATTTTCCCAAATTTTCCTCAAATTTTTCCGAATTTTTCAAATTTTTCCAAATTTTTTTCAAATTTTTCCAAATTTTCCTCAAATTTTTCCGAATTTTTCAAATTTTTCCAAATTTTTTTCAAATTTTTCCAAATTTTCCTCAAATTTTCCCCAAATTTTCCTAAATTTTCCTCAAATTTTCCCGAATTTTCCCAAATTTATCTCCAAAAAAAAATAAATTTTCCCCAAAAAATTTTCCAGATTCCAAAAGAAAAACTGAAACTGCCAGAAATCAACACAACCGTAGCAAGTTTAATTCCCGAAAACCACCCAGAAACTCATGAATCAGAAGGTGAGTTCATTAACATCCACAAAAAAAGTAACCGAAAAAATTTCACATCATCAAAATAAATGTAAACATTTTAATTTTAATTTATAAAGTCAGCATGGCCTGCATAAAAATTCTTTCATTTTTACACGCTTTTTTTATTACACGCTTTTTATTGACTCACTCTGTCTGTCATTTTGTTTGTATATTTGTCACGTTCAAAACTTGTGACCCTTTTTAGCGTATTTTTGGAAACTTGTTTTCAAAAAGGAAGCTCAATCATACACTTTTTCGGCTGGCTGCAAATTTTCGAAAAACTATCTTTTAATCTAGACATCGTAGAGAGCTCCGGTTTGTTTTATTAGCTTCGTTTCATCGAGTTATTTGCGGCAAATGTATTTAAAAGTCCCAAATTTGTGTTTAAACACCTTAATTAATTAATTTTTAATTTCACAAAGAAAAATAATCAACACATGACTGCAACTTCACGTCATAGAAATTTCAAATATTTTTTAACCGTTTACATTTGAAAATTTTTTGACCGTTATTTTTTGCGAAAAGTTTTTTGTTCAGTTTTGCAAGTTATTAGTTTGTGCATTGTTGTTGTAACATTTTTGTAAAATTATCGTTATTTTTATGTAGAATATTGCAAGGTCTGTCCTGAAAGTTGATATACTTTCAATTCGTAGCTCGATTACTGATCGCCGCGCCAAAAATGCGCTGAAGTCCCTCGATATGAAACACGAGGACTTTTGTAATTTTTTCGACCACTTCCTCTGCTCTAATCGAACCGATTTTTTTTTATATATACATATTCCAGAGGGCAATTTGATATTTCATCATCATCAAATCAATAGCATGCTTAATAATGCTACAATTGATTAATGATTCTTAAATAAGGGAAAAAAAATCCAATGTCAATTATGTGAGCTTTCAATTTACAATGACAGGTCATTTTTTTGCATTAAAAATGAGCTCATATGGTTCATTACACATTATATAATAATACCAATTAAAATGTAAATTAAAATTCTTAATGAATCGAGATTTTTTGATAAAGTTAGAAAAATTGTCAAGTATTTTTTCCATGGAACAATTTGAATTTTTAAGAACCGTTACACATTTAAATTTAAATTGACGGTTATTTTCTCCAGTATTATATTCTACCAGATTCCGGATGAATGCTTACTGGATCTCATTTTATGGCCATGAATGCTTACTGGATCTTACTTTATGGCCATTAATGCTTACTGGATCTCATTTTATGGCCATAAATGCTTACTGGATCTTACTTTATGGCCATTAATGCTTACTGGATCTTACTTTATGGCCATGAATGCTTACTGGATCTTACTTTATGGCCATGAATGCTTACTGGATCTTACTTTATGGCCATGAATGCTTACTGGATCTTACTTTATGGCCATGAATGCTTACTGGATCTCATTTTATGGCCATGAATGCTTACTGGATCTTACTTTATGGCCATTAATGCTTACTGGATCTCATTTTATGGCCATTAATGCTTACTGGATCTTACTTTATGGCCATGAATGCTTACTGGATCTCATTTTATGGCCATGAATGCTTACTGGATCTTACTTTATGGCCATTAATGCTTACTGGATCTTTCTTTATGTCCATGAATGTTTACTGGATCTTACTTTATGGCCATGAATGCTTACTGGATCTTACTTTATGGCTTTAGCATTAAATGCTTACTGGATCTTACTTTATGGCCATTAATGCTTACTGGATCTTTCTTTATGGCCATGAATGCTTACTGGATCTTACTTTATGGCCATGAATGCTTACTGGATCTTACTTTATGGCCATGAATGCTTACTGGATCTTACTTTATGGCCATGAATGCTTACTGGATCTCACTTTATGGCCATGAATCCTTACTGGATCTCACTTTATGGCCATTAATGCTTACTGGATTTCGTTTTTTGGCCATAAATGCTTACTGGATCTCAATTTATGGCCATGAATACTTACTGGATCTTTCTTTATGGCCATGAATGCTTACTGGATCTTACTTTATGGCCATGAATGCTTACTGGATCTTACTTTATGGCCATGAATGCTTACTGGATCTTACTTTATGGCCATGAATGCTTACTGGATCTCATTTTATGGCCATGAATGCTTACTGGATCTTACTTTATGGCCATTAATGCTTACTGGATCTTTCTTTATGGCCATGAATGTTTACTGGATCTCACTTTATGGTCATGAATGCTTACTGGATCTCATTTTATGGCCATAAATGCTTACTGGATCTTACTTTATGGCCATTAATGCTTACTGGATCTTTCTTTATGGCCATGAATGCTTACTGGATCTTACTTTATGGCCATGAATGCTTACTGGATCTTACTTTATGGCCATGAATGCTTACTGGATCTTACTTTATGGCCATGAATGCTTACTGGATCTCATTTTATGGCCATGAATGCTTACTGGATCTTACTTTATGGCCATTAATGCTTACTGGATCTTACTTTATGGCCATGAATGCTTACTGGATCTCATTTTATGGCCATGAATGCTTACTGGATCTTACTTTATGGCCATTAATGCTTACTGGATCTTTCTTTATGGCCATGAATGTTTACTGGATCTCACTTTATGGTCATGAATGCTTACTGGATCTTACTTTATGGCCATAAATGCTTACTGGATCTTACTTTATGGCCATTAATGCTTACTGGATCTTTCTTTCTGGCGATGAATGCTTACTGGATCTTACTTTATGGCCATGAATGCTTACTGGATCTTACTTTATGGCCATGAATGCTTACTGGATCTTACTTTATGGCCATGAATGCTTACTGGATCTCATTTTATGGCCATGAATGCTTACTGGATCTTACTTTATGGCCATTAATGCTTACTGGATCTTACTTTATGGCCATGAATGCTTACTGGATCTCATTTTATGGCCATGAATGCTTACTGGATCTTACTTTATGGCCATTAATGCTTACTGGATCTTTCTTTATGGCCATGAATGTTTACTGGATCTCACTTTATGGTCATGAATGCTTACTGGATCTTACTTTATGGCCATAAATGCTTACTGGATCTTACTTTATGGCCATTAATGCTTACTGGATCTTTCTTTATGGCCATGAATGCTTACTGGATCTTACTTTATGGCCATGAATGCTTACTGGATCTTACTTTATGGCCATGAATGCTTACTGGATCTTACTTTATGGCCATGAATGCTTACTGGATCTCATTTTATGGCCATGAATGCTTACTGGATCTTACTTTATGGCCATTAATGCTTACTGGATCTTACTTTATGGCCATGAATGCTTACTGGATCTCATTTTATGGCCATGAATGCTTACTGGATCTTACTTTATGGCCATTAATGCTTACTGGATCTTTCTTTATGGCCATGAATGTTTACTGGATCTTACTTTATGGCCATGAATGCTTACTGGATCTTACTTTATGGCCATTAATGCTTACTGGATCTCATTTTATGGCCATAAATGCTTACTGGATCTTACTTTATGGCCATTAATGCTTACTGGATCTTTCTTTATGGCCATGAATGCTTACTGGATCTTACTTTATGATCATGAATGCTTACTGGATCTCATTTTATGGCCATGAATGCTTACTGGATCTCACTTTAAGGACATAAATGCTTGCTGAATCCGACGATTTACTAATTTAGGATTTTGTAATCTTTGGTTTTAAGTTTTGGTCGGTTTACTAAACGCGGAAATTGTTTTATCAAGCAAAAATGAATCATGCTGAGCTATAAATGTTGATGATATAATTTCAATGGTTTAACATGGAAAATATGTGAAATTGAAGGGTTTTAAGAGTCGAACGAAACGAAGAGAAGCGAAGTGGAGTTCGACACTCCTGTAATCTATGACAGTCGAACGGAACGAAGCGAAGTGGAGTTCGACATTCCTGTAATCTATAAAAGTCGAACGGAACGAAGCGAAGCGAAGTGGAGTTCGACACTCCTGTAATCTATAAAAGTCGAACGGAACGAAGCGAAGTGGAGTTCGACACTCCTGTAATCTATAAAAGTCGAACGGAACGAAGCGAAGCGAAGTGGAGTTCGACACTCCTGTGATCTATAAAATTTGAACATAGTTCAAACTAGGTTGAGCGAAGCTCACAAATTTTTACATCCTGAACGAAGCGAAGCGAGTGAAGGTGTGAAAATTTTCCCAATACGTCCTCAGACTTTAAATTCATAAGGTAAAATGTATAAATGCAAAGTTCGAAAAGAGCAAAGTTCGAACACAAAAAAAAAAAAAAATCATATACGATGTTGGTTTAGACTTGATTGAGACTAAAAAGTAGTAAATAAAAAAATATAAAAAAAAACTTTTTAAAAAACACGCTTTTTGAAAATGACCAAAAAACTTTGTTAAAAATTGTTCTAAAAAGTAGTAAATAAAATAATATTACGCTTTTAAAATAAAATATAACTAAAATAAAATTTCATTGACTAACTAAATAGTAAAAGCGTGGGGCGTAATTGTCTTGGCGACCCTTTGATTTTGATGACCTCTTTTGAACGTCCCACGCTTTTACAGTCATTGTGTTCTTGTACTACATAAAATATTTTAGAAAAATATTTTAGACACTTTTTAGTTAGTCAATGAAATTTTATTTTAGTTATATTTTATTTTAAAAGCGTGATATTATTTTATTTACTACTTTTTAGAACAATTTTTAACAAAGTTTTTTGATTATTTTCAAAAAGCGTGTTTTTTAAAAAGTTTTTTTTATATATTTTTTATTTTCTCTCTAAACAAACTTGAACTTGTTAGTTCCAAAAAAAAGAATCTTGTACAAAAAAATTGCGCAACAAATCCCACACAAAAAAAAAAAGCATTCAAAGTTCTTAGCTAAAGAGGGCGACACGACGCGACACACGCAAAAAATAGAAAAAAAGCTTTAGAATCAATCAGCAAAAAAAAAAAAATCTCGAGCATAAATTTAAATTTTCGTCATTCTGTTCGGTCTAGTCAAGCGTTGCGGGTGGAAAATTTAGTTTTTTTTGGATTTTTTTTATAAAATTAATTATTTTTGAGGTATTTCATCAAATATTTTTTTTTTTTATTTCTAAAATTTAAATTGTGTTAAAATAAATTAAAGTAAATTACTCACGAAATAATAAGTCAAGAAATTAATGAGAGGAAGTTGAGCGTGATCCAAAAATTAAATAAAAAATGAAATTTCTCAAAACAAATTCAAAGTTCAAAACAATATTTTTATAGCTGCAAATACCATTTTTTGATTTGTTATTCATAAAATTCTTAAATTAAGAAAACTAAGCAGGATGTTAAGGGCTCGTTCACTTAGTACGGTCGCTTTTTAGCAGGAAGGAGGAGGGGGTCTAAAAAATCGTTTATTAAACTGTTAAATTTTGTTCTGTTCTGATTACATCAGTGATGGTCAGAAATGGCCAACCGGTGTGCCGCGGCACACTAGTGAGCTGAATTTTTCTTCGAAAAGTACCACGAGTCGTGTTCCGCGTGCGGTTTCTGACAATTATTATCATAAATATACTCCTTGCTAACCAGTCATAACAAAAACCGCACGCAACACACGATTCTGGTCATAATGAATCCGCAAGGAACATAATTAGTAAGTTGAGATCAAAACCGTGTGCAGATTGCGGTTTTGGTCATGACTTACTCACAAGGTGTGCCGCGACACAAAAAAGGTTGTCTACCACTGCCCTAGGGTATAACCCATACCCTAAGGGTATCACATACGTGTACTCCTCTATTATACTCCACACCTGACAATGTTTTACAGATGAAAATATCCTAGGATAATTTCCATTACCTAAGAGCAGTGGTGGCCTACCTTTTTAGTGCCGCGACATATTTTGTGATTAAACCATGATCAACACCGCACGCAGCACGCAGTTTTGGTCTCGACTTACTAATTATATACCTAGCTGATTCTTTATGACCAAAATCGTGTGTTGCGTGCAGTTTTTGTTATGACTGGTTAGCAAGGAGTAAATTTATGATGAGATATGTCAAAAACCGTACGCAGCAAGCAGTTTTGGTTTTAACTTACTAATTCTGTATCAAGCTGATCTGATTCTCTATGACCAGAACCGTGTGTTGCGTGCAGTTTTTGTTATGACTGGTTAGCAAGGAGTAAATTTATGATGAGATATGTCAGAAACCGCACGCGGAACACGGCTCGTGGTACTTTTAAAAAAAAATTGGCACACTAGTGTGCTGTGGCACAAAAAAAGGTTGGCTACCGCTGGGGCCGATTTCTTGACCTACCCAGGGCTCCCCCTACCCCTAGGTTAACTACCCTACCCTATCCCACTCTATCTAGATTCTTTTAGGCATCTGTGAGTAATTAGTTTCCGCGCAAGCTCGGAAGCTGTTATTTCGTTAAGTTTAGGCCAAATTTTGAAGGGTATGGTAGGAGGGGGGTAGCAATGGGGGAGGTGAAGAAAAAAATAAAAGAGTAGTCAAGTTTTTTCAACTCAAAAACTCTTGAAAAGGTTTTTCGAACCCTCCTTGGCTACACCCCTGAGTACTTCAATGATTACAGGCTTAAATTGTCTCGGATTTTTTTTAATGATTTATTTTATTTAGCTATTAAATTAAAGCTTTTTATCATAAAAATACTAATTACATACCTGTTCTTAGATATTTAGCCAATGACTTAGAGTTCAATGAACTTTATCTCTCAAAAAAAAAAAATCGCAATAACAAATTTATCAAAATTCATTTCAAATATTTTCGCCAAAAAAATAGTCAAATTAGATCAATCTAAGAAACATTTTGAATCAATTTAATATGAATTATAAAGTAGGAAAAATAATTTGGCACCGAAAAATTCTGAACAATTGAAGATCATTGAAGTAAAATGATTCATGCTTCAGATATTCAGTTTTTGTTTATTTTTGTTATTTGATATAAATTAAGATAGATTGTATTTACTAAGTTGACTATATGCGAGTACTTTTGACAAAGGACAATTCCGCGAATTTTCTAAATTTGAGAAAATATTTCAAAAAATAGGAATTTTTAAAAATTTTACGGAAAATTTTCTAGATTTTGTGAAAGTTTAAAGGGAAAAATTAACAAATTATTAAACATTTATTAAGATGATAAAAATGACAAAATTCTCATTGATTGCAATCATAACAACCTTTGCAATCGCAAGAATTTCCTGTAAAGATTCAATTTTTGGTGAGTTTAATATTCATTTTTATAATTAAACAATTTTGGTTTGATAGGTTTTTGTGCATTTATGAGCATGTGCGGGTTTTTAGAAGATTCGGAAATTTTCGGCAATTTTCGGAGAATTTGGCAATTTTGGAAATTTTCGCAAAATTTTTGAAAATTTTCGGCAATTTTCGGCAAATCTCAGCAAATTTCGGTAATTTTCCGAAATTTTCGAGATTTTTGTACATTTTCGGAAATCTTCGGAGATTTTCGGCAGTTTTCGGAAATTTTCGGGAATTTTCGGAAAATTTCGGGAGTTTTCGGCATTTTTCGGCATCTTTAGAAAATTTTTAGAGATTTTCGGCAATTTTCGGGAATTTTCGGGAATTTTCGGGAATTTTCGGAAATTTTCGGAAATTTTCGGGAGTTTTCGGCATTTTTCGGCATCTTTAGAAAATTTTTAGAGATTTTCGGCAATTTTCGGGAATTTTCTGCAATTTTCGGGAATTTTCGGGAATTTTCGGGAATTTTCGGAAATTTTCGGAAATTTTCGGGAGTTTTCGGCATTTTTCGGCATCTTTAGAAAATTTTTAGAGATTTTCGGCAATTTTCGGGAATTTTCTGCAATTTTCGGGAATTTTCGGGAATTTTCGGAAATTTTCGGAAATTTTCGGGAGTTTTCGGCATTTTTCGGCATCTTTACAAAATTTTTAGAGATTTTCGGCAATTTTCGGAAATTTTTGGCAATTTTCGGGAATTTTCGGAAATTTTCGGAAATTTTCGGGAGTTTTCGGAAATTTTCGTCAATTTTCGGGAAACTTCGGTAAATTTCGGAAGATTTTGGCATTTTTGACAGTTTTGCCAGCTTTCAAGAATTTTGGGAATTTTCAGTAATTTTCGTCAATTTTCAGGAAACTTCGAAAAATTTCGGGAATTTTCGGCAATTTTCGGTAAATTTCGGAAATTTTCGGAATTTTTTCGCAACTTTCGGAAATTTTCGGCTGAATGTCGGCAATTTTCTGCAATTTTCGGGAATTTTCGGTAATCTTCGGAAACTTTCGTCAATTTTCGGGAAACTTCGGAAAATTTCAGAAATTTTTGACAATTTTCAGGAATTTTTGGCATTTTCGGCAAATTTCAGTAATTTTCGGAAGTTTTTGGCATTTTTGGCAGTTTTCGCCAGCTTTCGAGAATTTTGGGAATTTTCAGTAATTTTCGTCAATTTTCAGGAAACTTCAAAAAATTTCGGGAATTTTCGGCAATTTTCGGAAATTATCGGCTAAATGTCGTCAATTTTCGGGAATTTTCGGTAGTTTTCGGGAATTTTGGGAAATTTCGGCTAAATGTTTTCGATTTTCAGTTTTCAATTTTTTTGGTAAAACTTACAGAAATTTTCCAAAACCCTTAGAAACCCACACCCCTCAATAAATGTGCAAATTTGCACCTAATAATTCAAAATTAAGCAGAACTTACCTTAAAACATTCTCACAAATTCAATAAAAATACAAAAAAAAACCTTCCAGACAAGTTTCTCACCTACGATTATGCAACTTATGCCGACTACGATGACAACGGTACAATCATCTACGTTGAAGTTCCAAAACAATTTACTTGCATTTACGAAGGCGAATCTTTTCGTGAAGATGAAGAATTCAAGTCCGGACCTGACGGATGTCTTCATTGCGTTTGTCAAAATAATGAAGTAAATTGTAAAAATGTCAATTGTCCATATCCAGTTGCAGCTGTTGCATTAGAGTCAAAATCTAAGAAAGAGCAAAAAGTTGTGAAAAATGAGGAACTGAATTTTTATATTCAGGAAGTTGAAAATAAATTAGGAAATTTTGGCAGAGTTGATAAATTTGAAGATTTATTGAACGACATGGACAGTTGTGAGTATTAATTTATTTTTAGAAAAGCATGAAAAAGCACGTAAAAGACCTAAAATAATCAAAATCAAGGTTTTAGCATGAGAATAGAGGCTCTAAGTAGGCATAAAACAAATTTGTAGCTTAAATTCTGCATTCTCTCATTTTCTACAATTTTTTTATTAAATTATGACCAAAACCGTACGCAGCACACGACTTTGATCAGTTCTAACCAGCAAGGTGTAAATTAGACGCAAGTCATGACCAAAACCGTGTGCCGTGTGCGGTTTTTGTCATTTCCTACCTAAAAGGTATCTTAATGGTAGATTCAACACAAAACTGTACGCTGCACACGGTTTTGGTCTTCTTTAACTACTAAATTACACATAAGAGTAAATCTTGACAGAAACCGTGTGTTGCGTGCGATTTCAGTTTGAATTAGCAACAAATAATTTTCTAGTATCAAAAAGTGACCAAAATCGCACGCGTTGCACGGTTTCGGACATAATTAACTAAAAAATCAAGCAATTCAGGTAAAAATTAACTAAAACCGTGTGCAGCGTGCGATTTATGTCATGATTTGTCTTCAAGACACTATTTAGTTGTATTTATGACCAAAACCGTGTGCAGCGTGCGATTTTTGTCATGATTTGTCTTCAAGACACTATTTAGTTGTATTAATGACCAAAACCGTGTGCAGCGTACGATTTTTGTCATGATTTGTCTTCAAGGCACTATTTAGTAGTATTAATGACCAAAACCGTGTGCAGCGTACGATTTTTGTCATGATTTGTCTTCAAGACACTGTTTAGTAGTATTAATGACCAAAACCGTGTGCAGCGTGCGATTTTTGTCATGTCTTGTCTTCAAGACACTGTTTAGTAGTATTAATGACCAAAACCGTGTGTTGTACACGGTTTTGATTCTTAAATTAACTTTAAATTTATCTTTTATGATAAAAACTGTGTAAAGCGTGTAATGGCAAAATTTGGGTATCAATTTTGTTTCTAAATATATAAAAATAATTCATTACAAAAAAATCAATTGATCCCCAAATTCAATAAACAATCGAACAAATTTGCATAAAAATAGAACAAAAAAATCACAGACCAAAAAAATTAAGAGAGCGAAAAAAGCTCAACAATAAAATTTCAAAGAGAGCGAGAAAAACAGCAAAAAAAGCTTTAAAAAAATTCTCCAGCACAAAAAAAAATAATTTTTTTTCATTCTCATTCATCTCGTTGATGTCAGGCGTTTCGGTCGATCAGTTTGAATATTTTCGTGTATGATTTAATCGTCGTGAGGTGTTTTTAGTGGATTTTGTGTTTATTTTGTTATATTTTGAGTTTTTTGTGAGGAAAAAAATTAAAATTTTTTTTTAAAAAAATATTGAAAATTAATAAAGAAATCTAAAAAAATAAAAAATTCTAAAAAAATAAAAATTTTTAAAAAAAAATAAAAAATAAATAAAAAATTTAAAAAATAAACAAAAAAAAAAAAATTTAAAAAAATTTTAAAAATAAAAAAATTTAAAAAATTTTTAAAAATAAAAAAATTTTAAAAATAAAAAAATCAAAAGTGACAAAAAGTTGCCAAAAAAAATTTAAAAACATCAAAAACACAAATTTTGCGACACAAAAACTCTCAAAAAAAAAAAAAATTCACTCAGATCCTATCAAATAACATTCGTCTTAGAGCCAGTGATGGCCAACCCATGTGCCACGGCACATTATTTTCACCAATTTAGCATTAAAAAATAAAAATTCCTCAAACCGTGTGCTGTGTCCGGTTCTGGACATATCGCAATAGAAGTTTACTCCGTGCTGAATAGTCATGACAGGAATCACACAATGCACACGGTTTTGGACATTAATACTACTATTGGGTACGTTGTTGGTAAACTATGGCAAAAACCGTATACTGCACACGGTTTTTGTCATTTATACTCCCAAAACATATCCCTTAAGTAAATCACGACTAAAACCGTGAGTAGCGTGCGGTTTCGGTCATAATTTACCAACAACTTACCCATTAATAGTATAAATGTCCAAAACCGTATGCTACATGCGGTTTCGGTCGTAATTTATCTATGAAGTACCCGATAGTATAATGAATGTCCAAAACCGTGTACTGCGTGCGATTTTTGTCATGACCATTCAGCAAGGAGTAAACTTATCTTGTAACATGTCCAAAACCGCACGCAGCACACGGTTCTTGAAATTTTGTTGATTTTTTTCATCCCAAATTGATAAAAATAGTGTGTTGTAGCACATAGGTTGGCCATCACTGTCTTAAACATCTAAAATAACAAAAAAAATCTAAAATTTTGCCACATAAAATTTATCCTCGATTTTAAAGCTAATCAATCATTTTGTGCAGAAAAAAAGCTAAAAAAATCGAAAAGATCAAACAAAAATTTAAGAAAAAAAAAATCTGACCTTGTTCTATGAACAAGAATTCAAGTGACTTGTTGTGCCTTCGTGCTTGACAACATCTTAAGAATTTTACTAAGAAAGTAAACAATTATCGATGTCATAAAATTTATTTTTATGGTTTTTTTATGGTGAAGAGATTGTTGTTGGCATTTATGTGCGATTTTTTGAGAATTATTTAGTAAAAAAAAAATAAAAATAGTTGAAAAAGAAGTTTTGGGAAGAAGAAGATGAAAAAATTTGAGGAAATTTTTGTTGTGTTGAGTTCATTGTTATGGATTTGCAGTGCAAGTATTTTGATGTGTGAGTATTGAGATGATATTTTTTGTATATTTTGAATATTTTACAATTACTAAAAATTCAATTTTTTGAAAAAAATTAAAAGAATTTTCTCGAATTTCCCAAATTTCTTCAAAATTTTCCAGAATTTTCCTAAAATTTTCCAAATTTTTCAGAAATTTTCCAAAATTTTCCAAATTTTCCAAAATTTTCCAAATTTTCCAAATTTTCCAAAATTTTCCAAATTTTTCCAGAATTTTCCTAAATTTTCTAGAATTTTCCTAAAATTTTCCAAATTTTTCAGAAATTTTCCAAAATTTTTCCAAATTTTCCAAAATTTTTCCAAGTTTTCCAAAATTTTTCCAAATTTTCCAAAATTTTTCCTTGATTTTTCCCGAAATTTTCCAAATTTTCCAAAATTTTTCCAAAATTTTCCAGAATTTTCTCAAAATTTTCCAAATTTTTCCAAATTTTCCAAAATTTTCCCAAATTTCTGCAAAATTTTCCAGAATTTTCCTAAAATTTTCCAAATTTTCCAGAATTTCCCAAAATTTTCCCAAATTTTCCCAAATTTTTTAAAAATTTTTTCAAAATTTTCCCGAAATTTTCTGAAATTTCCAAATTTTCCTAAATTTTCCAGAATTTTCCCAAAATTTTCCAAATTTTCCAGAATTTTCCCAAAATTTTCCAAATTTTTCAGAATTTTCCCAAATTTTTCCCGAATTTTCCAAATTTTCATGAAAGTTTTCCAAAAATTTACAAAAATTTTTTATAAAATTTTCCTCAATTTTTTTCTAAAAAATTTTTAAAATTTAAAAAAAAATTCTTAAAAATTTTGAAAATTTTTAAAATTTCAAAAAAAAAATCCAAAAAATAATTTTTCAAAAAAAGCTCTCAATAATAATTTTTATTTAAATTTAAATCAAATTTTTAAATTCAAAAATTATTTTCTCAATAATTAAAAAACCTTTAAAAAACTCCAAAAACATCTTATTACTTCATCATTCATTAACTATGATCTCATGCTAAAAAAATAATATTTTCATTCATTTTCTGGTGTTTAATCTGCAAGCATCATAAACAAAACAATATTGACATTAAAATATTGCTATTAATATTTAACGAACCAGAACCCGCGTAAGTTTTTTTTTTTTATATTTCCTGTAAGTTCGTTTGATGACATTTTTATTGTCGTTAATTTTAGAAATTATTAATGTGATTTATGAGTTTTTTGGGTGGTAGTTTGAATGATCTTTGGGTGGGATGAATGATTCGAGGAATTTAGAAAATTATTTCTATTAATATAAAGCAGTGAAGTGGCATTAGTGGCCTGAATGGTAGAGTGTCGGTTTTCTTTACCAAAAAGATCCTTGGCTCAATTCTAGAAAATTAAAATTATTGTTAAGAGTTCAAGGATCTGGAAACGGGACGGGAAATTTGCGGGAATTTCTTGTCCCGTCTCGTCCCGAGTCCCGAAAGTCATGCTAAACCGAGTAATTATAAATTCATAATCATTGTAGAGTCTTAAATAGGATTTCAAAGCGAAGCTCCAAATTCAAAGCAACGCTTTTAGTTCAAAGCAATGCTTTAATAATTTAAAGCGTTACCTCAAATTTAAAGCATCACCTTAAATTTTAAACAATACTTCAAATTTAAAGCGATGATTTGATTTAACATTAAGCGTAACCTCAAATAAAGTTCAATTTTAATTTAAAACAACGCCTCCTATTTTTAGTGACGTCTTTATTTAAAGTAAAGCTTCAATTTTAAGGTAAAGCCTTTTTTAAAGCGAAGTCTCAAATTTAAATTGAAGTAGCTAACGTAAAGCGAAGCTTCAACTTTAAATCAAAGCTTCAACTTTAGTGCAACTTTAAAGCAACGCTTTAACTTTAAAGCGAAGCTAAAATTTTAATGCGAAGCTTCAACTTTAAAGCGAAGCTTTAACTTTAAAGCGAAGCTTCAACTTTAAAGCGAAGCTTCAACTTTAAAGCGAAGCTTCAACTTTAGAGCAACGCTTTAACTTTAAAGCGAAGCTTCAACTTTAAAGCGAAGCTTCAACTTAAGAGCAAAGCTTTCGTAACTTTATTTTTCTGACGTTTCAAAAAGAATTTACCGTGAAATTTGTTTTAAAAAACTAAAAAAATAAAAACTTTTAAAAAAAAAACAAAATTTGAAAAAATTTTAGTTTTTTTTTAAACTAGAAGATTTGAATTATTTTTCTCACATTTTTTTGCATTCATTGACCCTTTAAGTTCTCATTTAAATATTTAAAAATAAAAAGAATTTTTTTAAAGAAAACGTTATCAACTCGACTCTTTGCTGTAATTATCATTGACTTTTGTTACAACCGGGAGTTGACTGGTAGTGTGAAATTGTAAATAAAGTAATTAATTTTTGACTTCACACATATTTTTATAATGAATAAATCAACTCATTTTACACTAGTAGCACGCTTATCTTGTAAGGTTTATTGACTTGATTTAATTAGTGGATTAAATGCTTTGTAATTTTTAGCATTTTATTTTTTTATATTTTTTATTAATTTTTATTTTTGAAAAAATTATCAACAAATTTTTTAAAAAATTTAGATCAACTTGCATGCAAGTTTCAAGTCAACTTGCATGCAAGTTTCCAGTTAACTTGCATGCAAGATTAAAGTCAACTTGCATGCAAGTTTCAAGTCAACTTGCATGCAAGTATGCAAGTATGCAAGTTTCAAGTCAACTTGCATGCAAGTATGTTCAAAATTTTTTTAATTTTAAAATTTTTTAAAAAAATACAATTTTTTCCATATTTTTAAAAATTTTCAAACCAGTCACGTCCATACTTTCAAAACATTTCCTTTACCACTAAAAATTCAATTTTATCGCCAAATCCCAAGAATTAAAAAAGACATTTTCAAATCCATTCCAAATATCTTTTTAATAGCTTCCAACTCATTAATCTAAACATTAATCTAAAAAGCTAGCAAAAAAAATAGTTTTTATTGCCAAAATTTATGCAAAAAAAAACTTCAAGTTATTTAAAAATTCACATCACAAACTTCTGCCGCTCACAATTTCAATCAACAAGTAGCAAAAACACATCATTGAGTGTATAAAGTAACAAATTGAAACATTTTTTTTTGTTATTTCAGGTGCCTTACTCTGAATACAAATACATAAAAAAATAAAAAAAAATAATAAGAACAATTTGTGTGCCTACCCGCAGATACAGCATGCGTAATGAAATTTGATATGAACATAAAAAAAAACATAGAAAATTAAAATGAAATGAGAGCTAAATTGGCCGTTAAACTAGCTAATTTGTTGAATAATTAATGAATGTTGTGGAAATTATGTATGAACTAGAATTGTTATTGTAACTGCTTAGAATAATTATTGGAATTGCTTATGAAATGAGATGAGCTAGTGGAGAAGCCCGTAAAGCATTTCTCGTTAATATTTTCAAAAAATAATTAAAATGTTAAATTAATTTTCACCATTTTTAGTTTTTAAATTCCGCCATTTTGATTTTTTGAAATTCCACCATTTTGGAATTTTCAAATTCCGCCATTTTGAATTTTTTAAATTCCGCCATTTTGAAATTTTTTAAATTCCGCCATTTTGAAATTTTTTAAATTCCGCCATTTTGAAATTTTTCAAATTCCGCCATTTTTGAAATTTTCAAATTCCGCCATTTTGAATTTTTAAATTCCGTCATTTTGAAAATTTTTAAATTTTCGCCATTTTGAATTTTTAAATTTTCGCCATTTTGAATTTTTGAAATTCCGCCATTTTGATTTTTTTAAAAAAAATCCGCAATTTTGAATTTTTTAAATTCCACCATTTTAAATTTTTATCCGCCATTTTGAAATATTTGAAATTCCGCCATTTTGGATTTTTTAAAAATTCCGCAATTTTGAAATTTTTAATTCCACCATTTTAAATTTTTATCCGCCATTTTGAATTTAAAAAAATCCACCATTTGGAATTCTTAAATTTCGCCATTTTGAAAATTTTAAATTCCAAAATGGTGGAATTTGAAAAATTTCAAAACGATGAAATTTAAAAAATTTAAAAATGGCGGAATTCAAAAATTCAAAATGGCGAAATTTAAAAATTTAAAAATGGCGGAATTTAAAAATTTAAAATGGCGGAATTTGAAAATTCAAAATGGCGAATTTTAAAAAATTCAAAATGGCGGAATTTCTAAAATTCAAAATAGTGAAAATTCAAAATTTTAAAATGACGGAATTTCAAAAAATTCAAAATGGCGGAATTACAAAAATTTCAAAATGGCGGAATTTCAAAATGGCGGAATTTCAAAAATTTCAAAATGGCGGAATTTCAAAAATTCAAAATGGCGGACAAAATTTTAATATGGAAGAAAATGTTCATAATTTCGGAATTTAAAAAATTCATTGAAAAATTCAATTGAAAATTCAAAATGGCGGAAAGAATTTAAAAATGGAAGAAAATGTTCAAAATGGCGAAACTTTAAAATTTCAAAATGGTGGATTTTTTTTAAAAAAATTTTAAAATGACGGTTTTTTTAAAAATTCAAAATGCTGGATTTTAAAAAATCAAAATTGCGTTATTGAAAAATTGCAAAATCCGCCATTTTGAATCCAAAATTCTTAGAATCTCTAACTACACTTAGAGCGAAGCTACAAAAAAGAAAGACAAACCACAATTTCTATATTACTAAAATAATAACAATAATAATAATGAATAGAATTTCCTTGAATCTTAGTCACGACTCTAATTATGTCACTATTCTGAAACAATATGTCAATCAGCATGAAGCCTTTTGACAGCCAATTTGTTTCACATTTCAAAAAAAAAAAAAAAAATTATCAGCAATAAAATTTCACGTGCTGACAATTAATGGCATTTTAATAATCTTTTATCAGAATTTTATTTAAAATTCGTAAATTTTTTTATTATTATTATTCAGCATTAAAAGTCGAAGATTATTTATCTATGATAATAATTTTATATTCCGAGTCAATAAAAATAGTTTTATTAGTAATTAAAAAAAAAAAACTTGTGAAAAAAATTAACTTTTTTGCATAATTAAGCACGAAATTTTGACAGTTTTGTCGACATTTATGGCTAATTAAAAAAAAGATGACTTTAAAGAGAATTTTTAAGGCTTGAATCTGAATTATTTACAATTTATATGACCTTACAGTATTATGAATCACTAGGCACAGCATAATAATAAAAATATATTCCAGATTCTGAATTTAAAATGTAAACATTTCACCATTTGGCCTTGAATTGAAGAATTCAGTAATGATCAACCTTTGAGCCGCGGAATAATTCCAAAAAAATTTCAAAAAAATCCAAAAAATTCAAAAAAATTCAATAATTTTTAAATTAATTACATGAACCGTGTGCCGCGTGCAGTTTTGGTCATGTCTCAAGATAAGTGTACTCCTTGCTGATCACCTTTAACAAATTCTTTAAGAAAATTTCAAAAATTTAATAATAGTTTAATAAATTACGCGAGCCGTGTGCCGTGAGCGGTTTTGATCATGTCTTTAGATAAGTCTACTCCTTGCTGATCACCTTTAATTAAATCTTTAAAAAAGTTCAAAAAAATTAAATAATTATTAAATTAATTACACGAGCCGTGTGTCGCGTGCAGTTTTGGTCATGTCTCAAGATGAGTGTATTCCTTTCTAACTAGCCATACCAAAACCGCACGCAGCACATGGTTTTAGTCATTTATAGTAACAATGTGTAACTTAATGATGATTCATGACCAAAACTGCATGCGGCATGCCGTTTTGGACATTTATACTACTAATGAGTACGTTGTAGCTAAATTATGATCAAAACCGTACACAGCACACGATTTTGGTCATAGCTTGTCTACAAAGTGTACTTTGGGAGTAATAGTACTCAAAACTGTGTGCCGCGTGCGATTTCTGTTATTTTTTACCTCAATTATATAACTAAGAAGTATAAATGACATGAACCGTGCGCTGTGTACGATTTTTGGTCATAATTTGACTTCATCGTTTATCTTAGTAGCTAGTTGTGGCAAGTTGATACCAAAATCGTGCATGGTGTGCGATTTTTGTCTTGATATGGTAATCTAAGGTATCTTTTGATTAAAATGTCGAAAATCGTGTACCGCGTGCGGTTCTTGTTATTTCTTACCTCAAGGGTACACTTAGGAAACAATTATGACAGAAACCGTGTGCCACGTGCGGTTTTGGTCTTGTCTCAAGATGAGTATACTCCTTGCTGATTAGTCATGACAAAAATCGCACGTGGCACACGATTTTGGTCACAAATTAGCTATAAGGTGTGCTTTGGGAGAAATAATGACCAAAACGGTGTGCCGCGTGCGGTTCATGTTATTTCTTACCTCAAAGTTACACTTAGTAAGTAGTTATGACAAAAACCGTGTGCCGCGTGCGGTTATTGGTCATATTTTGCTTTTGAGCTGTTCAATGACTCAAAAAATGTTGAGAACCACTGGAATAACTAAATTGTGTTTCAAAATTCTCAGAATATCTTCAACTTAAAATAAACAAACCTTTGTAAAAATAAACATTATTTTCTGGAATATTTAGCTCATATTCAGAGAGTCTTCAAGGCCTGAACTTATTCCTCTCCAATAAACTTAGTCAAAACTTCAATAAATACCAGAAAATTCCAGGTCAGAGTCTTATCAAATCACCATACAACATATACGGGCCAATAATTTCTAAACATTAATTCAGTCACACAATCGTATCGTCGCGTTGAATAAGAATAGCGTAACAGACGCGATAAGGTATCACGTTCAATGAGAAAGTAAGAAAAGAAAAGAAAATATTTGCACAATGAAGCAATAAAGTATATAAAAAATGAGAAGAAAAAAGAGCAAAAAGGCGAACATCAAACAGAAGCGATGCAAAATAGCAGAAAATAAAGTTGAACGAACTAGAATTTTTTTTTAATAAATATTTTATTTTGTTGAGTGGTCCAGTAAGTAGGAACTAAAAAAACAGTAACTCTACTCGTCTGTCTACAGCAATAAAGTAAAAAAATATTGAATTTCTTACACAAACAACTGAACGCTCAAAAAAAATTCCATAAACCAGTGATGGCCAACCGGTGTACCGCGGCACATTAGTAAGCTAAAATTTTTTTGAAAAGTACCACGAGTCGTGTTTTACGTGCGGTTTCTGACATATCTCATCATAAATTTACTCCTTGCTAACCGGTCATAACAAAACCGCACGCAACACACGATTCTGGTCACAAATTATCAACTAGCCACATTTATACTAACTTAAGACCAAAACTGCGTGCTGCATGCGGTTTCTGACATATCTCATCATAAATTTACTCCTTGCTAACCAGTCATAACAAAACCGCACGCAACACACGATTATGATCATAAAGTCTCAGCTAGGAACATAAATAGTAAGTTAAGGCCAAAACTGCGTGCTGTGTGCGGTTCTGATCATAATTAGTACTTAAAGTGTCTCTAACTGGCATTTTATGGTTGAAATTGCAAACAACACACGGTTTTGGTCTTAACTAACTTTTAATATACTTATCTGATAATTTGTAACCAGAATCGTATGTTGCGTGCGGTTTTTGTTATTAAATATTTTATTCTGTTAAAATAACATTAAAAAAAATTCCCATCGCTTGCTTCCAATTCCTCATAAACAATAAATTATGAAATATATTTTTATTGATTTCCAAGACATCATTCCAATAAATATTAGCAAAATTTAAACAATAGATTTCGCACAAAACGGTAATAAATTTTTTTTTTGATTTTTTTTTTTTACTGCCCAAAATGGAAATTTTATCAAATCGAACGTCAAATAATCAATTCCAAATAGGGACAGTTCATTTATTACGTAACAAAAAAACGGCTAATTTTCAAAAAGAGAGCATTTGAATTCTCGGTTGTTCCAGTCCTTGACCTCCCTTTCCCCAGCCCCCCAGTCCCAGTGTTACGTAATAAGTGAACGACCCCACAAATAAAAAATTTGAGAAAAAAATATGCAAAAAAAAATCTTTTTTGATGAGAATATTGACATGTGGAACCGCGTAATCATGTGCGTTGGGTGTGATGTGATTTAATAGAAAATAAATGAGTATTGAGTATGTAAATTGTATTTGACATCATTTGATGATATAATTTACAATAATTGTGTACGGCTGTGGTGGTCAACATTTTTTGCTGTCATGGCACACTTTGGTTGTTGAGTTATGACCGAAAACCGCACGAAGCACACGATTCTGGTCATAAAGAATCAGCTAGGAACATAAATAGTAAGTTAAGACCAAAACTGCGTACTGCGTGCGGTTCTGGTCATAATTAGTATTTAAAGTGTAACTAACTGGTATTTTATGAACAGAACCGCACGCAACATACGATTTTGGTCTCGACTTACTATTAATTTACTTATTTGTTACATTATGACCAGAATCGTGTGTTACGAGCGGTTTTTGTTATGACTGGTTAGCAAGGAGTATATCTATGATGAGACATGTCAGAAACCGCACGCAGCACGCAGTTTTGGCCTTAACTTACTAATTATGTGCCTAACTGATTCTTTATAACCAGAATCGTGTGTTACGAGCGGTTTTTGTTATGACTGATTAGCAAGGAGTATGTTTATGATGAAAAATGAAAGAAATCGCACACAACACACGGCTCGTTGACTTTTCAAAAAAAAAATTAAACACACTAATGTGCCGCGTTACACCGGTTAGCCATCACTGGTATATGGATTTTTTTTTTTTTTGAATGTTCAGTTGTTTGTGGATGAAATTTAGTATTTATTATTTTCTTTGTTGTTGTATTGTAGCTAAATATATTTATTTCAAAATGTTACCAAAAATATCTTTATTTGATCTGCTAACCTCAAGCTTTGATGTCAAACAAAGTGATCAAAGCAATAAAAAAATTTCAGACAGCTGAGCATGTTTTTTATGTCAAAAATTTATCAAATTAAAAAATAACATCTTAATCCAGTGATGCACAGTCTTTTTTCGGTCATGGCACACTTTGGTAGTTGAGTTAGGACCCAAAACCGCATGCAACACACAGTTTTTGTCATGAATCATCAATAAGATACACTATTAGGATAAATGACATAAACCGTGTGTTGTGTGCGATTTTGGTAATAAATTAAGTTCAATGTTTATCTTAAGAGCTATTTGAGACAAATTGAGATCGAAATCGTGCTCTGTGTATGGTTTTGGAAATTGTTTGTTAACATTAGATAAATTTGTAGCGAAATGACTAAAACCGTGTGTTTCGTGCGATTTTGAACACAACTAACCTTTTAAGTGTCTCCAATTGGTATTTTATGACCAGAACCGCACACAATAAACGATTTTGGTATTAAGTTACTATAAATGTGGCTAATTGATAATTTTTGACAAGAATGGTGTGTTGCGTGCGGTTTTTATTATGACTAGTTAGCAAGGAGTAAATTTATGATGAGACATGTCAGAAACCGCACACAGTACACGGTTCTTGACATTTTTAATATTTCTGCTATAGTTATTGTACCGAGACACAAAAGTTGACCATCACTGCCTCATCCAATACCAATAATGCCAATAATTTACAGTATTTCAATTGCTTTTTAATTTAATGTCTTTTAAATGAATAAAATTTCAATTCAATTGGCAATTATCAGAAGAATGAGAGAAGAGAAAAAAAAGTCTCACGAGCTAAATTTGCTGCATTTTTTTTATTGCCCGACTGACTAAACATTTAAAAACATATCGTAAAGTTCAATCAGCATTGAAATGCAATTAAAAAATATTATTAAATTGTTAGACATTGCAAAAGGTTAAAAGTAATTATTTTGATTTATTTTTTTATGACTGATGCCAGTCTGATGATTTACGAGTCAGGCAATGACCGCAAAAGTGTCAAAAATGTGAAATTTTTATTGCCTAATTAAACACAGATTCTGAGTTTATTTTGATAAGAAATTGTGTGGGAAAAAAATTATTTTTTTACGCATGAAAATTTCTTTTTGATTAAAAACAAAACGAAATAAATTTTTTAAAAAATTTTGAAAATTTATATTTTGAGTAAATTATTAAGAGATTATTGGAATTTATTGCGACAACTTGGGAACTAATTCCAAAAAGAATTAATAAATTTATAAGGATTTTGCAGTAAAAAATAATTTTTTAAAAACAAAATCTTTTTTTTGTTAAAAATCTAAATAAATTAAAAAAAAAAATAAAAATTGAAAAAATTAAAAAAATAAATAAGTTAAAAAAATTAAAAGTTATTAAAAAAGGTTAAATTAAAATTTTGAGGAACCACTTCAATTTTGAAGCGTTGCATTAAAAGTAAAGCGTTGCTTTAAAGATAAAGCGTTGCTTTAAAAGTAAAGCGTTGCTTTAAAGATAAAGCGTTGCTTTAAAAGTAAAGCGTTGCTTTAAAGATAAAGCGTTGCTTTAAAGATAAAGCGTTGCTTTAAAAGTAAAGCGTTGCTTTAAAAGTAAAGCGTTGCTTTAAAAGTAAAGCGTTGCTTTAAAAGTAAAGCATTGCTTTAAAAGTAAAGCGTTGCTTTAAAAGTAAAGCGTTGCTTTAAAAGTAAAGCATTGCTTTAAAAGTAAAGCGTTGCTTTAAAAGTAAAGCATTGACCTAAAAGTAAAGCGTTGCTTTAAAAATAAAGCGTTGCTCTAAAAGTAAAGCATTGCTTTAAAATTAAGAAAAACTTTAAAATTCAAGCAAAGTTTTAATTTTTAAAAAATCAAATTCGCTGCCTTAATTTTAAAGTGTTGCTTTAAATTTAAAGCGTTACTTAAAAATTGAATTATTGTTCTTTAATAATTTGAAAATGAAAATTTAAAAAAAAATTTTTCAACAAAAAATATAAAAAAATGAAAAATCTAATTTTTTTTTAATACCAAATCCCAATTTTATTTCTATTCTGCAAACAATTAAGTCAGTCGTCACCCAATTGAATAAATAAAAACATTTAAAAACATTATTTTTGATCTCAAATTCTCTAAAACACTCCCAAGACGACCTTGATTTTGAAATTTTTTTTTTTATTTTTTTCATTGCCATTTGATGAGAAAATAAATTTTTTTGCGATCTTTTTTTCTTGTTTTTCTTCTTTTATGCATTTTTTCGCCAACATGCTCGCTGTCGCATTTTTTAGTTTTTTTTCTTCTTTATTTTCATTAAAAAAAAAAATATTTGAATTTTCTTCCGACAATTTTAATCCCAAATTATTTGTCGTAAAATTTGCAATTTTTTCATTTTAATTGAATTTTTTCTTTCTTTACTTTTTAATAAAAATTTTGCTGTTAAAAAACTTGATTTAATGAATTTTACATAATAAAAATTTTTTACATAAATAAATTATAAATTTTTTAGTTATTAAAATGTGCTGTAAATTTTTGAAGCATCGCTTTAAATTTGAAGTGGCGCTTCAAGTTTGAAGCAAAGCATCAAAATAAAAATGATTTTGTGCTTCAATTTTAAGGTTCTCTAAATTTTAAAGCAACGCTTCAAAATTAGAACAACACTTTAAAATTAAATTAACGCTTTAAAATTAAATTAACGCTTTAAAATTGAAGTAACGCTTCAAAATTTAAAGTAATGCTTCAAAATTAAAATAATGCTTCATAATTAAAATAATGCTTCATAATTAAAGCAACGCTTCAAAATTAGAGCAACGCTTTAAAACTAAAGCAACACTCTAAAATTAAATTAACGCTTCAAAATTTAAAGTGATACTACAAAATTTAAAGCAATGCTTCAAAATTAAATAAATACTTCAAAGATAAAGCAACGCTTTAAATTTAAAGCAGCGCCCCAATTTAATCTAATGAAAAAAATGTTCATAAATCACCAAAAACCCAAAAAACATTCCATTCCAACCATTTACCCGAAATTCAATACACAGGACGTGAAAACATCAACAAATCGATCCAAATACCATAAATCTTTCAAAAATTACGTCAGTTTCGCTTTTCATTCTGTTGATTTATTAAATCATCTTCAGATTTATTTTTGGCATAAATTTACAACTTTTTATTTTGCAATCATCTTCTCGCAAAAAAATTTAGCTTTTAAAATGTTATTTTTGTTCACCAAACACTCTAATTAATAATAATAAAAAAATACATATTGATCATATGGATCAGGAGTGGATAACATTTTTTAGGGTTTGGCTCAAAATCGCATGTTGTGTGCGGTTTTTGTCATTTTTGATATTAAAGCACACTTTAATTGTAAGATGGCCAAAAACCGTGTGCATCGTGCGGTTCTTGTCATGTCTCTTCATAAATTTACTCCATGCTGACTAGTCTTAACAAAAACCGCACGCAACGCACGATTCTTATTATAAGTTATCAGTTAGGAGCATTAATAGTAAGTTGACCCAAAACCGTGTACGTCGTGCGGTTCTTGTCATGTCTCTTCATAAATTTACTCCATGCTGACTAGTCTTAACAAAAACCGCACGCAACACACGATTCTGGTCATAAATTATCAGTTAAGAGCATTAATAGTAAATTAACACCAAAACTGTGTGCCGCGTGCGGTTTGATGATAATTAGACTCTAAAATGAACCCTACTGTTAATACATAACAAAATCCGCACACAGCACACAGTTCATGAAAATTCTCAATTTTTTTCATTACACATGTGTTTGCCATTACTGACATTGATGATGATGCTTGAGACTCTAAATATAGTTGTTATCTCACGCGTTGATGCAAAGTTTTACAACTTTCGAGAGTGATTTGAATTAAAATGATTTAAAAATGCCAGAAATAACTTTTATTTTGCTATAAAATTTCACTTTGTTCTTTTCACATTTTGCAATTAATTTTTCGGAGATTTTTTGAATTTATGATAATTGATTTATAAATGGGAAGAAATATATGGTGATGAGTAGAGCTTGGGGGTCTAAAATTCAAGAATTAAGGATTTGGGGTACCTTGATACCTTGATAATGCGGCACACGACTTTGGTACAAATTATTCTATATTTTAAAGATTTGACATTAAACGGCTCAAAGTGGCTCAAAGTGGTGTGCTGCACATGATTTTGGGTAAGAATTGTCAATATTGCAAGAATTGGACATTCAATGGCTCAAAGTGGTGCGATGCACACGGTTTTGGGAAATAATTATCAATATGACAAGTATTAGACATGAAGTGGCTCAAAGTAGTGTGCGGCACACGATTTTGGTACAAATTGTTCTATATTTTAAAGATTTGACATTAAATGGCTCAAAGTAGTGCGTTGCACACGATTTTCGATAAGAATTGTCAATATAGGAGTTATTAAACATGAAGTGGCTCAAAGTGGTGTGCGGCACACGATTTAATAAAAAATTTAATATGTCAAGGATTGGACATTAACTGACCTAAGTGGCGTGTTGTGCACGATTATGGGTAAAATTCTTCAAAACAACAAGAATTTAAGATTTATTGGCTCATAGTAGTGTGTTGCACACGGTTTTTGGCATTTAATGACTAATGTTTGATATATTGAATAATTTTACTCAAAACTGTTTGCAGTACACCACTTTGAGCCATTAAAGTTTAAATTCTTGATATTTTGAAGAATTTAACCCAAAATCGTGCACAGCACACCACTTTTGTTCATATATTTTCCAATCTTTGACGTATTGAAGATGTGCGTACAAAACCGTGTGCAACGCACTACTTTGAGCCACTTCATGTCTAATACTTGTCATATTGACAATTATTTCCCAAAACCATGTGCAGCACACCACTTTGAGCCACTTCATGCCTAATAATGACCATATTTACAATTTTTACCCAAAATCGTGTGCAGTACACTACTTTGAGCCATTGAATGTCCAATTCTTGCAATATTGACAATTCTTTCCCAAAACCGTGTGCAATACACTACTTTGAGCCACTTCATGTCTAATACTTGCCATATTGACAATTATTACCTTAAACCGTGTGCAGCGCACCACTTTGAGCCACTTCATGCCTAATAATGACCATATTTACAACTTTTACCCAAAATCGTGTGCAGCACACCACTTTGAGCCAATTCATGCCTAATACTGACCATATTGACAATTCTTACCCAAAACCGTGTGCAGCACACCACTTTGAGCAGTTTAATGTCAAATCTTTAACGTATAGAATAATTTGTACAAATCCGTGTGCAACGCACCACTTTAAGCCACCCAAACACTAAATCATCTAATAAATGACTTCATCTGCTATTTAACGGTTAAAATTTCACGCGCACGTGTTATTTTGTCAGCTACAACTGAACAACAACAAAAAGAAGCAGTAAATTTTATTTATTATGAGAAAAAAAAAAATACAAAAAAAAAAAATGTCGAAGAATGCCGACAATAAATCAAGTTTTTATTTTCATACAATTTGCGTATTCACAAAAAAATTGTTGCGTTAATTTGTCATTGTGTCACTACGCGCTCATGAATTGTGGAGTCTACGGCTATGAATGGCTGCAATTATCGCGTGGATGACTGAGAATGTTGCTTGCGTAACTTTTTATGTTTATTTTCAAGAATTCTTCTTCATTTTAAAAAAAAATTTATTATTTGATCTGCAGATGCTTGAAAATCTTGTTTTTTTTTGCATCGGCAGTGCTTAGTTCGGATGAAAATTAACATATATTATCTGATGCTTATATTAATAAAGAATGCAAATATTTACGCTATCGAGTGTCAATGAAGTATCAAAATATGATGAAGTGCTTGTTGCTGTCCAGTTGACTCGAAAAAGTTAAATATTGAGATTTGATTTGATGGAATTTTGTAGAATAAAGAGTTGAGGATGAGGTTGTGTTGAGGGATTTTATAGCAAAGATTTGAAAGGAAATTGGGAGTAAAAAGTTACCAAAACCGTGTATTGCATGCGGTTTTTGTCAGGTTTTATGATTAATTTACTCCTTGCTGAAGAGTCTTAACAAAATCGCACGCAACACACGATTTTGGTCATGAATTATTAGTTAGTGACAATAATAGTCAGTTGACACCAAAACCGTGTGCTGCGTGCGGTTTCTGTCAGATCTCTTCATTAATTTACTCCTTGCTGACCAGTTTTAACAAAACCGCACGCAACACACGATTTTGGTAATGAATTATCAGTTAGTTTAATTAATAGTAAGTTGACACCAAAACCGTGTGCTGCGTGCGATTTTTGTCATGAATTATCTTTAAGGTATACTTTTCTGGTAAATTATGACAAAAACCGCACAAAACACACGGTTTTGGTCTTAATTTACTACTGGTATAAACTTTGAAGATAAATTATGACCAAAACCGTGTGCCGCAGGCGATTTTGGTCATTTATACTAAAAATGAGTACTATAGAATCAAAATATGCCATAAACCGTACGCTGCACACGATTCTTGTGTTTTCTTGAATTTTACTCAAGTTTGTTAAGAATAAAACAAAATATGTCAAAAATCGTGTGCAGCGTACGGTTTTAGTCATATTTTGACTTCATAGTACTTCTTTTTAGTATAAATGACCGAATTCGTGTGTTGTGTGCGACTTTGGCCATAATTTGTCTTGAAAGTTTATAACAGTAGTAATTTATGACCAAAATCGTGTGCTGCGTGCGGTTTCTGTCAAGTCTCTTCATTAATTTACTCCTTGCTGAAGAGTCTTAACAAAATCGCACGCAACACACGATTTTGGTCATGAATTATTAGTTAGTGACAATAATAGTCAGTTGACACCAAAACCGTGTGCTGCGTACGATTGCTGTCAGGTCTCTTTACTAATTTACTCCTTGCTGAAGAGTCTTAACAAAATCGCATGCAACACACGATTTTGGACATAAATTAGAAATTAGGAATTTTAGTAGTAATTTCAGACCGAAACCGTGTGCCGCGTGCGATTTTTGTCATTTTAACCATCAAGGTAACCAAATTTTAAATTTTTTTGAATTTTTTGAATTTTTTTTGATTTTTTTTTTGCATTTTTTTGAAATTTTTTGATTTTTTTTTAATTTTTTGAATTTTTTTAAATTTTTTTGAATTTTTTTGAAAATTTTTGCATTTTTTTGAATTTTTTGAATTTTTTTGCATTTTTTTGCATTTTTTGAAATTTTTTGTTTTTTTTTTTTCAATTTTTTGCAATTTTTTGCAATTTTTTGAATTTTTTTGATTTTTTTTTGAATTTTTTGAATTTTTTTTTAATTTTTTAATCTTTTACGTATTTTTATTAAATTTCACCTTCCTTCCTACCCATCCAGCCCAAATTCCTACCAAAAACCTTTTAATATTCATATAAAAAATCCAAAACCACAAAAAGTATCAACAATTTAAAGTTACAACGAAATATCAAATCACATTTCATACAACTCGTTCCAACTAATTCAAGCCGCCAAGCATCATTCGTCAGCAAAAAAAAAAAAAAAAATATCACAATTCAATTCAAAAAGTCTCAGATCACGACACCAATGACATTTCCTCTATGAATTTGATATTCGCACAAACTGTTAATGATATATGCAAATATTGTATAAATAACTGGATTAAAATATTTTTTTTTATGTTTATTTCTCTAGAATTTGCATTCTAATTTGACATTTATAGAACGTGTCTTCACACTCAATAATGTACATTTTAAAAAAAAGTTCAAAAAATAAAAAAAAAATCAAGTCAAGTAGCTTTAATGTCAACTTGCATGCAAGTTGACTTGAAACTTGCATGCAAGTTGACTTTAAAAACCTATTTGACTTAAAATCTTTTAAATTGTAAAATTTTTAATAAACTTGCATGCAAGTTTCAAGTCAACTTGCATGCAAGTTGCAAGTCAACTTGCATGCAAGTTGCAAGTCAACTTGCATGCAAGTTGCAAGTCAACTTGCATGCAAGTTGCAAGTCAAGTAAATTTCAAAAATTTCAAAATTTTTAAAAATCTCAAAAAATTGTAAAAAAATTAAAAATTAAAAAAAAAAAAATATTCCAAAAAAAGCCAAAAAAAATAAAAATTTAATTAATTTCTTATTTTTTTCTGTTTATTATCAAAAATATCGACGACAACAACAACAGCAAAAAAAAATAATTCAATTTTATTTACATTCAGATCCATTGACATGCTAATAAACTCTTCTGAATGCATGACGAAATATTGACAAAGAGAATGAGAATAAAAAAAAGATGAAATAAAAATAAAATTTATGTTAATGCAAAGCAGAAAAGAAACTCATAAAATTCTCATTTATTGATGCTTGTGAATTTGAGTTTTTGCGAGTCACAATTTTTTTTTTTTTGCCAAAATTAATGAAAATAAATAAAAAAAAACTAGAAAATGAAAATTAAAAGAGCATTGAAAATGAAGAAATATAAAAAGAGACAAAAGAGTTTGAAAATAAGGAAGATTTGTGGGGTTTAGAGCGCATTTTTTTATGGGGCAAGGAAAGTTTTGGAAAAATTTGAAGAATTGTAAAACAAATGTAAAAAAAAGCTTTACTTTAAAATTGAAGCTTTGCTTTAAAAATGAAGCTTTGCTTTAAAATTGAAGCTTTGCTTTAAAATTAAAGCTTTGCTTTAAAATTAAAGCTTCGCTTTAGATTTGAAGCTTTGCTTTAAAATTTGAAGCTTTACTTTAAAAAATTAAAGTTTTGCTTTAGAATTAAAGCTTTGCTTTAAAATTGAAGCTTCGGTTTTTGAAATTTTGATTTAAAAAGGAGCTACGCTTTAAGGTTGAAGTTTTGTTTTAAAATTGAAGCATTGCTTTAGAATTGAATCTTCGCCATAAGATAAAATTAATTAAAGCAAAGATTACATATTGAAGCATTACTTTAATTTTGAAGCTTTGCTCTAATTTTGAAGCATTGCTTTAATTTTGCAGCATTACTTTAATTTTGCAGCATTACTTTAATTTTGAAGTATTGCTTTAATTTTGGAGCATTGCTTTAATTTCGAAGCATTGCTTTAATTTCGAAGCGTTGCCTTAAATATAAAGCGTTATTTTAATTTTGAAGAATTGCTTTAATTTTGAAGTATTGTTTTAATTTTGCAGCATTACTTTAATTTTGCAGCATTACTTTAATTTTGAAGTATTGCTTTAATTTTGCAGCATTACTTTAATTTTGGAGCATTGCTTTAATTTCGAAGCATTGCTTTAATTTCGAAGCGTTGCCTTAAATATAAAGCGTTACTTTAATTTTGAAGAATTGCTTTAATTTTGAAGCATTACTTTAATTTTGAAGTATTGCTTTAATTTTGAAGCTTTACTTTAATTTTGCAGCATTACTTTAATTCTGAAGCTTTACTTTAATTCTGAAGCTTTACTTTAATTTTGCAGCATTACTTTAATTTTGAAGCGTTGCTTTAATTTTGAAGCATTGCTTTAATTTCGAAGCGTTGCCTTAAATCTAAAGCGTTACTTTAATTTTGTATCTAAATCTCAATTTTCCACTAATCATAAGACAAACTGCTTCAAAAAATCCCCTCAAAAATTCAGTTCCAAAAACAAGTTCATACATCAATTAATTAAAATGTCAACGTTCTCATTTCCATTCATCCATACCCAAAAAAAATCCACTTTATTCAATGTCAAGAACAGTTTAACAACAAAAAAAATTTTTTTGTCTATTTTTAGCATCCACAAAGTATGACACAACGGATCTCTTAATTAACTGCTGTAACATCGGCACATATATGCCAAATTGTAGTGACACCGGCATCGACAGTGTCATGGTAAATCCACCAACTGGCTTATGTCGTTCAACAATCAAGCACTGCTGTATGCTTAACAATCAAGACATTTACAATCCAATTCAATTTAAATGCGATCCAACCGACCAACAACACACAACATGTTGCGCAGTCTGTAAAATCAGTCATAAAGTCACTGACATGCCAGCAAATTTTAAATCACTCAAGTCACATTGTTGTGAGTCAGCACAACCGTTGATACAACATAAACGTGAAAAGCACGCCTGTAACTTAGGCTACACGTGGAACGACGTAACATCCAAATGTGAAGACATTGACGAGTGTAAAATTAAAAATAATGGATGTTATGATGAATCACAAGATTGTGAGAATTTGGATGGAAGTTATCGATGCATTCCGAGACAAATTTGTCGTGTTGGATATGAGCTTGATGAAGATTTTATGGAATGTCGCGATTATCGATATCAACTTGTAACTTTTGAACCGGAGCCGATTCAGAAATTTGAGCCAGAATCATCGACGATTTTTGATGAACCAATTAAAATTCCACAAATTGAATGCATGTTGGGCTACAAATATGATGAAGAAACCGAAAGTTGTGTGGACATTGATGAGTGCCTGGACAATCCGTGTCAACATTATTGTAAGAATTTGGATGGAAATTTTCAATGTTTTTGTCGACGTGGATATAAAGCGAATGGAACGTATTGTGATGATATTGATGAGTGCCAAAAGAGTCCATGTTCACATACTTGTGTGAATGTTAAAGGATCTTTTAGATGTCATTGTCCGCCTGGAATGGTTCTTGCATTTGATAGGAAAAAGTGTGTTGGTGAGTTTCTAGTTTTTTGGTTCTTCCTTTTCTGATGCTCAGCTTTAAAGATTTTTGACGCTCAGCTTTAAAGTTTGAAGCTCAACTTTAAAAATTGAAGCTCAGATTTAAAAATTGAAGCTCAGCTTTAAAAATTTTTGATGCTCAGCTTTGAAAATTTTTGACGCTCAGCTCTAAAGATTGACGCTCAGCTTTAAAGATTTTTGACGCTCAGCTTTAAAGATTGAAGCTCAGCTTTAAAAAATTGACGCTCAGCTTTAAAGATTGAAGCTCAGCTTTAAAAATTGAAGCTCAGCTTTAAAAATTGAAGCTCAGCTTTAAAAATTGAAGCTCAGCTTTAAAAATTGAAGCTCAGCTTTAATGCTTGACGCTCAGCTTTAAAAATTGAAGCTCAGCTTTAAAAATTGAAGCTCAGCTTTAATGCTTGACGCTCAGCTTTAAAAAATTTTGACGCTCAGCTTTAACTTTTTTCTTTAATATTTTTTAGAAAGAATCTTAAACGCAACATGTCCCGAACAATACAAAATCCACAAAACAGTCGACGATAAAGCATTTTTGTAAGTTTATCAATTTTTCAATTAATTTTCACCTTTTAAAAATTCAACTTTTAATTTTTTTTAGAAAATGTGTCCGCACGCCATGCGAAACCGAAGTCGCCAAATGTAAGGCACTGCCGAAGTATTTGACATACAAGAGCTTAACACTTCCAAGAAACTTCAAAATATCATCGCAAGGATATCAAATTTTCAACATTAAAACTAAATCAATTAAAGTCAAAGTTGAACACAAAACGAAAGTAAATGTTGAATTTAAAGGAAATCGAGTACGACCGGCCAGTGTGAAGGACTTTAGGTAATTTTTATTGGGGATTTTAAAATTATTGAAATAATTTGGAATTAAAATTTGAATTAAAATTAAAGCTTTACTTTAAAGTTAAAGCTTTGCTTTAGAATTAAAAATTTACTCTAGAATTGAAGTTTTTTAGAATTGAATTGTTTCAAATATATTGCTTCGCTTCAAAAAATAAAGCATCGCTTCAAAACCAAAGCATCACTTCTAACTAGCAATCTAGGAATTAAGTAACCTTTAGATTCAAATTTAAAGCAAAACTTTGGTTTTGAAGCGATGCTTTAAATTCAAAGCGTTGCTTCAAAAAATCATTTTATTTTTTAAAAAAATAATCAAAAATTAATAATTTTAAATTTTTCTTTTTAGCATCAAGCAAGAACCAAACAGGATTTTGGTGTCTCTAATTCGACCACTCAGTGGACCACAAATCTTTACTCTTAATATTAATTTAATTAAAGATGAAACTAAAATTATGGAATCGATTGAGATTAAAATTACTGTTGAATAGTTTCAGAAATTTAAAATCAAAACTGTTAACACAAAATTATTGAAAATTTTAATAAAAATTTTATTGAGCTAATAAAGATAAAATTATTAAAAATTATTAAAAAATTGAATTTTTATTTATTTGAATATTTTTTTTTTTGAAATTATTTTTTCAGAATACAAAAGCTTAAAAAAATGTTTCTAAAAAACTGAAATTTGAAAACAAAAAAAAACTTGAAAAATTTGAAAAATTTTTAAAAAAAATTTGAAAAATTTTTAAAAAAAATTTGAAAAATTTTTAAAAAAAATTTGAAAAATTTTTAAAAAAAATTTGAAAAATTTTTAAAAAAAATTTGAAAAATTTTTAAAAAAAATTTGAAAAATTTTTAAAAAAATTTTGAAAAATTTTTAAAAAAATTTGAAAAATTTTTAAAAAAATTTGAAAAATTTTTAAAAAAAAATTGAAAAATTTTTAAAAAAATTTGAAAAATTTTTAAAAAAAAATTGAAAAATTTTTAAAAAAATTTGAAAAATTTTTAAAAAAAAATTGAAAAATTTTTAAAAAAATTTTGAAAAATTTTTAAAAAAAATTTGAAAAATTTTTTAAAAAATCAAATTTTGTTCAGAAAGCTGAAAATTTTGAAAAAAATTGAATCTGAAAAATTAATTAAATTTTTTTTTAAAATTTATTTTATTTTTATTTAATCAAAAATTCAAATTTAATACAAAAAAAATTAAAAATACAAGAAAAAAAAGAAAAAATTGAAATTTTTTTTGTTTTGAATAAAATTTGCCTTAAAAATTAATTTTCTGAGTAAAGATTCAAATTTTGGAGCAGAATTTTCAGCAATTTAAGACAACTTCACCATAAAGTTCCATAAATTTCTTGGAATTATCAGCAATTCGATTGAATTTATTATCAACACAAGAATTGCCAATTAATGAAATTAAATCAGCAAATTTTAAATTCTTAATGAATTTATTGGCAATTTTTTGCAATTTATTTCCATCAGCATAAAATTCCTTGACTGAATTTCCAACTGGCAATAAATTTTCACCAAATTCGGTCAAAAAATTTCCATTCAAATTCAAATATTTTAAATTATTTAAATGAGAAAAGAAATTTTGAGGAATTTTTGTGATTTTATTGCTGGCCAAGTCCACGTGTTGAATGTCCAAAGCATCGACAAATGTAAAATCTGCAATTTCATCCAAATTATTGCCTGTAATTTTAATCCATTCGAGATTCTTAATTGATGAAAGTTTGCGCAAATTTGATGAAATTATTTCAAGTTTTGATAATTTTGGGAAGAAATTTTGCAAACTTTGTGGAATAAATTCAAGATTTTGATCGATGCATGAGAATTTAGTGACGTCCTTGATGGTCTTTTGGGCTGCATGTTGACCGGTGATTCGTGAAATTTTTGTATTTTCACTGTTAATGTTCAAGTTTATTGCGGTGCAAATGTAATCTAGAAACAGAAATAAAAATTAAAAAAATTAAAAGTTTTGAAGCAACGCTTTGAATTTGAAGCAACGCTTCAAACTTAAAGCGCTCTATTTTTCCCAAAAAAAGATTAATTTTTGAGAATAACTAAAATATTTAAAAATTGTCTTTTTTGAATTGAAGTAACGCTTCAAATTTAAAGCATCGCTTCAAACTTAAAGCATAGCTTTTATTTTTTCCAAAAAAATTAATTTTTGAAAAAAAAACTAAAATAATTTTAAAAAATGACTTTTTTGAACTGAAGTAACGCTTCAAATTTGAAGCAACGCTTCAAACTTAAAGCATTGCTTTTATTTATCCAAAAAAATAGTTTAATTTTAAAAAAACTAAAATGGTAAAAATCGACTTTTTCAAATTGAATCAACGCTTCAAATTTGAAGCAACGCTTTAAAACTAAAGCAGAACTTTATTTTTTTTAGTTTATCTTAAGTTTCCTATCTTATCTTTGAGTTTTCCGCAATTTTGAATGCTTTACCTCAATTTTAAAGCAATGTTTCAAAAATAAAGCAGTGCTTTAAAATAAAACATTGCTTTAATTTTCCTCCAAAAAATATTGTTTAATTTTTTGGGGAAAATAAAAAAAAGTAAAAAATTGAATAATTTTGAAAAAATACAAGTAACGCTTCAAATTTAAAGCAAAACTTCAAAATTAAAGCAGAGCTTTATTTTTTATTTTGTCTTAATTTGGTAGTTTTTCGCAATTTTTAAAGCTTCACCTAAATTTTGAAGAAATGCTTCGAGTTTAAAGCATCGCTTCAAAATTAGAGCGTTGATTTAATTTCCGCAAAAAAAAGATAATTCATTTTTAAAAAAAATAGTTAAAATTCAAATTTTTTAAAAAAAAGTGAAGTTACGCTTCAAATTTAAAGCTTTGCTTCAAAATCAAATCAATGCCTTAAAAATTGAAATAACACTACAAAGTTAAAAATTAAAATTCCTGAAGAATTTTAGGAAAATTCAAAAAATTAATCAAAACTTCCAATTCAAAGCAACGCTTCAAAATAAAAGCAACGCTTTAAAGTTAAAATAGTGTCTTAAAATTAAGTTTTTTAAAATTTTGTCTTAATTTAAATTTTTTTTAAATCAATTTTTAAGGCAATACCTCAGTTTTAAAGCATTGCTCTAAAATTTTTAAAAATTAGCAAAATTAAAATTTAAAAATTTTGAAAAATTTTATAAAAAATTTTTTTAAAAAAAATTTCAAAATTTTAAAAAGAGTTAAAATTTTAAAATTTAAAAATTTGAAATTTTTAGAAAAATCTAACATTTAAAAAAAATCGAAAACTTTTAAAAAATTTGAAAAATTTTTAAAATATTGAAAATTTTGAAAATTTTGAAAATTTTGAAAATTTTGAAAATTTTGAAAATTTTTAAAATTTTAAAATTTTTTAAAATTTTGAAATTTTTTAAAATTAAAATATTTTAAAAATTTCAAAATATTGAAAAAAAATTTAAAAATTTTTAGAATCTATTTTTTTTTAAAATAAAATTTTTTGAAAAAATGAAAAATTATTTAAAAAGTTAAAAAATTTAAAAATTAGAAATTTTTTAAAAAATCTAAAAAAATCTAAAAATCTAAAAAAATTTTTAAAAAATGTTAAAATTAAAATTTCCACTCACCATCGCCTTCAACTTTAAATTCGCACTTCAACTCAACCTCAACAGTGCAATTTTCATCAAAATTCTCAATCAGCACTTCCAAATCCACATCTGGATACTTTAAATCCACACAAATATTCTCAGTCAAGTCCAAAACTTGCAAATTTCTCTTCTCCAAATTCGATCCAATTTGCTTCAATTTATTTCCATTCACATTTAATTCTTCAAGATTTGCAAGATTTTCAAAAATTTTCCAATTCAAAATTGAAATTTGATTTTGTTCCAAATTCAATTCCTTCAAATTGTGCATGACTGAAACAGCTTCTGGAATTTCCGTCAACTTGTTACTTCCTAAATCGACAATTTCGCAGCTTTTTAAGTCATCAAATGCGTTTGTGTGGATGGATCGAATCTTGTTTTCAGGAACTGACAAACTTAGCAAATTTTCAAGTTTTTTGAGCGATTTTTCGCTGATTTTTGTCATTCTTGTTGAAGTTATTGTCAAATTTTGAAGATTTTTGAAGAAACTTCCCAAATTTTCTGGCATGTGATGGACGTTTTTGCCGCGAATCTAAAAATATATTTGAAAAAAATTGCAAACATTTAAAAAAATTTGAATAAAAAATTAAAAAAAAGTGAAAAAAATTTTAAAAAAAATTAAAAAAAAAATTAAAAAAAAAATTGAAAAAAAAAATTTAAAAAAAAATTAAAAAAAAAAATTTGAAAAAAAATTAAAAAAAAATTAAAAAAATTAAAAAAAAATTAAAAAAATTTAAAAAAAATTGAAAAAAAAATTTAAAAAAAATTGAAAAAAAAATTGAAAAAAATTGAAAAAAAAAATTTGAAAAAAAATTAAAAAAAAATTAAAAAAATTTAAAAAAAATTGAAAAAAAAATTTAAAAAAAAATTGAAAAAAAATTGAAAAAAATTGAAAAAAAAAAATAAAAAATGAAAAAAAAAAAATTTAAAAAAAATTAAAAAAAAATTTAAAAAAATTATAAAAAATTAAAAACAATGCTAAGAATTTAAAGCGTTGCTTTATTTTTCAATCGTTGCTTTAAAAATTGAGGCAACTCTTTAAAATTGAGGCAAAGTTTACAATTAAATTCAAAGCAGTGCTTTAATTTTAAAGCGTTACTTCACAAACATAGCGATACTTAAACTTTAATTCGACGCTCAAGGGTTACTTTAAAATTAACGAAAAACTTTAAAATTAAGGCAGAAGCTTTAAAATTGAGGCTTAGCTTGAAAATTGAAGCAAAGCTTCAAAATTGAGGTAAAGATTTAAAATTAAGACTAAGCTTTAAAATTGAAGCGAAGCTCTAAAATTGAGGCGAAGCTTTAAAACTGAGGCGAAGCTTTAAAATTGAGGCGAAGCTTTAAAACTGAGGCGAAGCTTTAAAATTGAAACTAAGCTTTAAAAAATTGAAGCAAAGCTTTTAAATTGAGGTGAAACTTCAAAATTGAGATGAAGCTATAAAATTAGGCAGTTGAAGCTATAAATTGAGGCGAAACTTTTAAATTGAGGCAAAGCTTTTAAAATCAAGACTAAGCTTCAAAACTGAAGCGAAGCTCTAAAATTATTCGTAGCTTTAAAGGCTAAGAGTTAAGGCGAAGCTTTAAAATTAACACGAAGCTTTAAAATTAAAGCAAAGCTTTAAAATCAAATACAAGACAGTGTTTCAGTTTTAAGACGTTGTTTCAAATTTAAAGCAGTCATTTAATTTTAATACTTTGTTTTAAAATTGCAGCTTTTCTTTAAATTTGCTGTGTTGCCTTGAAATTGAAAAGTTAATCTAAATTTGAGAAAAATCTCTTTAATTATTATTTTGAGACGATCTTTTAAATTTAAAGCGTTACTTCGAATTTAATGCATTACCCTAAAATTAAAGCATTACTTTAAATTTAAAGTGTCACTTCAAATTAATCTGCAGCGTCACTTTAATTTTGAAGTGTCACTTTATATTTGAAGTGTTACTTTAAAATGTGAAGCTTTACTTTGAATTTGAAGCGTTACTTAAAAATGTGAAGCGTTTCTTTAAAATTTGAAGCTTTACTTTATGAAGCGTTATTCAAATTTGAATCGTTATTTTAAAATAAAGCTTTACTTAAAATTTGAAGCGTTACTTTATATTTGAAGCGTTACTTTAAATTTGAAGCATTTCTTTAAAAAATTTGAAGCGTTTCTTTAAAATGTGAAGCTTTACTTTAAATTTGAAGCATTTCTTTAAAAAATTTGAAGCGTTTCTTTAAAATGTGAAGCTTTACTTTATATTTGAAGCGTTACTTTATATTTGAAGCGTTACTTCAATTCTGAAGCTTTTCTTTAAAATATGAAGCTTTACTTTATATTTGAAGCGTTACTTTATGTTTGAAGCGTTACTTTATATTTAAAGCGTTGCTTTAAAATGTGAATTGTTATTTCATGCTAAATCGTTACTTTAAACAGAAGCATTCCTTCAATTTTAAAGCCCCGCTTTAAAATTTTAGAATTTTTTAAATATTTTCAAAAAAGTTAAAAAATTAAAAAAAAAAATAAATAAAAAAAATGCGAACAAACCTCAATTTCTTGAACATCATCAGGATTAATTAAACTTCCATTAACAATCTTGACAATTCTCGGTTGCATATTTTCATATAAGATAATAACATCATTAGCAATGCACGTCGATTCATAAAAATCATCACATTCAATATCAAATTTCTTAACTTTTTCTTCCAATTTTTCAAATCTCGACTCGCACGGATCAAAAGTTGTTGTTGTGACTGGAACTGACGTCGTAATCAAAGCATTATTAAGATTAATATTTTCAACCTTACACGAGTGCAATTCTTGTGATTTTTGTGCCAATTTATTGTCAAGGACATCAACAGTCACTTCCAATTCATGGACCGACTTCATGTCCAAAGTTGATGAACAATTTTGATGAATTTTGGCCAAAAAATCTTGAATTTCTTTTGGTGTCTTTGCCGTCATGTCAACACATGAATTAGCTTGAAAATGAACTTCCTTTAACTCATTTAGACCGTCCAAAATGTCCTCAGCAATATTTGTGATTTTATTGTAAAAAATTGAAATAATTTGAAGCTTTTTGTTGGCCTTAAAAAGTTCAAATCCAAGCGTGACGAGCTGATTTGTGTGAAATGATAAACTTTTAAGTTCTGTGAATGGCATCAAGTCGGACTTTTTGATGACTTTAAGTTTGGACTTTTGGACAGCAATGCCTTCAAGTTTTGGGAAGAATTTGTCAATTCCGGATGGAAAATGTTCGCAAATTTGGTCAAAAATGAGAAAAGCATTGACGCGATTGTTTTTGTCGGAATTGGAATGTTTGCCGGAAATTTCTGTGATGAGGACTTTGGATGTGAAATTGACGGATTGAGCTTTGCAGATGTAAGCGTCTTTGACTGCAAAATCCCAGCCGTCGTGGACGAAGTTGCATTGGAGATTGACTGATGTTGATGGGGAAATGGACGTTGTGGTGAAGATAAAGATGACGATGATCAGTGTGGATCTGTGGGAAGGAAAAAACATGAGAAATTTTTGAAATTTGAAAAAATTTTGAAAAAGTTTTAAAAAAATTGAAAAAAGTGAAAAAAAATATAAAAAAAATTGAAAATATTTTAAAAAAATTGAAAAAAATTTGAAAAAATTAAAAAAAAAAATTGAAAAAACTTAAAAAAAATTAAAAAAATTGAAAAAATTTAAAAAATTGAAAAAATTTTGAAAATTTGAAAAAATTTTGAAAATTTGAAAAAATTTGGAAAAATTTTGAAAAAATTGAAAAAATCGAAATAAAATTGAAAAAAATTTTAAAAAATTGAAAAAATTTGAAAAAATTAAAAAAAATTGAAAAAATTAAAAAAAGTTGAAAAAATTTTGAAAAAAAAATTTAAAAAATTTTGAAAAAATTGAAAAAATTTTGAAAAAGTTGAAAAAAATTGAAGAAATTTTGAATAAATTGAAAAAATTTTGAAAAAGTTGAAAAAAATTGAAAAAAGTGAAAAAAAATAAAAAAAAAATTGAAAATATTTTAAAAAAATTTAAAAAAATTTGAAAAAATTAAAAAAAAAATTGAAAAAATTTAAAAAAAAAATAAAAAAATTGAAAAAATTTAAAAAATTGAAAAAATTTTGAAAATTTGAAAAAATTTTGAAAATTTGAAAAAATTTGGAGAAATTTTGAAAAAATTGAAAAAATCGAAAAAAAAAAATTGAAAAAAATTTGAAAAAATTGAAAAAATTTGAAAAAATTAAAAAAAATTGAAAAAATTAAAAAAAATTGAAAAAATTTTGAAAAAAAAAATTTAAAAAATTTTGAAAAAATTGAAAAAATTTTGAAAAAGTTGAAAAAAATTGAAAAAATTTTGAATAAATTGAAAAAATTTTGAAAAAGTTGAAAAAAATTGAAAAAAGTGAAAAAAAATAAAAAAAAAAAATTGAAAATATTTTAAAAAAATTGAAAAAAATTTGAAAAAATTTTGAAAAAATTAAAAAAAATTTCAAAAATTTAAAAAAAAAAAATTTAAAAAATTGAAAAAATTTTGAAAATTTGAAAAAATTTTGAAAATTTGAAAAAATTTGGAGAAATTTTGAAAAAATTGAAAAAATCGAAAAAAAATTGAAAAAAATTTTAAAAAATTGAAAAAATTTGAAAAAATTAAAAAAAATTGAAAAAATTAAAAAAAATTGAAAAAATTTTGAAGAAATTGAAAAAATTTTGAAAAAAAAAATTTAAAAAGTTTTGAAAAAATTGAAAAAATTTTGAAAAAGTTGAAAAAAATTGAAAAAATTTTGAATAAATTGAAATAATTTTGAAAAAGTTGAAAAAAATTGAAAAATTTTTGAAAAAAATGAAAAAATTTTGAATAAAATAAAAAAATTTTGAAAAAAATAAAAAAAATTGAAAAAATTTTGAAAAAATTTAAAAAAATCAAAAAAGTTAAAAAAATTGAAAAATTTTTAAAAAAATTTAATTTTTTTTTAAAAAATTTAATTTTTTTTTAAAAAATTTAATTTTTTTTTAAAAAATTAATTTTTTTTTAAAAAATTAATTTTTTGTAAAATTTCAAAAAAAAAATAAATTTTCAAAAAAGTCGAAAATTGAGAAAAAAATAAAAAATTCAAAAAAAAACAAAAAAAAATTTAAAATAAAAAAATCAAAATTTTAAAATTTTTGAAAATTTAAAAAAAAATTAAAAGTTTTTGAAAAAGTTAAAAAAAAATCTAAAAAATTTGAAAAAAAAACATAAATTTAAAAAATTTTGAAAAAATTGAAAAAAATAGAAAAATTTAAAAAAGTTGAAAATTTTTTAAAAAAATCAATGTTTTTTTAAAATAAATTTTTTGAAAAATTGAAAAGATAATTCAAATATTTTAAAAAAAAACATTCAAAATTTTTTAAAAAAATTGAAAATTATAAAATTTTAAAATTTCAAAAAGTTCTAAAAATTAAAAAAACTCAATTTTTTTAGTTATTTTTAATATTAAAATAACCTTTTTAAAACCAAAAATGGTCAAAACAATTTTGAAAAAAAGGTTTTTTAAAAAGCATAAAAATTTTAAAAATTCCAAAGCTAGAAATTAAAAATTAAAAATTTTTGATAAAAGTAAAATAAAACAATTTAAATTTAAAAAAATTCAAAAACTGAAAATTTTTGAAAAAAAAAATAAAAATGTTCAAAACCGACAGAAATGAAAAATTCAAAAAAAAAGTCTAAAAATTTTAAAAATTAAAAAAGAAATCAAAAAACTTAAAAGTTAAAAAAACAATCAAAAAAAATTAGAAAAGTTTAAAAAAATTAAAATTAAAAAATAATACATTGGTAATTACTCTGCAATTTCTAAAAAACTACAATTTAAAAAACATAATTTCAAAAAAAAAATTAAAAAAGAATCAAGAATTTAACAAAATTCAAAAAATTAAAAAAAAAATAAATTTCATAAATTTAAAAAAAAATTTAAAAAAAGAAAAAAAAAATTTGAAAAAGAAAAATTTTTCAATATTTTTTTAAACAAATTTTTTTATTATTTTAAAAAAAAGTCAAATTTTTTATGAGTTTTTTTAAAATGTGAAAAATTTAGAAAAAAAATTTCATAATTTTTTAAATTATTTTAAAAAGAATTTTTTAAAACTTAATTTTTTTTTAAAAAAAAACTAATTTAAAGATTTTTAAAAAATAAAATTTAGAAGCAGAAAATTTAAAAATTATCAAAAAATAACAATTTTAATTTTTTTTTTAAACATTAATTAAAAAAAAAATAATTTATAAAAAACATTTTAATAAAAATAAAAAAAATCTAAAATTTAATTAAATTGAAAGAAATTTTAAAAAATTTTTTAAATTATTTTAAGTTTATAAATTTATAATTAAAAGGTTTCAAGATATACTCAAAAGTTTGCAAAATTTCTAAAAATATTTGAAAAAAATTATTGTTTTAAAAAATCCAATTTTGTTTTATATTTTTCAAATTTTCATAAAACTTTAAATGTTTTTTTAAAAAAAATCATTTATTTTTTATAGACTAACTTTCAAGAAATTATTTTTATTTTTTTTTTTTTGTTTCAAACAATTTTTCACTTTTCTAAGAAATATTTTTTAAAAAAATAAGATTTTTATTTTTATACTTTTAATTTCTGATTTCTTTAAAATATTTTTTTTAATTTAAATTTCAGATTTTTTAATTTTTTTAAAAGCTCCACTTAATCAAAAATATTTGCACTTTTAAGTTTAAATTTATGTTTTTAAATATAAAGAATAAAAAAAAACTTCAGGAAATTAAAAAAATTTATCACAAGTGAAGATTAACGTCAGCTTTTAGAATTTACACAATTTTCAATTTTTAATTTCACATAAGATAAAAAAAAAATTAATTTTCACTTACCGCTGCATTTTTGCTCCTTTTCTTGCCAAAATCACTTCAAATTTTAAATAAATTCACTCAATTTAACTAACTTAATGTCTTTTTTTTCTTAAATATTTAAAAGTCTTTTTTTTTTTAAATCACAAAAAAAACTCCAAAAAATTGTCCAATTAATTAAAACAATAATAATTATTAAAATAATTCCACAAGCAAACCAAATTTTCGATCTTATCAGTTCAAAAAGCCGGCAACAAATGAGAAATGAGAAAGTTGCGAGATAAAAATTTGTTATTTGTGAGTGTAGCGAAGAATTCCCGATGCTGAGACTGAGAATGAGAATTTCTGGATTCACTTATTACGTTCAACTATTTTTTTTTGGGGGGGGGGAGATGGGAGGGAAGGCTGTGTCATAGAAAAGATTTTTTTTTTGTACAAAAATTTTATGACAAAGGAATTTAAAAATTCAATTTTTTGATGGACGTCATAAGTGAACGGCCCCTTAGGTGTATTTAGGGGGAGCGAGGGGTCCAAAATTATTTTATGTAAATGAAATAATTTTTTTTGATTTTTAAGTTAAAAAATTCTTCAGATTGCTCCTGACTACGCCCCTGTACATTATGAGAGAAAAAAATTCTTCCCGTCCGACATACTTCCTTTATTCTGAACATTCAGGAACAGAAAGAGAAAAAAAATCAGAGGTTGAAGTTGGTTTTTCCAGCCAAAATTGTGTTTTTTTTTTGCATTTTTGGTTGAAAAAATTCCGAAAACGTCCGAAAAACTTCAAAAATTTCAGAAAAAAATTTCGAAAGAAAACAGAAAAATTTGAAAAATTCTCCGAAAAAATTGGAAAAAAATCCGAAAAAATCCGAAAAAATCCGAAAAATTCCGAAAAAATCCGAAAATTTCCGAGAAAATCCGAAAAATTCCAAAAAAATCCGAAAAGTTCCGAAAAAAACCGAAAAAAATCCGAAAAATTCCGAAAAAAACCGTGAAATTCCGAAAGAATCCGAAAAATTCCGAAAAAATCCGAAAAAATCCGAAAAAACCGAGAAAATCCGAAAAATTCCGAAAAATCCGAAAAGTTCCGAAAAAAACCGAAAAAATCCGAAAAATTCCGAAAAAAACCGATAATTAAAAAAAACCGAAAAAATCCGAAAAATTCCGAAAAAATCCGAAAAATTCCGAAAAAAATCCGAAAAAAATCCAAGAAAATCCGAAAAATTCCGAAAAAATCCGAAAAATTCCAAAAAAATCCGAAAAATTCCGAAAAAAACCGAAAAAAAACCGAGAAAATCCGAAAAATTCCGAAAAAATCCGAAAAATTCCGAAAAAAAACCGAAAAAATCCGTAAAATTCCGAAAGAATCCGAAAAAATCCGAAAAAGTCCGAAAAATCCGAAAAATTCCGAAAAAATCCGAAAAAATAAAAAAAAAATCCAAAAAAAAAAAACCAAGAAAATTCAAAAAATTTAAAACCTAAAAATGTTTGCTTAGAAACATGCAAAAAAAAATTGGCGGGAAAAACCAGCTTCGCCCTCTGGAAAAAATCTTCTCTGCATGAATCATACAAAAACAAAAAAATCTCTCAAAACTGAGAGTCGAGAATGAAATTTAAAACTTATTCAGATAATTTTTTTTATATATTTATGCTGAGACTCAACAATCTTGTGACTGAACAGAATTGAGGCAAAAGATAAGAAGAAGAAAAAAATTATTTTTAATTGTGTGCTATGTGTTGGATGATTTTTTATAGCTTGCTTGGTGTTTGGAGAGAATTTTAATATTTAATGATGATAAAAAAATTAGAATTATTTTATGGACAATCCAAATGCTGCGGCACAGATGAAAACTGTGTAAAATATTCAAAAAATACCAAAAACCGTGCATTGCGTGCGGTTTTAATCATAAATCAACTCTAAAGACACCTTATTGAAAAGAAATGTCCAAAATCGCACACAGCACACAGTTTGTGTGATTTTTTGAATTTATTCTGAGTCACTTTAATGATTTGCAAGTAACAAATAGGAAGTTGACCTTTGACTTATGCTTTATGTTACTAGCAACGCTTCTCAATTGTCAATATTCTTAGAAAGATTAAAAGAAATCTGAGCAAGGCACAGAAACTAGCGTCACTTGCTATCTTCATGAAAATAAAATTCCTCAGCCGACATAAAATAAAAAAATAAATAAAAAAATTGAGAACTTGAAACATAAACATTCAAATATTTCGTCTCAAATGTATGTTGTGAGTCACATCCAATGCTGAATAAGGTATAAGATTTGAGATTTTGGGAATTTATGAATCTTAGTTAGTGGCTAGTGGAAAATTGGATGAAAAATAATTTTTTTTTTTTAAATTTTGACTTTTTATGCTGTTCTGGGATCCTTAAGGTGTACTTCAGACCTTTTTAAGGTATTTTTAAGACGAAACCTTAAGTCATGCTCTAGAAACCAGTTCCCGACTGATTTTGTCATAACTTTGACTAATTTTTAGAAAATTCTTGGCTTAACAATTACTTTGCATGAAATAATTGGAAGTTACTTAAATTTTGCTACTCTACTCTTTATTTTCACCTCTAGACTCCTAGTTACATCCTGTCCCTAGTCTCCTAGTCCAATTCAAGCATTTTTCCCATAAATTCTGCAAAATATTTTAAAAAATTGTAAATTTTATTTAATTTTTAAAAAACTTCAAATTAAATTTGAATAAATACAAAAATCCGTTATTTTGGCGCGAAATTTAAAAATTTGAAAGAATAAAAAAATTTCGTCATCAACTCACAGCACGAACCTTTTGTTCTTTCTATGTCCAAATAAATCTCACAAATTTGCTATAAATTATCTTTTTTATCATCCACAGCATGAAAATTCTGCATTTTAGTCAGTCACATGTTCACATTTATTTACTGGTTTTTGAGCGCGAAATTTAAATTTAAAAAAATTGAGAGCGACTCACAGCAGCCGAGCTGAGCCGCGAGAGCCAAAAAAAATATTTTTTCAGTCACTTTTTCTCTTTTGATCAGTTCGGAGATTCTTTTGCCAACTTGTTCAATATTTTTGAATTTTTATCGTTGAAACTGATTTTGTGGATAAAAAAAGATCAAAAAATAAAAAAAAATTTGTTAAAAAGTTGAAAAATTAAAATTTTGTGAAGAAAAGTGAAAAAATTGAATAAAAATTGTGAAATTGTAAAAAGTGACGCAGCTGTGTTGATTATTTTGAGAAATTTTCTGTGATTATTTGTGAGAGTTTTTGACTTCCGCGCGTGACTGAAAAAAAATGAAACTTTTGTGGATTTTTTTGGTGTTTTTGATTCAATCGGAATTTGGAGATTGCTGGAAATATCAAATTGAAGTTGATTGGGACGGCTACAAATGCAGAATAATCTCAACCTCAAATGTAGAAGGACAACATAAAGCTGGAAAGACTGATGATATTGTTGAAATAATTCAGTTTGAAGGAAACGGCAGTGATAATTTAACTGCACAAGATGTTGGTCCACTTTGTGAAAGATTTAAAAATGCGGAAAGGATTGAAATTGGCCAAATAAAATCTGTAAGCGAGGATTTGTTTCAACGATGCATGAATTTACAGGAAATAACGATTAGGTATTCAGAAGTGGAAGAAATTCCAGAAAATTTATTTTCAAATCTCACAAAATTGACATCGATTGATTTAGACGAGAATAAAAAATTAAAATCATGGCCAGAAAAAATCTTTTCAAACCAAAAAAATCTTAAATATTTGAGCTTAACTGAAAATCAGATTTCTTGTTTGCCTTCAAACATTTTTGATTCGCTCACAATGCTGAAGGGGTTAAGGCTTAGTGACAATAAAATTCAGTCGTTGGATCCAAAATGGTTTGAAAATCTTCATTCGTTAAAGGCATTGGATCTAAACAGGAACAAACTTCAAGATTTGCCAAAAAATGTTTTTAAAAATTTGAAAAAATTGGATTCACTTATCTTGTATGGCAATCAACTGACAACAATTCATTCTGATTCATTTCCAACTCAAGGAAATTTGAAATACTTGGAGTTAAATGGCAACAAAATCAGTTCAATTGATGAAAAAATCTTGGATCTTGAAAATCTCAATAGAGTGGTTATGTGGGAAAATATTTGTAGCAAGGAAGACATCGGGTCAAGAAATGAAATAAAAGAAAAATTCCAAAAATGCTTCGACAATTATCAACCACGTGTGGATCCAAGTAAGTTTAAATTTTATTTCAATTTCAAATTTTTAAAATATTTAAAAATATTTTTTCTTTTTAATTTTTCAGCGGTAAGCGACATCATCAGGACATTTAAATCAACAAAATTTATTTTTTATGCATGAATATTTTCGTAACAATTAGTTTTTTTTCCAGAATTTACTATTATTGCATTTTTTATAAATATTTTTAAATTTTAATTTTATCTATTTTTTTGCTAAATTTAAAAGACGATAAAATGCGGGACGTTGGTTGGTCAAGTGTCGCTCATTTATAGAGGAAATTTTACAGCCCCAAATGAATTTCCATGGTATGTATCCTCACAGTTATACTTAATAGTCTCATGTTAATGTCTGAAATTCTAGGAACGCAGCCTTGGTAACCAACGATGGTCAATTTTTCTGTGGAGGAACTGTCGTGTCAAGTAAACACGTTGTCACTGGTAAGTTCTGTTCTGATTAAGGATCTTAATGTCAATTTTAGCTTTCGCGCAAGCTCGGAAGCTTTTTTGGTACACTTTGAAAATTTCGTCACCCAACCTACAGCTTACCTATCTGATCGAGAGGTAATGGTTCATATCTCAAAATTTAGGTATTTTGGTCTAGTAGGTGGGAAATTTAGGCGCTTTGCGTGAAACTCTATCGTTTTCGAGAAATAGCATAAAATGTGTTTAATCCAACTGGCTTAAATTTAAATCCATCGGATTAAAAACAAAACCCCCTCATTCAAAATTTTTTCAAAACTTTTTTTTTATGAATGACACATCAAATTAAAGGTAAAAAATAGAAGAATTTTATGAAATAAACAGTTTTTTAAAAATATTTAAATTTAACGCGAATTGAGCCTTCTAAGAGTTAATCCCGACTTAATTTTAATCCATGTGTGAAGATTAAAATTTCAAACTTAATAAATTTTGCTTTTTTCGCTCGAAATTTTTACAAAATGGTCAAAAATGACTAAAAATAGCTAAATCAAGTCAAAACTGAAGAAAAAATATTTTGAGCTTTGATTGGAAGTGGTTGGTAAAGACTCATAGAACCGACAGAATTTTCGGCCAAATTCGGCAGAAAATTCGGCCGAATTTTTCTTCCGAATTCGACCGAATTCTCCCATATTTTTTGCCGAATTTTTTTATATTCGTCAAATCTTTTTAAAATTGTTAAATATTTTTCCTTCTACAAAAAGCTTGGGAAAATTATTTTAAGTTGAATAAAATTTTAAATTTTTTGCATCTTTTATTTAATTTAATATTTATTGATCTTAGGAAAATTTGACGAATATAAGAAAAATTCGGTAAAAAATTCGGGAGAATTTTAAAAAAAAAATTGGCCTAATTTTCTGCCGAATTCGGCCGAATTTTCAGTCTAATTCGGGAGAATTTTTTTTTAATTTTTTTTTTCCGAAAATTTGACCAAATTCGGCCGAAAATTCTGTCGGTCCTATGAGCCACAATCGAAGTGGTTGGATTTAATCAAGATTTTAATAAATCAGTTTATTTAAATTTAATCCAACTCAATTAATTTGAGATTTTTTGGTACAAAATTGCTCATTTTTGGCATATTTTGACAAATTTTAACGTTTTTTTGGACATTTTTGACAAACTAAGCATGATATAGTGGTTTAAGTGTTCACATTAAATTTAAACTGATAGTCGAACGCGGAAGCTATTGACTTTCTACGTAAGTCGTGTTTTTAATGATTTTTTAATGAATTTTTAGCTGCTCACTGCATCAAAGGAAAAGGGAACAAATACAATTTTAATAAAAATGACTTTCGCGTCTTATTCGGTGTTCATAATTTTACAAAGGAATGGAAGGAAGGTCGGAATGGAATTGCAGTAAATTTAATTTTTATTCATCCAGATTGGAATGTTGACGTTAATCATTACGAAGCTGACATTGCTGTGCTGGAAATGCTCAATGAAATCACTTTTAGTGAGCATGTTCGACCAATTTGCATCCCAGATGTTGACTCACCTGTTGCTAATGCTACTCGAGGAACTGCTGTTGGATTTGGAATCACTGAAAATGGAACCATTTCCGATATTGCCAAAAAACTTGAGATTCCAATTTACGACTACAAAAATTGCACAAAACATAGTCCGGATCATGGATATCTTGCAAGTTCTAGATCATTTTGTGGTGGTTGGGCTGATGGGTCAGGAGTTTGTACTGGTGATTCTGGCGGTGGAGTTTACGTTCCATACAAAAAGGCTTACTACTTGAGAGGTGTTGTGTCATCAGCTTTACCAGACATATTTGGACAATGTGACGTTGAGAGAGAAGCGGTTTTTACGGATGTTCCAGTATTTTATGGCTGGATAAAAAGTGGCGGACGTGACAAACATGCACCAAACAGGAAAATTCCAGAGGAAAATGGCGAACAAGAATCAAAGAATAGCGAATCAAAATATTAGGAAATTATTTTTGTTTTAATTTTTTTTTTTTTAATTTTATCTAACATTTTTTTTATTCCCTTCTTTAGGCTTGTTTGGTTAATAATCTGGATCTGGACCTAATCTTTTACCCAAAGGATATAACCTGGACACTCTCCTTCCGCCTGTTCTCTACACTTTTCATATACTTCCAATAATATTGCAAAAGTTTAATTTTTTATAAAATTTCAATTTTTTACTATTTTTAAAGTTTCATTTTTTTATAAATTCTTTACTTTTTTTTCTCAAAAGTTTAGAATGATTTTTTTATGAAACTCAATTTATTTTTATTTTTAATTTAGCATTTTGTATGAAATGTAAATTCTCTTTTTCTAAATTTTTTAAATAAATTTTTTTACTTTTGCAAAAAATTACTTTTAATTGGTTCTAAAAATTTGAGGTTCCAGTCCGTCCGAAAGATAAACATCGCATCAACTCATCAAAGTGATCGCTACTGCAAAAAGTAAAAAAAGTTATCTACAATGATTTTTTTTTTGGATGTTGAAAAAGAGTTTAGCAGATTCTGGCACAACTAATTCCTGAATAAAATGCTAAAATGGAGATGAAAGCGCATTTTCCACGTAAAGCAGATAAACTGGAAATAAATTTTAATAAAATTAAGAAAAAATGAGATCCAGAGAAAATTCATGGCCGAAAAATCATAAAAAAATATTTTTTCTAATAAATAAAATCAAAAACAATTTAATTAAATCTCATTTCAGCCTAGAAGTATTCAAAATCCGCCATTTTGGACATCTCCGTACTCCATCACTCAAAATTATTTTCTTGCTCTTAAAAAACTCAAAACTCACAAAAATTGAGAAAAAGAATCAAATTTTTAGCTCCGAGAATTCTCTTTTGTGTCATTTTAATCAGCTGTGATTATTTTTATTTACATTTTATTTTCTTTTCTAGGTCAATGTGCTGAGGCAAAACCTTGAATATAAAAGTCTTATCACAATTGTTGTCTTTATAGTAAGCTCTGTGCTCAGTTATGCATTATTCATAATATTCATTAATGACATTTTAACAAAATTTTGTCATTCCGGACGTCTTATTACTATAAAACCGAAAAAAAATCCAAAATTTTTTAAAAAATCCGAAAAATTAAAAAAAACCGAAAAAAATCCGAAAAATTCCGGAAAAAATTTGAAAAATTAAAAAAATTCCGAAAAAATCCGAAAATGTCCGAAAAAATCCGAAAAAGTCCAAATAATTCCGAAAAAGTCCGAAAAAATCCATAAAATTCCGAAAGAATCCGAAAAAATCCGAAAAAACCGAAAAAAAACCGAAAAATTCCGAAAAAATCTGAGAAAGTCCGAAAGAATCCGAAAAAAACCGAAAAATTAAAAAAATCAAAAAAAAAAAACGAAAAAAATTCAAAAAATTGAAAACGTAAAAATTTTTGTTTAGAAACATGCAAAAAAAAATTGGCGGGAAAAACCAGCTTCGCCCTCTGGAAAAAATCTTCTCTGCATGAATCATACAAAAAAAAAAAAAAAAAAAAAACTCTCAAAACTGAGAGTCGAGAATGAAATTAAAAACTTATTCAGATAATTTTTTTATATATTTATGCTGAGACTCAACAATCTTGTGACTGAACAGAATTGAGGCAAAAGATAAGAAGAAGAAAAAAAATTATTTTTAATTGTGTGCTATGTGTTGGATGATTTTTTATAGCTTGCTTGATGTTTGAGGAGAATTTTAATATTTAATGATAGTAGTTATTAAACTTGTCCAAAATAGGCTAACCAAGTTATGACGCAATTATTTTGACGTCATAACTTTTAAAATGACGTCATATTAAAGTTCAAAGCTTTTAAAGCTTTTAAAGCTCAAAAGCTTTTTAAACTTTTAACGAACTTTTTATTTTTGAAATTTTATTTTTAATAGCTTATTTAAACTTTACACTTTTCAAAAAATAATTAGTCGTTGATTATTACTCAAAATGAGTAGAAAGAAAACTAAGAGAACAAAACAAAAATTAAATTTTTTTGAGAGAGCTCGGAAATTCATTTGCACAATATTGTGTAATTGTCATGTTATCAAAGTCATGAGTGGAGTGAGAAACGAAACAATCGAAATTCAAAGTAGAACAGAATCGTCATGATCTTAAAGTTTAAAACACCATTTCGATTTGTAATTTATTCAAATTCAGGTAAGATCATAAGTTAAAGTCGCAAATTTTTTACTAATTTCATCATTTTTATTTGAGGTGGTGGAAAGAGTTCATTGTGTGCTGAAATAATCAAACATCGAGATGAATGTATGGACAACCCAGTGAAAAAAATAATTTATTTTTCAAAGTTTATTACATCCATACACCCAACCATCAGAAATCAAGTTATATTTAGAGAAGGCTTACCGCAGGAATCAGACTTAAGCGAAAATCCTGATACATTGTCTAGCTCATATATTGTATGATAGTCCGGTTGTTGCTCTACTTTTTCAGCAATCAAGACATAAAAAATTATCATTAATTGTATTGACACAAAACTTATTTGCAAAAGGTCGAGTCCAAAGAGATCTAAGCCTTAACTGCACCGGTATTTTTTTTTATTGAGAACGTGTAGAGACTTATCTACCATTAAAACTTTATCCTATCAATTAAATCCTATGAATCCAAATAAACTTGCTCAAATTTATTTTGAATTTATAAACGAGGGGTATAAATATGTATTTGTTAAATATGTTGATAGTTTGCACAATAATGGAACCATCAATTTAAACTTTGTGACTGGAGAACAACACAATCACTTTTATTATGCAAAGAAAAAGCTACAACAAGAAGGTGACATGATAAACAACAACAACGAATACAAAGAAACATCAAAATTGAAGTACAACGAACCCGAAGAACAAGAAACCACAATAACCCAAACAAATCAAGTTGATTTTTTTTAATCAATTTTTTTGTTGATATGAATTAGTTTCAATTAAACAAAATAAAATTAATTAATCAAAATATATTTTTCTTAATTTTTTTCCCTATAAAAGACAAAATATTTTAGATTAATTTTCAGTCGTATTTTCAAAATGGATTCAAATCAACAAGAAAGTCTACAGATAAAACGTGAAATACAACAGAGTGTTTTATCAAACGCACACAAGCTCGATTTATTGAATAAGAAAATGGGAGAATTTATGAGAAAAGTGGATTTGTGTTTCGAAAAAATTTGGAGAGAGTGTGGGCTAGATGAGTTCCATTTTAGGTTGAAACTACGGTTAAAGCCTGAGAACGATACTGGATTACTATCTTCGAGATGTTCTAAAGTTCCTCAAGAATATTTGATCAAATACAATCGAATTAAAGGATTAATCTATTCAAATGCCTGTGAACAAGTCTATAAGTTTAATTTTTTAATTTTAAACAACAAAGATTTGGAACTTGACTATTTTTTTTTTGTGGTTTTGATGAATTTAAACAATGGTCGCGCTATGAAAGAGATCTGCGTAAAGTATCGCTTCAGTTTGTTGATGCTTTACCCATTGAACTAATGGGACGGTGCAATGACAATGAAAACTTTTACATCCTAAAGATATGTGAAAACACACTTGATGCTGTTTTTAACCCAGAAGAAAATAAGTTTAAAATTTATTTGAAAAACTTTTCAGAAACCAATCGTGTTCACGGTGATTTCTATTACATAACTGATGAAAAAACTGAAATTACTCCAAATATTTTACATACAATAACACTACGTGCTATTAATCACATGATAATGGACAATCATTTACAAGAAGATTATGAAATCAAGACATCAATCATTCGTACTTTATTAAAAAGTCCAGATTTTTTGGAGTGTATGGAAAGTTTATCACTTTAATTTTTTTTATACATTTGTATATGTAAAATTTTTATGATCGAAGTAATAAAGTAACAAAAAGTTTGAAACTTGAGACTCATTATTTTTTTATTTGAAAAGCTTAAAATTTAAAATGTAAAATTTCGTTACAGAGCTTTGAGCTTTTGAGCTTTAAGCTTTGGTGTGACGTCATTTTAGGTTATGACGTCAAAATAATTGCGTCATAACTTGGTTAGCCTATTTTGGACAAGTTTAATAACTACTAATGATGATAAAAAAAATTAGAATTATTTTATGGACAATCCAACTGCTGCAGCACAGATGAAAACTGTGTAAAATATTCAAAAAATATCAAAAACCGTGCATTGCGTGCAGTTTTAATCATAAATCAACTCTAAAGACACCTTATTGGAAATAAATGTCCAAAATCGCACACAGCACACGGTTTGTGTGATTTTTTGAATTTATTCTGAGTCACTTTAATGATTTGCAAGCAACAATTGGGAAGTTGACCTTGACTTATGCTTTATGTTACTAGCAACGCTTCTCAATTGTCAATATTCTTAGAAAGATTAAAAGAAATCTGAGCAAGGCACAGAAACTAGCGTCACTTGCTATCTTCATGAAAATAAAATTCCTCAGCCGACATAAAATAAAAAAATAAATAAAAAATTTGAGAACTTGAAACATAAACATTCAAATATTTTGTCTCAAATGTATGTTGTGTGTCACATCCAATGCTGAATAAGGTATAAGATTTGAGATTTTGGGAATTTATGAATCTTAGTTAGTGGCTAGTGGAAAATTGGATGAAAAATTATTTTTTTTTTAATTTTGACTTTTTATGTTGTTCTGGGATCCTTAAGGTGTACTTCAGACCTCTTTAGGGTATTTTTAAGACGAAACCTTAAGTCATGCTCTAGAAACCAGTTCCCGACTGATTTTGTCATAACTTTGACTAATTTTCAGAAAATTCTTGGCTTAACAATTGCTTTGCACGGAATAATTGGAAGTTACTTAAATTCAGCTGTTCTGCACTTTATTTTCACCTCTAGACTCCTAGTTACATCCTGTCCATAGTCCTCTAGTCCAATTCAAGTATTTTTCCCATAAATCCTGCAAAATATTTTAAAAAATTGTAAATTTTATTTATTTTTTAAAAAACTTCAAATTAAATTTGAATAAATACAAAAAAATCCGTTATTTTGGCGCGAAACTTAAAATTTGAGAAAATAAAAAAAATTTCGTCATCAACTCACAGTCACTTCCTTTTTTTCATCTATGTTCAAATAAATCTCACAAATTTGCTATAAATTATCTTTTTTATCATCCACGGCATGAAAATTCTGCATTTTAGTCAGTCACATGTTCACATTTATTTACTGGTTTTTGAGCGCGAAATTTAAATTTTAAAAAAATTGAGAGCGACTCACAGCCGAGCTGAGCCGCGAGAGCCAAAAAAAATATTTTCTCTCAGTCTCCTTTTCTCTTCGGACTTCTTATCAGTTCGGAGATTCTTGTTGCCAACTTGTTCAATATTTTTGAATTTTTATCGTTAAAACTGTTTTTGTGGATAAAAAATTTATCAAAAAAATAAAAAAAATTTTGTTAAAAAGTTGAAAAATTAAAATTTTGTGAAGAAAAGTGAAAAAAATTGAATAAAAATTGTGAAATTGTAAAAAGTGACGCAGCTGTGCTGATTATTTTGAGAATTTTTTTGTGATTATTTGTGAGAGTTTTTGACTTCCGCGCGTGATTGAAAAAAAAAATGAAACTTTTGTGGATTTTTTTGGTGTTTTTGATTCAATCCGAATTTGGAGGTTGTTGGAAATGTCAATTTGGATATTATTGGGGTAGTAGAGACTACACCTGCAAAATAGAATCAACCTCAAATGTAGAAGAACAACATAAAGCTGGAAAGACTGATGATGACGTAAAAAGAACTTATTTTAAAGGAGACCGCAGTGAAAATTTAACTGAACAAGATATTGGTCCACTTTGTGAAAGGTTTAAAAATGTGAAATGGATTGAAATTGAGCAAATAAAATTTGTCAGCGAGGATTTGTTTCGACGATGCATGAATTTAAAGGAAATAACAATTTATAATTCAGAAATGGAAGCAGTTCCAGAAAATTTATTTTCTAATCTCACAAAATTGACTACGATTGGTTTACAACAGAATTTTAAATTAAAAACATTGCCAGAAAAAATCTTTTCAAGCCAAAAAAATCTTGAACATTTGTTCTTAGATGTAAATCAGATTTTTTGTTTGCCTTCAAATATTTTTGATTCGCTCACAATGTTGAATTGGTTAATTCTTAACTCCAATAAAATTCAGTCGTTAGATCCAAAATGGTTTGAAAATCTTCATTCGTTGGAGAAATTGTATCTAGAAAGGAACAAAATTCAAGATTTGCCAAAAAATATTTTTAAAAATTTGAGAAAATTGGAACATCTTAACCTGCAAGGCAATCAACTGACAACAATTCATTCTGATTCATTTGCAATTCAAGGACATTTGAGAATCTTGGACTTAAGCGACAACAAAATCAGTTCAATTGATGAAGAAATCTTGGATCTTGAAAATCTCAATGAAGTGAGTATGTGGGAAAATATTTGTAGTAAGGAAGACATCGGGTCAAGAAATGAAATAAAAGGAAAACTCCAAAAATGCTTCGACAATTATCAACCACGTGTGGATCCAAGTAAGTTTAAAATTTTAATCAATGCTTGAATTTTTAAATTCTAATAATTTTTTGAATTTTTTAGTGGTAAGTTACATCAAGATCGTGTAAAACAATAAAAGATATTTAAAGTCTCGAACTCGGTCGGTCGTATGGACAAGTACCAAATATTTAATAAACTTTATCCAAAAAGATTTATTTATTCATTAATTAATTTTTTTTTTTGTTATAAAGTTAGTAAAATGCGGGACGTTGACTGGTCTTTTGCCTCGTATACATAGAGGAAATTTAACAGAACCAAATGAATATCCATGGTACGTATCCACACAGTTATACTTAAAAGTCTCATGTTCATGTTTCAAATAATAGGAATGCAGCGCTGGTGACCAACAAAGGTCAATTTTTCTGTGGAGGAACTGTCGTGTCAAGTAAACATGTTATCACTGGTAAGTTTTGTTCTGATTAAGAATCTTTATGTTAATTAAAATCCCTCTTTGATGATTTTGTAGCTGCTCACTGCATTGTGGCTAAAAGAGTCAGCAATCACAATTTCAACAAGTGCGACTTTTACGTTCAACTCGGTGTTCATGACTTCTCAAAGGAATGGGAAGAAGGACGGAACGGATTGGCTGTAAAATCAATTTTTATTCATCCTGACTGGAACGTTGACGTTAATCATTACGAAGCTGATATTGCTGTGCTGGAACTGCTCAACGAAATCACTTTTAGTGAGCATGTTCGACCGATTTGCATTCCCGATGTCGACTCACCTGTTGCCAGTGCTACCCGAGGAACTGCTGTTGGATTTGGAATCACTGAGAATGGACGAATTTCGGACATTGCCAGGAAGCTTCAAATTCCAATTTACACCTACAAAAACTGCACCGAACACAGCCCTGACCATAGAGACCTTGCTGGTCCAAGATCATTTTGTGGTGGTTATGCTGACGGTTCTGGAGTTTGTACTGGAGATTCTGGAGGTGGAGTTTACGTTCCATTTGACGGTTCTTACTATTTACGAGGTGTTGTATCATCTTCTTTACCAGACATAGTTGGACAATGTGATGTTGAGAGAGTAGCGGTTTTTACGGACGTTCCAAAGTTTTATGGCTGGATCAAAAGTGGCGGACTTAATGAGCATGCACCAAACAGGAATTTAAGACGATCATCATCAGCTTCGAGGCACTTATTGGGAGGTAAATTTACTTTTTTACCGCGACGAAATAAGCAACTCGCTTAGCTTTTTAACCCGAACAGACAAAGAGTACACTCAGAGCACGTTCAACTTTTGACTGAGTATACTCACTTGAGCATGCTCATTCATACAAAATTTGATGACATTATTTTACGCATTTGAGCACGTTATTTGAGTATACTCTGAGCATACTCTGAGCATACTCATTGAGTGTACTTTTGTGTCATGCGGTGTGACATAAAATTGATCATGCTCAGAGTATACTCATGAGTATACTCTGAGTATCCTCAAATAATCGTTCAAAATTTTAAAAAATAAATATTTTTTTCAACTTTTCACATTTTTTGAATATTTTTCATTGTTCTGAAGCAGTACAAATTGTTCTAGGATAAATTTTATTTATTAGTAGATCTGAAATGAAACTTAGACATTTTTTGATTTTACCTGGATTCGAACCCATGACCGCTCTTTTGCTGTTGAGACCTTTACCTTAACCGTTGCGCCTCTGCTACTTTTTACCTTTATAATAATTTTTGGCAAAAGGCACATATAAATTATTATACATGTAAAATACTCTGAAACGGGTCTCATTATGTCTTATAAGACTTTTAACATGTTTAAAAGTCATAATTCCCAAAAAAAATATTTATATTATTAGAATCTTTCACTTGTGAAGTATATAACATATCACAAAATTTTTGAGCTCGCGAGCATACTCAAAAACTTAGAGAAAATTTTAAAAATCAAAGAATTTTTAAGGATTCTAGTGAGTATACTCAGAGTATACTCAAGAGTATACTCAAAATGAGCATACTCGATTTTCTAAAATTTAGCATGCTAATAAGTATACTGAATGTGAGAATGCTATAAATTTATATGTTGCATAATCTTAAGAGTACATTCAGAGTATACTCATGAGTATGCATGCTCAATTAAGTGTACTCAGCTGAGCATGTAAAACAGTGTTTTTGAGCATACTCAATGTTTATTCGGGTAAGTTAACTAAAATAAGCGAAATTATTAATTAATATTAAAGTAAAGAAATCTAGTAACTATTCATGGCCATAAAATGAGATCCAGTAAGCATTAAAGGCCATAAAGTTTTCCAAAATAAATATATTATTGATGATTTTATCAATTTTTCAATTTTAATTTATTTTATTTAATTTCTTTAGATGACATTTGGCTTTGGACTTAAACTTGGATTTTTTTTTTTTGATAAAATTACAACAACAAAATGGACATTTAATGTAAAACAAATAATAGACTGGAACTGGATTCAAGAATATTTTAAATTTAAGAGCGTTTTTTTTTAAAAAAAAGTTTTTTTATTTTTCAATTTTTATTGTTCATGAATTTTTTAAAACTTTTGATTTAGTTTCATTTTTTTACAATTCTTTACTTAATTTTTCAGAAGTTTAGAATGAATTTTTTTATGAAACTCAATTTTTTTACTGAAAAAACTTTTATTAATGAAATGTAAATTTTATTTTTTTTTTAATTTTTTAATAAAATTTTTATTTTTTCAAAAAAAAAAGTTTAATTTTCTCTTTTTTAAAAAAATTGAATGTAAGTAAAGTTTAAGCAGAGTGGGGTTTCGAGGGTATAATCTGTTGATCGAGTAGCAGTTTCTACGGACGTTCCAAGGCTTTATGGCTGGATTTAAAGTGGCGGACTTGATGAACACGCACCGGACAGGAATTTTGGAAATTAAATCTTAGCATCTTTGAACTTATTCGATGGTAAATTTACATTTTCAACTTTAATCTTTTATTTTATAAAAAATGAATTCATTTTTAGACGAAACTTGGCTTTTGACATGGACAATCTGGAATTTCAATGAGATGTGTTGCTCGAGGTCTTCAAACATCAAACTTACTTCTTTTATTCGTAAAAACTTTATATCTGAGGGTTAAAAAGTGCCTCGAATGATTCATCACAAAAATATTGCAAAAGTTTATTTTTTTTTATAAATTTTTAATTTTTATGTTTTTTTACTTTTTTAAGTTTCATTTTTTATAAATTCTTTACTTTTTTTCTCAAAAGTTTAGAATGATTTTTTTATGAAACTCAATTTATTTTTATTTTTAATTTAGCATTTTGTATGAAATGTAAATTCTCTTTTTCTAAATTTTTTAAATAAATTTTTTTACTTTTGCAAAAAATTACTTTTAATTGGTTCTAAAAATTTGAGGTTCTAGTCCGTCCGAAAGATGAACATCGCATCAACTCATCAAAGTGATCAAAACTGCAAAAAGGAAAAAAAGACAACTGCAATCATCAATTAAAAATGCTCCAATAGAGAAAAAAAATAAGAAAAAATGAGATCCAGTAAGCATTAATGGCCAAAAAATGAGATCCAGTAAGCATTAATGGCCAAAAAATGAGATCCAGTAAGCATTAATGGCCAAAAAATGAGATCCAGTGAGCATTCATGGCCAAAAAATGAGATCCAGTAAGCATTAATGGCCAAAAAATGAGATCCAGTGAGCATTCATGGCCAAAAAATTCACAAAAATAAATTTTTTCCAATAAATAAAGTCAAAAAATTTTTTAATTAAATTTCATTTCAGCCCAGAAGTATTCAAATTCCGCAATTCTGAACATCTCCGTACTCCATCACTCAAAATTATTTTCTTGCTCTTAAAAAACTCAAAACTCACAAAAATTGAGAATAAGAATCAAATTTTTAGCTCCGAGAATTCTCTTTTGTGTCATTTTAATCAGCTGTGATTATTTTTATTTACATTTTATTTTCTTTTCTAGGTCAATGTGCTGAGGCAAAACCTTGAATATAAAAATTCTTATCACAATTGTTGTCTTTATAGTAAGCTCTGTGCTCATTTATGCATTATTCATAATATTCATTAATGATATTTTAACAAAATTTTGTCATTACGGACGTCTTATTACTATTCGAGAGGAAAATTAGCTTTAACATACTCAATAGCGATAGCTTTTGTGGAAAGTCTAGTGTCGGTGCTGATTGTCTTCTTGTAATTAATAAATCTATTGTACATTTTCAAGCCTTTGTAAAATAAACTATTTTGCGATGTTGCTGTTGCACTATGTCGAAAATCGAAATTTTTTTATGTTTTTTCATTTTATGTATGGAAATGATAGAGCAGACCTCTAAGCTTCAGAAAAACATCACTTCCAATTTTTTCGATCAATCTGGGCCGAGATACAGCACCAAATGTGAAAATTGACTTCAAAACATGACTTTTTTAAATGATTAGAACTTTTTACTGTATTAACCATTTGTTTTGAAACTTTTTGCATATGATTAAGAAACATATGAAATTATTTTTCCGTACCTTACTTTTGGTCTTAAGACATTACGCAGTGCATTAAATTAATTTTGCTAAAAAGTGAATTTTTACTACTTCACATCAATCTCACGCTTTGCTATTGACTTAAAAAAAATTTTTGTCTGCTGTAACGGTTCCGTTTGAGTAAGAGCTACAACCCGTGGTATACATTGGAAATCGTGAAAATGCAACCCTGACGAGATATTTGAGGTTTTAGGTCAAAAAATGCGATTCTTTCACTTCGAGCTTAAATTGCGGTGAAAAAACCCTGGTCTGTAGTGGATTTTTATTGCATTTTTTTGTAGCTCTTCTGTTCTAGCAACTTTTTCTTCAAAAAAATTCAAAATTGACCCCGGCATTTCCGAGCTTAACCCCCTAGAAGTAGGGTAGGGGTAGGGGGGGGGGTACCTCAAAATTCAAAAAATTCAAACTTTTGCCTATTTTACTCAAAAATGATGAAATTCTCAGAAAACACTTAAATTATCCTAATCTAGACATAAACGTCCAAAAAATTTGATATCCTGCTAATTTTTTTCAAAAAAGTCCAAAAAACAATTTTTTTCACATTTTTCAGTATTTAGACCTAGTGAAAAATTTTTTCGTCTTTTTTCTTTTTGTATTACATAGTTGCATCAAATACGCATCCAACGAGGTATAAACCATTACATATGGACAAAATTTGTCTGATTTAGAGCAAAAAAACTAAAAAATGGTAAATTTTAAGCCATTTTAAGTATATGTAACAAATTTGGTATCGTTGGAAAGGTAATTGTTCTAGCTATACAATAAAATAAAATTTTTTGTTCAAAATATGCTCAGGACATCACCAAGCTAAGTAAAGTTTGAGTTAACGCCGTAGATACCCATAAAATAAAAAATTTTCAATTTTGATTTTTTTCCATTATTTTGTCCTCAAACATTCATAATAACATCAAAAAAGTACAATAAAGTCATTGGTTGTTTCATACAAGATCATAGAAAAAATGGAATTTTTTTGGAAATATTTTAAAAATTTTGAAAATTTTATACTCACAAAAAAAAATTACCATTTTTTCGTTTTTTTGCTCTAAATCAGTCAAATTTTGTCCATATATAATGGTTTATACCTCGTTGGATGCGTATTTGATGCAGCTATGTAATACAAAAAGAAAAGGAAGAAAAAAAATTATTTTTAATTGTGTGCTATGTGTTGGATGATTTTTTTATAGCTTGCTTGGATTAAATTAAATTTTAATATTTAATGATGATAAAAAAATTAGAATTATTTTATGGACAATCCAACTGCTGCAGCACAGATGAAAACTGTGTAAAATATTCAAAAAATACCAAAAACCGTGTGTAGTGTGCGGTTTCTGTCATGGTTTGCCTTTAAAGTAAATTTAGTTATAAAAAATGACCAAAAACCGCACGCAGCACACGATTCTTGTGTTTTTATGCTAATTATGATCAAAACCGTACGTTGTACATGATTCTTGTAATTTTTAAATTTATTCTCAGGAAACTTGTGGAAAATTGAAGAAATTACATGAATCGTGTGCTGTGTGCGGTTTTTGTGATGATTTAACTCTTAGCTTGAGCAGTTAAGTGCCTTATTGGTCTATATGGTAAGGTGCTTGGCTCAAATTCGGAGTGGGAACCCGAAAGTCTTGGGTTCGAATCCAGCCATTTCCAAATTTGTACTTTTCAGAAGTTTAGATACTTCAACTGCTTATCGCATTAAGATCAAGAGGAATTTGAGCTCTGGGTAACATTGGAGACAGGAACGGATCAAAAACCATGAAGTGTAGCAAGAGAAATAGGGACGAGAGCTACAAGATTACCTGACTAATGGAATATTGGTAGAACTAAGGGTTCCCGAAGTCTCGGTCTCGACAAATTTTCGACAGTGGTGGCAGCGGTGGTTTAATATCGATTTGAAGTGAAGAGTTCAAAAAGTTAATTGTGAACTAGGCTTTCCCGAATTCCCGGTCTCGGCTTTTTTCGAGACCCGAGACCAAAATTTAAATTCAAATATCTTTTGTTCAAGTTGAATTATTTTACAAATTTTTTATTTTTTTGATTCCTATTCTCCAATGTAATGTTTTAAAACCTTAATATTTGAAAATTATTGTAAAATATCCAAGTTATAGGTATTTTATTCGAAAATTTGTCGAGACCGAGACTTCGGGAACCCTTATTGTGAACTAATAAAAAATAAGAAAACTTAGAAGATTTATCTTCAAATGAAACAAAATGATAATTAAACATGAAGTGCTGTGTTTAAAGTGCTGAAATGTATAAAAAAATCACCAATTAAGATTTTCTCGTGCATTTTAAGAGAAAAAAAGAAGAAAACTAAGAATTAAAAATGCTAAAAAGGCTACATTCATTACATAAGTGTAGAAAAAATTTGAAATCTGAACCATAAAAATTACAAAGAAAAAGAAAAAAAAACACTTAAAGCGGGAATTTAACATAAACTAAAAATTCCAGTATGGTACAATAGGACCCGTCTTCGATAGGGATCGCAGTGCCTCCAGCTAGTCATGGCAGCTCACACTTTTCGTTGGACATTGGACTACGTTTTCGTGCTGAAAGATGCATTATTGGCTATTTTGGAACCCTCAGGGGAACCCTTTTATTATTATTATTATATTAAAAATTCCAGTGAAAAAAATATGATGAATAAGAAGGAATGAAATGATTTTAATTTGTGAATGTTAATACAATGCTATATGAATGAGTGGAAAAAATATGCTGCAACGAGACACCAAATGCTGCGATTGACGATTTTTTGTACGACTACGATATGATTGCTGTTTGGAACAAGAAATCCAGGGATGGTCAACACATTCAGCAGGTTAAAGGAATCAATACAACTTAAGATAGTGTAAATTTTTTTTTTTATATTTTTTTCTTTTAAATCAAAATGTTCATTTAATAATTTTAATTTATCTAATAATTAAGATTGAAAAAAAAATGAAAATTAAAGAATAGAAAATATGATTAATGAAATAATTGACAATTAAGTTGACATACGATCAGTTTATGAATTTTAGTTCATCCAGACGTATGAAATTACATATTTTTTTAAAAAAAAGGAAATATAAAATATTAATTTTCCATGACTCGTAAATATAACAAGCTGAATACATAACATATAAATTTCTTTAAATAAGACTTTAAACTTTTTTAGAGAAAAAAAAACTATAAAATTTTAAAACTTTAAAAATTTTTTAGAAAATTTTTTTTTAGAAAAATGTTTTAAATTGAACATAATTAATAAATTTTCTTTTGAATTGAAAATATGGCATATAAATAGAAATTTTATTAGTTGATTAACTCAGTAGAATTTGATACTAACATGAGTAGATTTTGTGTCGTTTCTTTTCTCTCTCGCTTCGTTGAATAATTTCGCTGTGTGTTGAAAATATTTTTCTTGTAAATGAGTAATGAAAAATCAAAGCTTCAAAAACAAATTGACATATTTTCTACTCCAACTAGTAATTTAAAACCGAATTTAAGAGAAATTAATCTGAGATCAGGGGTTAAATTGGTAAATACTGTTTGGAAAAAACGGATTAGTAAAAAAAAAGATAATTTTCAAAAAAAATTCGGAAGAAAATAGTCCAGAAATGGCAAATTCAGATACCGAAATAGTTGGGTTGAAAAAAAAACAAAAATTAGAACAAGAAAAAAATTTGGCTTCTCAGCTTAATAAATTAGATTTAAAGGATAAAGAAGAAAATAAATCAGATGCTTCAAATTCAAACCAGATAGTAACAAACAGAATTTCCGGACAAAAAATTTTATTTTTCCGGACAGTTTTGAACAATAAGCTTTGAAAAATTTTGCTTGAAAAAAATGTAAACAAGTAATTTTTGCATCATTAAAATGCTGAATTTCAAGCATAACATGGATGAATGGACACAAACTTATGACTTTAAGCTCAAAGCTGTCATAAATTTTTAATTTATTCTTAATAAGCAGCACAAAAATCTGGTTTTATGAATTTAGGGTAAACATTTTTTCACCAAGCATAAAGTCTTGATACAGACTGTTTAACGATGATTTCAGTTTTATTTTTTTTAAAAAAAAAAAAAACAACAATAAATCTTGCATTAAAAGCAGCAAATTTCTTGAATGAAAGCTGAAAATTATCCAAAACTACTTGAAACTTCAAACACGATTTAATTATTTTACAATTTAGAATCCATGCCTATAGACAAGAGGAACTGATTGGAACTGATATAAGAACATTAAAAAAATGACGAAAACAAAAATTTGTGATTTAGAAATAAATCTTTTTACTTATTTAAATTTAAAATAATGCAACAAGACAAAATTTATAAAAACTTGAAAATATCCTGATGTTTCCAGTCATTTCCAGATATATTTTCTTGAAAAAGCTCTATTTCTTGCAATTTCATTGATGTTTTCAATAGTAAAAAAAAAATATAAAAAAAAACTTTTTAAAAAACACGCTTTTTAAAAAAAGAAAACTACATGAAAAGACTAAAAAAATCTATTAAGACGAACTAAAAAGTAGTAAATAAAAAATATTAAAAAAAACTTTTTAAAAAACACGCTTTTTGAAAATGACCAAAAAACTTTGTTAAAAATTGTTCTAAAAAGTAGTAAATAAAATAATATCACGCTTTTAAAATAAAATATAACTAAAATAAAATTTCATTGACTAACTGAAAAGTGTCTAAAATATTTTTCTAAAATATTTTATGTAGTACAAGAACACAATGACTGTAAAAGCGTGGGGCGTAATTGTCTTGGCGACCCTTTGATTTTGATGACCTCTTTTAAACGCCCCACGCTTTTACAGTCATTGTGTTCTTGTACTACATAAAATATTTTAGAAAAATATTTTAGACACTTTTCAGTTAGTCAATGAAATTTTATTTTAGTTATATTTTATTTTAAAAGCGTGATATTATTTTATTTACTACTTTTTAGAACAATTTTTAACAAAGTTTTTTGGTCATTTTCAAAAAGCGTGTTTTTTAAAAAGTTTTTTTTAATATTTTTTATTTACTACTTTTTAGTTCGTCTTAATAGATTTTTTTAGTCTTTTCATGTAGTTTTCTTTTTTTAAAAAGCGTGTTTTTTAAAAAGTTTTTTTTTATATTTTTTTATTGACTCCTTTTTAGTCTTTTATTTAAAATATTTTCTTTTTCAAAAAGCGTGTTTTTAAAAAGTTTTTTTTTTATATTTTTTTTATTTACTACTTTTTAGTCTCAATCAAGTCTAAACCTAAATCACAATAGGAACATGAATTTCTTTTTTGTGTTCGATCAGGATGTAAAAATTTGTGAGCTTCGCTCAACCTAGTTTGAACTACGTTCAAACTTTATGTGTTCGAGCTTCGCTCGAACACTTTTACATTTTACCTTATGAATCCAAAGTCTGAGGACGTATTGGGAAAATTTTCACACCTTCACTCGCTTCGCTTCGTTCAGGATGTAAAAATTTGTGAGCTTCGCTCAACCTAGTTTGAACTACGTTCAAACTTTATGTGTTCGAGCTTCGCTCGAACACTTTTACATTTTACCTTATGAATCCAAAGTCTGAGGACGTATTGGGAAAATTTTCACACCTTCACTCGCTTCGCTTCGTTCAGGATATAAAAATTTGTGAGCTTCGCTCAACCTAGTTTGAACTATGTTCAAATTTTATAGATCACAGGAGTGTCGAACTCCACTTCGCTTCGCTTCGTTCCGTTCGACTTTTATAGATTACAGGAATGTCGAACTCCACTTCGCTTCGCTTCGTTCCGTTCGACTATTATAGATTACAGGAGTGTCGAACTCGATTGTGGCTCATAGGACCGACAGAATTTTCGGCCGAATTCTGGAGAATTTTAAAGTCGAATTCTCCCGAAATTTTTGCCGAATTATCCCAAATTTTTTGCCAAATTTTTCTTATATTCGTCAAATTTTCCTAAGATCAATAAATATATTAAATTAAATAAAAGAAGCAAGAAATTTCAAATTTATTCAACTTAAAATAATTTTCCCAAGCTTTCTGTAGAAGGAAAAATATTAGTAAACGTATGAAAAATCTTTTTGAACTGAAATTGTTTTTCCAATCTTTTTGTAAAAGGAAGAATATTAGTAAATTTATTTAATTCTTTTTTTCAAAATCAGCTGATATTCTTCAATTTTGTGTAAAAGGAAAAATATTTAACAATTTTAAAAAGATTTGACAAATATAAAAAAATTCGGCAAAAAATTTGGGACAATTCGGCAAAAATTTCGGGAGAATTCGGCCGAAAATTCTGTCGGTCCTATGAGCCTTTACCGTCGAACTCCACTTCGCTTCGCTTCGTTCCGTTCGACTATTATAGATTACAGGAATGTCGAACTCCACTTCGCTTCGCTTCGTTCCGTTCGACTATTATAGATTACAGGAATGTCGAACTCCACTTCGCTTCGCTTCGTTCCGTTCGACTTTTATAGATTACAGGAATGTCGAACTCCACTTCGCTTCGCTTCGTTCCGTTCGACTATCGTAGATTACAGGAGTGTCGAACTCCACTTCGCTTCGCTTCGTTCCGTTCGACTATCGTAGATTACAGGAGTGTCGAACTCCACTTCGCTTCGCTTCGTTCCGTTCGACTATCGTAGATTACAGGAGTGTCGAACTCCACTTCGCTTCGCTTCGTTCCGTTCGACTTTCATAGATTACACGAGTGTCGAACTCCACTTCGCTTCGCTTCGTTCCGTTCGACTTTTATAGATTACACGAGTGTCGAACTCCACTTCGCTTCGTTCCGTTCGACTGTCATAGATCACAGGAGTGTCGAACTCCACTCCGCTTCGCTTCGTTCCGTTCGACTATTCTAGATTACAGGAGTGTCGAACTCCACTTCGCTTCGCTTCGTTCCGTTCGACTTTTATAGATTACACGAGAGTCGAACTCCACTTCGCTTCGCTTCGTTCCGTTCGACTTTTATAGATTACACGAGTGTCGAACTCCACGCCGCTTCGCTTCGTTCCGTTCGACTGTCATAGATTCCAGGAGTGTCGAACTCCACTCCGCTACGCTTCGCTCCGACCGACTTTTATAGATTATAGCGAGTGTCGAACTCCACTTCGCTTCGCTTCGTTCCGTTCGACTGTCATAGATCACAGGAGTGTCGAACTCCACTCCGCTTCGCTTCGTTCCGTTCGACTATTATAGATTACAGGGGTGTCGAACTCCACTTCGCTTCGCTTCGTTTCGTTCGAATTTTATAGATTACAGGAGTGTGGAACTCCACTTCGCTTCGCTTCGTTCCGTTCGACTTTTATAGATTACACGAGTGTCGAACTCCACTTCGCTTCGCTTCGTTCCGTTCGACTGTCATAGATCACAGGAGTGTCGAACTCCACTCCGCTTCGCTTCGTTCCGTTCGACTTTTATAGATTATACGAGTGTCGAACTCCACTTCGCTTCGCTTCGTTCCGTTCGACTGTCATAGATCACAGGAGTGTCGAACTCCACTCCGCTTCGCTTCGTTCCGTTCGACTATTATAGATTACAGGAGTGTCGAACTCCACTTCGCTTCTCTTCGTTTCGTTCGACTATTAGAACCCTTCAATTCCACACATTTCCCATGTCAAAGCATTAAAATGTAATATCAATTCTTAAAACCCTTTAAATGTATAAATTTTCCATGTTAAAGCATTGAAATACTATCATCAACATTCATAGCTCAGCATGATTCATTTTTGGCCAGTAAGCATTCATGGCCATAAAGTGAGATCCAGTAAGCATTTATGGCCATAAAGTGAGATCCAGTAAGCATTCATGGCCATAAAATGAGATCCAGTAAGCATTCATGGCCATAAAATGAGATCCAGTAAGCATTCATGATCATAAAATAAAATTCAGTAAGCATTCATGATCATAAAATGAGATCCAGTAAGCATTCATGGCCATAAAGTGAGATCCAGTAAGCATTCATAGCCATAAAGTGAGATCCAGTAAGCATTCATGGCCATAAAGTAAGATCCAGTAACCATTCATGGCCATAAAATGAGATCCAGTAAGCATTCATGGCCATAAAATGAGATCCAGTAAGCATTCATGGCCATAAAATGAGATCCAGTAACCATTCATGGCCATAAAGTGAGATCCAGTAAGCATTCATCCGGAATCTGGTAGAATATAATACTGGAGAAAATAACCGTCAATTTAAATTTAAATGTGTAACGGTTTTTAAAAATTCAAATTGTTCCATGGAAAAAATACTTGACAATTTTTCTAACTTTATCAAAAAATCTCGCTTCATTAAGAATTTTAATTTACACTTTAATTGGTATTATTATATAACGTGTAATGAACCATATGAGCTCATTTTTAATGCAAGAAAATGATCTGTCATTGTAAATTGAAAGCTCTCATAATTGACATTGGATTTTTTTCTCTTATTTAAGAATCATTAATCAATTGTAGCATTATTAAGCATGCTATTGATTTGATGATGATGAAATATCAAATTGCCCTCTGGAATACGTATATATAAAAAAAATCGGCTCGATTAGAGCAGAGGAAGTGGTCGAAAAAAGGGTCACAAGTTTTGAACGTGACAGAATGACATAATGACAGAATGACAAAAGGACAGACAGAGTGAGTCAATAAAAAGCGTGTAAAAAAAGCGTGTAATAATAAAAATGTAAACAATGCTTGAAAATTTCAATGATAATTCAGATTAAAAACTGTCCGGAAAAATAAAATTTCGACAAATTTTGTCCGGAAAAATAGAGTTGAATTTTCAACTCAGTAAAATTGGAATTTTCCTTAAATGAATGACTTTTCCTGACTAAATTTTAATGAACTAAAAACTAGGAGTCTTAAGCTTCATTTTAAGCTTAAAAAGTAAAATCACTCATCTTCCTGAATATGAAATTTTATATTCAAAAGGTTTGGTGAAATTTTTATGGAAAACAGAATTTTGGGATTTTGGCTTATGTGGCAGTTCCATTTATATGTGCTTATAAGCATAACTAACATTTTCCACTTAAAAATTTATTTTTATAAGGCTTACGTTTTGTGATAATACAAATTTTTGTTTTTCAAAAACTGTCCGGAAAAATAGATTTTTTACCCTAGTTATATTTTATTTTAAAAGCGTGATATTATTTTATTTACTACTTTTTAGAACAATTTTTAACAAAGTTTTTTGGTCATTTTCAAAAAGCGTGTTTTTTAAAAAGTTTTTTTTTAATATATTTTTTTATTTACTACTTTTTAGTCTCAATCAAGTCTAAACCAAAACTTAAAACCAAAGATTACAAAATCCTAAATTAGTAAATCGTCGGATTCAGCAAGCATTTATGCCCTTAAAATAAGATCCAGTAAGCATTCAAGGTCAATTAATGAGATCCAGTGAGCATTCATGGCCATAAAGTAAGATCCAGTAAGCATTCATGGCCATAAAGTGAGATCCAGTAAGCATTCATGGCCATAAAGTAAGATCCAGGAACTATCTGTAGCCATTTAATCAATTACTAATAAATTTTCATGAAATTTTCATACAAAAATGTCTTTACGTAAAAAAATACGTATACGTAAAGAAAAATTTACGTAACGTAAAATTCTACGTTTTTCGGAAAAGTGTTATGCAATAATCGGCTATAATTTTTCAGTTTTTCGTTGATTTCTCCGGAACTGCTGCATGAATCATTACCAAAAGTTTCGTGGCACCATCGGAGCCCAATACACACATTTTGTTCCATATTTGAAGTCCTAACTCGCTTCCGTTTTCCCGGAATTTGGCCGACTATAGTCCAAGCAGTGCTAACACCATCAGTTTTTCGCGATTTTCTCGAAAACAATGCAACCAATTTTCACGGGGTTTGCGGCATTTTGTAGAGAATTCCAAGGCCTAACTTTTATATAATCAGGGTATAAAGCGTAAAAATGCTTAATTTAAGAGAAAAACGCAAAAAACGGTTTTTGAGAGTGTAGTAAAAGATAACGCCGTGAAATGGTGTGAATATGAAAATCTTGAAGTGTTGGACTTAGACGGAAATCAGATTTCATGTTTGCCGCCAAATATTTTTGATTCGTTCACAATGCTGAAGAAGTTAATCCTTAACTCCAATAAAATTCAGTCATTGGATCCAAAATGGTTTGAAAATCTTCATTCGTTAGAGTATTTGAATCTAATTGGAAACAAAATTCAAGATTTGCCAAAAAATGTTTTTAATTGTGAAGTTAATGCAGAAAAGCTAGTTCTACACAGTGAGAATACGTACATACGTCACAAAGTTGTGAGCGTAAAATTCATCACGGAGAGCGAGAGCGAGAGTAAAAAAAATCTCTCAAAAGCTCGCTCAAATTGCGCCTTTCTACGTTAGTCGTGTTTTTTTCTTTTTTGATCAGCACACTGTCGTTTAAGAGTTTCACTCAACAAGACGTATTTTTTAAATAAAACGCTAAAATTGTGTTAAAAAGTGTTGGAAAAATAGTGAGTAATTTTGTTAACCTTAAATTTGTGCTTACTTTTAATTAGAAATTAGTTAAATTTATTTTTTTAAAAATTTAATTTTAAATTGATTTGATTATTTTAATAGAAAAAAAATGAGATGGTTTGAAATTGAAGAAGAGTGTAAGGAGATGAATGAAATTATTCAGACAGGAATTATAATCATATTGCTGGTCTGTAAAATCATCAACTTTTACATAAGATTCAAAGCGACTCCAAAGGATCAGAAATTATCAAATTGTGGAAAAACTGCAGAATCTAAAATTGAAAAGTTGTCAGAAATTCGTGATTGTCAAGTGATCATCGAGGACATTAAAAATAAATTTCGAAAGGAACCAAAAATGTTTGACGAAATTTCATTAAAAGATTTAAACAATAAAGGAGAGAGATAAAGATTTAATCAATTTTCTCAGAGATTAATTATTATTATTATTATTATTACACGCTTTTTTATTACACGCTTTTTATTCACTCACTCTGTCTGTCTTTCTGTCTGTCACGTTCTATTAAGATCAGACTTGCTATTAGCAAACCGTGTTTTGCAAGTCACAGAAATAGTGTAGATCCAGTAAAGCTACAAAACCCTCAGTGTCATCAAAGGTTCAAAAATTAACTGGAACAATAGCTTAGTATAACAGCTCCTCCCAACTCTAAGCAGCACTGGAATCATTTCAGTAAAGCTTGCAAAGCTGCAAGTGAAGCTACAATTTCTTTGGTCCATGAGAGGAAGAAATGCTACATTTCAGACTCAATATAGGATCAGTTTAGTATTTTTTTAGTGTCGACGTCATGCACATTGGATGAACTTTTGCAAATTTTATCTTTTTTGGTAGCTTTTTCATCTCTCTAGAGTTTTGAATACTTTTTCTTGCTAAATTTGCAATAATTTCAACCACAAAGCATCCGCCACAAATTCCACAACATCCAAGCCAAATTATGAATCCAAATTCCAAATTTTCCAGCTTCAAAACACTCCAATGTCTAAAAAAATCTTCATGCTTAGCTTTTGGAAAGCAAAATTCAATAAAATGATCAATTAATCCAGCTGATGTCAATTGTTGAGTAATTTTATCAATAATTTCAAAGAAAAAGTTGTGTGGACCAAAAGTGAAGCCAATGTTTGTGACTTGAAGGTTGTAGTTGGGAATTTTGTGCCAATTTAAGGATTTTCCGAAATTTTTTTCATAAAGTTTAAGAGCCATTGTGTGAATTATTATGGAAAGTTTTGCTGATGAATTTTGTGATTGGGTTGACATGAGGTGAATAAAATCGGGCTTGTCGATGAAATTTATTGAAGGCCTGAAAAAGAAAAATTGGAGAAAAATTTAGGAAAATTTCAGGAAAATTTCATAAAAACTTCAAGAAAATTTCGGGAAAAATTCAGGAAAATTTTACGAAAAATTCAGGAAAAATTCAGGAAAATTTCAGGAGGGAATTAGGAAAATTTCGGGAAAATTCAGGAAAAATTCTAGGAAAAATTCGGAAAAAATTTGGAAAGAATTCGGGAAAAAATCAGGAAAAATTCAGAAAAATTTACAGGAAATAATTAGGAAAAAATCAGGAAAAATTTTGGGAAAATTCAGGAAAATTCGGGAAAAATTCAGGAAAAATCAGGAAAAATTCAGGAAAATTTCTGGAATAATTCGGGAAAAATTTAGGAAAATTTCAGGAAAAATTCGGGAAAAATTCAGGAAAACTTCAAGAAAATTTCAGGAAAATTCTGGAAAAATTCAGGAAAAATTCAGGAAAATTCAGGAAAATTTTACGAAAAATTCAGGAAAAATTCAGGAAATTTTCAGGAAGGAATTAGGAAAATTTCGGGAAAATTCAGGAAAAATTCTAGAAAAAATTCGGAAAAAATTTGGAAAGAATTCGGGAAAAATTCAGAAAAATTTACAGGAAATAATTAGGAAAAAATCAGGAAAAATTTTGGGAAAATTCAGGAAAATTCGGGAAAAATTCAGGAAAAATCAGGAAAAATTCAGGAAAATTTCTGGAATAATTCGGGAAAAATTTAGGAAAACTTCAGGAAAAATTCGGGAAAAATTCAGGAAAACTTCAGATAAAAATTTGAAAAAATTTCAGTAAAATTTAGGAAAATTCAGGAAAATTTATAGGAAAAGTTCAGGAAAAGTTCAAGGAAAATTCTGGAAAATTTCAGGAAAATTCTGGAAATTTCAGGAAAAAATCAGGAAAATTTCAGGAAAAAATCAGGAAAATTTCAGGAAAAATTTAGGAAAAATTCAGGAAAAAATCAGGAAAAATTTTGGGAAAATTCAGGAAAATTCGGGAAAAATTCAGGAAAATTTCTGGAAAAATTCGGGAAAAATTTAGGAAAACTTCAGGAAAAATTCGGGAAAAATTCAGGAAAACTTCAGATAAAAATTTGAAAAAATTTCAGGAAAATTTAGGAAAATTTCAGAAAAATTCAGGAAAATTTATAGGAAAAGTTCAGGAAAAGTTCAAGGAAAATTCTGGAAAATTTCAGGAAAATTCTGGAAATTTCAGGAAAAAATCAGGAAAATTTCAGGAAAAAATCAGGAAAATTTCAGGAAAATTTCAGGAAAAACTCAGGAAAATTTCGGGAAAATTTCATGAAAATTTCAGGAAAAATTCAGGAAAATTTTACGAACAATTCAGGAAAAATTCAGGAAAATTTCAGGAAAAACTCAGGAAAAATTCAGGAAAATTTCAGGAAAAACTCAGGAAAATTTCGGGAAAATTTCATGAAAAATTCAGGAAAATTTCAGGAAAATTTCAGGAAAATTTCAGGAAAAATTCAGGAAAATTTTAGGAAAAATTCAGGAAAAATTCAGGAAAAATTTAGAAAAAATCTAGGAAAATTCCAAAACTTACCAAAACTGTCTTTCATCCAGCAAAAGATTATTAATGAACTTCTCAGACAACGTTGTGTACACCTCATACCCTCGAACCCTCAAATCCTCAACAGTCTTCGGTGGATCCTTCCGTGGCTCACTTGTTAAAAATTCAAACAATTTACTTTGATAACAAGTTCGAAAAATCAAACAAAAATACACAAAAATGATCAAAATAAACCTCGGAATTGACCTTTTTGGTAGCTTAAATTGAGGAATTCCATAAAATGTACTAACAATATTTTGTCCTGGTGTTGAAATTTTCTCACCAAAAATCCTAATTCTAATAAATTTTGGCATCCTTTTAACCACAAAAATGACAAAAAATGACATCGAAAATGTAAAAATCAACAAAATCCAAGTTTGATCATCAAATGGCAGCCACAATTTCTCATAAGACGTGTACGGTACGCCAGGTGTAGCAACAATAACATCCCGAATTTCCAAAAATGATGACGTCTTATGTAAAAAATTGATTCTTTCAGGTCCATAACGACGAACATCAAAAAACACATCTGGCATGACTTTTGGAAAATTTCCATTTTCAAGCAGCATTATTGATGGATTAAAATTAAGTTTTTGTGATAAAATTCTAAATAAAATTGGTTTAAGTCCAACAACTTCATTTCCAATATTTGGATTCACAGCACCCCAACAAAATCCATCGAGGTCAGTTTGCAGTCCCATTGTAAGTTCACAGCCATAAAAATCTTGAAATTTTTCATAATTTGTCAATTTTTTGGTCCATTTTTGTGTTGTCTTATTGAAGGTATTGAGGACGGTCAATTGTGGCTCATTACATGCTGTAGATGTGAACCATTCAATTGCTGTAAGATGAAGACCGTCCATGTCATTTATGAGAATAAATTCAAAAATTTCCATTCGTCCAAATTTAAAATTTAATTTTTTGGTCCTCAAAAATTTCTTCAAACTTTTTTGCATCATTTTTAAATCGCAATTTATGACAAAAACAAGAAATTTTAATTTTTTTGGAATGTCATTAAGTAGTTTGGCTCTGTAATGAAGTCTTGCGTAGTCCATGCATGACGATACGAAAAAAATTGTTGATGAAAAAATGCTAATGTCTGGTTGTGGATTTAAAGTTATTGTGCTAAATATTAATGGATGATGTCCACTAATGACTGTTAGAATTTTATTAAGTAGCATGTCGTATGACTTTGAATCTTCTTGAATTATTGCAATTTCATATTGTAGTTGAAGTTTTAAGTAAAATTCATCAACAACTTCACCAAATGCCTTTGAAATTGAGGAAATTTTTGAATTTTCCTCGAAAATTGGCAAAATTTTATCACATTTTGAGGTTAAAAACATAAAAAAATGGAATATTATTTGTAGCTTCATGATTTCACGACTTATTACAATAATAATTTATTTTTTAATGATTTTTTTTTTCAAACTGTCCTTTTTTTATTATTTGAGGAAGTTGACAAGATTTTGAGTAGATAAAATAGACAATAAATTAATGTGTGACAAGACCAGGAACAAGAAATACAATATAATCAGAATTTAGTAATGAGAAAACAACTTGATTTATTTAATAATTTATTTTTGGTTCTTTTTGTCAACAGGTGGACTAGGCGTGAATAGCCCAAGCGATAAGAATCTTATATTGACGTGATGGTGGTCTGATGTCGCCTCTATATTGTTATAAATACACTATTGTCCAGATTTTTAGCAGACTTTTAATTTTTCAAGATTTTTAGCGGATTCTTGAATTTTTTTTTTGCAGATTTTGAGCTGATTTTTGGATTTTTACCATTTACAAGAATTTAAGCGGATTTTTATTTTTTTTTAGATTTTCAGCGAATTTTAAGTTTTCTGAAGATTTTCAGCGGATTTTTGAAATTTTTGTAGATTTTCTTCTGATTTTTGGGATTTTCTAGATATTTTAACAGATTTTTACCTTTTTCAAGATTTTCAGCGGATTTTTTTTCTAGATTTTCAGCGAATTTTTAATTTTTTCTAGATTTTCAGTGGACTTTAAGCTTTTTCAAGATTTTCAGAGGATTTTTGAAATTTTTGTAGATTTTCTTCTAATTTTTGGGATTTTTTAGATTTTTTAACAGATTTTTACCTTTTTTAAGATTTTCAGCGGATTTTTAACTTATTTAAGATTTTTAGCTGATTTTTGATATTTGCAGATTTTCAGCAGATTTTTGAATTTTAACCTTTTTTAAGATTTTCAGCGGATTTTTATTTTTTTTAGGATTTTTAGCTAATTTTTGATTTTTTTTGCAGATTTTCAGCAGATTTTTGGATTTTTACCTTTTTCAAGATTTCTAGCGGATTTTTATTTTTTTCTAGATTTTCAGCGGATTTTTTATTTTGTCTAGATTTTCAGCGGACTTTATTTTTTCTAGATTTTCAGCGGATTTTTATTTTTCTAGATTTTCAGCGGATTTTTAAGTTATTTAAGATTTTCAGCGGATTTTTGGGATTGTCTTGATTTTTAACAGATTTTTACCTTTTTCAAGATTTTCAACGGATTTTTGGTTTTTCTAGATTTTCAGCTGATTTTTGGGATTTTCTAGATTTTTAACGAATTTTTATTTTTTCTAGATTTTCAGCGGATTTTTAACTTATTTAAGATTTTCAGTGAATTTTCGAAATTTTAATAGACTTTTAAATTTTTTAAGATTTTCAGCGGATTTTTATTTTTTCTAGATTTTCAGCGGATTTTTAACTTATTTAAGATTTTCAGTTGATTTTTATTTTTTCAAGATTTTCAGCGAATTTTTGGGTTTTTCTAGATTTTCAGCAGATTTTTGAGGTTTGCCTGATTTTCAGCGGATTTTCAACCTTTTTGCAAATTTTCAGCTGATTTTTGGGTTTGCTTAGATTTTTACTCGATTTTTGTGTGTTTTTGACTTTTTTTTACCTTTATTTAAATTTTTATTGGTACATAATTACAAATTTTAAAAATTTCAAAAAATTTTACTTTTTATAAAACATTCCATACGTAAAACTTCCATAAAACTAATTTTTATTCATATCTTCCAACATCCTAGGCTTTGTTCTCGATATTTGCTTCAACAATCCAAAAAATGACTTAACACTTCCATACCGAACATAATCCACATTAAATTCCTGACAAGTTTTCTCCAAAATTCCCCTCAGTTGTGGCAAAACTCCTTGATCCAATGTCGGAAATAAATGATGCAACACATGATCTCCAAAATAAAGGACCGAAATTGAAGGCGAAAAATTTGATTCAATTCGATCGAAAGTTGTCAACATTTGATAAATTCCAAAATCCATGCTTTTAATTTCGTCACCTTCGTGAACAATTGCTGGTGCATGATGTCCACCACTAACTGCCACAAATGCAAATAAAAAACTTGAAATTGCAATTATTAAGTTCCATGTGATGAAAATTGTTGTGAAGCTTGAATTGCTGAGAAGAAACATGGAAATTGGAGGCAAAAGAACTAAAATTTCATCCCAATGAAGTTTAAAGTTTTTGGCATAAATTAAGCCAAGATATCTAAAATTAATTAAAATGTGTGAAAAAATTTAAAATTTTTTAAAAAATAATATTCTCACCTGCACATAAGACCTCCATGAAAAAGTATAATGTACGAAATTGGAAGCATCAAATAGTTGCAAATTATTTCAAAACTTGAACGTCGATGAGCTGAAATATAATTTTGTAAAAATAATTAAATTAAATTATAGGAATAAAACGCAGGTTTCGGTCAGTGGTGGGCAACCTTTTTTGTGTCGTGGCACACCATGTGATTAAATTATGACCAGAAACCACACGCAGCACGCAGTTTTGGTCTTAACTTAATAATTATTTACTTAGCTGATTCTTTATAACCAGAATCGTGTGTTACGTGCGGTTTTTGTTATGACTGGTTAGCAAGGAGTATATTTATGATAAGATATGTCAGAAACCGTACGCATCACACAGTTTTGGTCTCAACTTGCTAATTATGTTCCTAGTTGATTCTTTATGACCAGAATCGTGTGTTGCGTGCGGTTTTTGGTATGACTGGTTAGCAAGGAGTAAGGGTTCACGATGCCGAGACCGAGACCGAGAATTCCCGGGAATTCTCGGTCTCGGTCTCGGTCTCGGTCTCGAGAATTTTCCGAGACCGAGACCCGAGACCAAGAAAAACTTATTTTACTAAAAAATTTACATTTTCTCTTCGGAGAAAAATTTTAAATCTCAAAGAAAAATTTTTTAAGATACTTAAGTATATCTAAATAGACATTTATACAATAAAAAAAATTAAAGTTTTGATGACAAAAAACATTTAAAAAAGTAAATTTGAATTTTTTAGCAGAGATCGAAGCTGAAGTTTTCGGCTTAACTAGTTTTTTGCATTTTTTGATAAACTTAAGCTATTTACAAAGTACTTTAGATATTTTTACTATTCCTAGGGTCATTTTCTATTATTCTGAGTCTTATTTCATAAAATTGGAAAAGTGTTAAGCTCAAAATTTAACTTTTAAATTTTCTAAGCTGATTTTAAGCCGATTGGCTTATTTCTCAGCTGAAGTGAAATTTTGAGCTGATTACGTATGAAAATTAAGAAATTATGATACAATATGCTAGTTAATAATATAAGGAACAGTTATAATATCAAAAAACTTTGTAAATGGCTTAATTTCGTCAATAGAAGCAAAAATAAGTTAAGCCGAAAAAGTCGACTTTGATCTCTGTGTTTTAGCTAAAAAAATATTAATCTAAGCTTTTTTTTTTGAGAAAAGCACATCCGAAAATAAATTTTCAAAAGTTAAATTCTTAAAACTTTATAAGAAAATTACTAACATTTACTACTTATGAAGTGAACAAATTAACTGATTTTTGATATTCTGAAAATATGTATGAAAGATGGGTTAAGATTTATATGAAGGAAAATAAAATTTTATCTTCATAATTTTCATAAATTTTTGTGTTAAAAAACCAAAATTTATTATCTTTTTGAATTTTCTCTAAATCAGACATTTGTAACAAGCATGAAAACGCCATAAAAATTGCAAAACACTTAAAAAATTTCAAAAATTTACTGTAGAATTAAAGTCGAGACTTCCCGGGAAATCCCGGGAATTCTCGGTCTCGGTCTCGGTCTCGAAAATTTGTCGAGACCGAGACTTCGGGAACCCTTAGCAAGGAGTAAATTTATGATGAGATATGTCAGAAACCGCACGCAGCACACAGTTTTGGTATTAACTTACTAATTATTTACTTAACTGACTCTTTATGACCAGAATCGTGTGTTGCGTGCGGTTTTTGTTATGATTGGTTAGCAAGGAGTAAATTTATGATGAAATTTGTCAGAAACCGCACGCAGCACACAGTTTTGGTCTCAACTTGCTAATTATGTTCCTAGTTGATTCTCTATGACCAGAATCGTGTGCTGCGTGCGGTTTTTGTTATGACTGGTTAGCAAGGAGTAAATTTATGAGATATGTCAGAAACCGCACGCAGAACACGGCTCGTGGTTCTTATCGAAAAAAAAATTAGCACAATAGAGTGCCGCGGCACACCGGTTGGCCATCACTGTTCTAAGGTATAACCAAGAGTATATCCCTTGCGGTTCACTTGAGTATTGTAGAGCACACCACTACTCAATCATGACCATTACCACTACTCTAAAAAAATCAAGCCCATGAAGCTAGTTCCTCACTCTATCAATCCTTACCTCCTTCATCCTTCACTTAGAGCATAATGTAAAGGATTTCTAGACAAACTAAGGTACTAGGCGAGACCAAATTCAAAATAAAAACTTACTTGGAAGGAGTTGAACAAGTGGCTCAAGTGAAATAATTTCCATATCAGCGTAAGAGTTTGAATACATGTGATGAGACTAAAATTGAAAGAAAAAATAATTAAATTAATTAAAAATTATTTAATTGACATAAAGTTATTGAAGAATTATTAAATAGCCACAAAGAAAAAAATAAAAAAAATTAATTTTTCAAAAGTTAAAAAAAAATTTTTGAAAAAATTCCAAAACCGCACGCGGCACACGATTTCTGTCATAACTCATCAGCAAGGAGTACATTAATCTTAACATAAAACCAAAAACCGCACGCAACACACGGCTTATGATTTTTTTTCTTATTTTTCATCTAATTAAGCCTCTTATCTCCATCATCCACAACAGACATAAACAAACCATGCAAAAAATATTTATTTTAATATAAACAAAACAATAAAAATAAATTTTCAATGCCATCCAACCAGCTGATGCTCGAAAATATTTAAATTTTTAGCAACAACAAATCACATCCAAAAAAACAAGTTTTTTGTCATACTCACAATAACATGCGACGTTCTCCACATTCTCCAACCAAGCATCACAAAATTTGCATTAAATCGTCGCCAATTATTACGTTGATGATTAAAATTGTGTGACGTTGGAATCAGCCATGCTCCAAACTGCCCGGCAACGACGATAAAAAATAATTTTAAATAAAATTCTTCGGCTCTCGCTGCCAAAATTGATGCAATAAAAAATCCACAAAGAACGACATCGGATGTGAATTTTGATATCCAAACTGCACTTGTGTCAATTGTTGGAAGTGCTTCGATGACTCGACGTTTGAGGACTTTGTAGAATCCATTTTCAGCGTATGTTATGTTGTAGTTTCGTGGGGAGTTTGCATCTTTTATGTAGTACTTTTGGAGGAGGTGTGATGCGGTTGGGGTGAGGTGGTGTGACTCAAATAACTCGGTGATGTCTGTACCCTGAGAATAATTGATAAAATTAATTACTTAATTGTCCTGCATGCGGTGCTTTAAAGGTAAAATGGCACAAAACCGTACGCGTCACACGGTTACTGCCATTTTTCACCAGTAAAGAAGACTTTAAAGGTAAAATGGCTCAGAACCGTACGCGGCACACGGTTACTGCCATTTTTCACCAGTAAAGAAGACTATAAAGGTAAAATGGTTCAGAACCGCACGCAGCACACGGTTTCTAATTTTTATTAGCAGTATCACTAACCTTTGTCATTGATATCCACTCTTCACCTCCAGGATGGCTCACCTCAAATCCTTCCAAGTCATACAATTTATCGTGAATCCTCCATAAACCCTCTGCATTGTCATCCATCCGACGACCTTCAAGATACAGCCAATAACTTTTTATGAGACTATCACGATAAGTTGGATATTTATTAAGTATCGACGGATGTTCCATTGCCTTAATTTTAGATCTAAACACGCGAGAAGATGAATCAAGACTGAAAAGAAAGAGAAAGTTTGGGTGCAGATGTTGTGTTTGGAACCAGTTTGCTGAATTAATTTGGCGAAGATGAGAAGAGCGAAAATTTTTTTTGTTGTTGTATGTGAAGATTTGGAGGTTTGGAATGAATTAGTAATAAAAATGTTTTTTTTTTATTGCTGTTAACAAAATTTTGATGTCATTTTATTGAGGTTTTGAAAAATATTTGAATTTTGGTCTGCATTTTGAATTTTTGGCCTCCATTTTGAATTTTTAGCCTCCATTTTGAACTTTTGACCTCCATTTTGAATTTTTGGCCTCCATTTTGAATTTTTGGCCTCCATTTTGAATTTTTGGCCTCCATTTTGAATTTTTAGCCTCCATTTTGAATTTTTGACCTCCATTTTGAATTTTTGGCCTCCATTTTGAATTTTTGGCCTCCATTTTGAATTTTTGGCCTCCATTTTGAATTTTTAGCCTCCATTTTGAATTTTTGACATCCATTTTGAATTTTTAGCCTCCATTTTGGATTTTTGGTCTTCATCATGAATTTTTGGTCTCCATTTTGAATTTTTGGCCTCCATTTTGAATTTTTGGAATCCATTTTGAATTTTTGGAATCCATTTTGAATTTTTGGCAGCCATTTTGAATTTTTGGCTGGCATTTTGAATTTTTGACCTCCATTTTGAATTTTTGGCCTCCATTTTGAATTTTTAGCCTCCATTTTGAATTTTTGGCCTCCATTTTGAATTTTTGACATCCATTTTGAATTTTTGACATCCATTTTGAATTTTTGGCCTCCATTTTGAATTTTTGGTCTCCATTTTGAATTTTTGGTCTCCATTTTGAATTTTTGGTCTCCATTTTGAATTTTTGGCCTCCATTTTGAATTTTTGGCAGCCATTTTGAATTTTCGGCATCCATTTTGAATTTTTGGCTTCCATTTTGAATTTTTGGCTTCCATTTTTAATTTTTGACCTCCATTTTTAATTTTTGACCTCCATTTTTAACTTTTGACCTCCATTTTGAATTTTTGGCCTCCATTTTGAATTTTTGGCAGCCATTTTGAATTTTTAGCCTCCATTTTGAATTTTTGGCCTCCATTTTGAATTTTTAGTCTCCATTTTGAATTTTTGGCCTCCATTTTGAATTTTTAGTCTCCATTTTGAATTTTTGGCCGCCATTTTGGATTTTTGGCCTCCATTTTGAATTTTTAGCCTCCATTTTGAATTTTTTGCCTCCATTTTGAATTTTTGGTCTCCATTTTGAATTTTTTGCCTCCATTTTGAATTTTTGGCCTCCATTTTGAATTTTTTGCTTCCATTTTGAATTTTCGGCGTCCATTTTGATTAACTTCAAAAAAGTTTTTTTTTAAAAAAAACAATTTTTATTAAATTTTTTTAACTTTATTTCAAGCACAAAAAAGTCACAAAGGATAAATTTTAGCATTTTTAACTCTTTTCGTCTCGTACTTAATTTTTTTGTCATTTTCCTCAAAATAAATTTCCAATTTTCTCTTAAAAATCCAAAATAAAATCTCAAAAATAAAAACAACAACACAAACAACACAAAATCCAAGCCAAATAAAAAATCCAAAATCTAAGCTTTTTAATGTCAAAACTGATGGATGCCGTTTAGGATTTTTCCATTTCAGAACAGGACATGAACTCATTAACTTATTCATCATTCCAGTTGATGTCAATTGTTGAACAATTTTATTTGCATTTTCAAACAGGAAGTGATTGTCAGTGAATGTAAAACCAACTTGACTGACTTGTAATGAATAATTGGGAATCTTGTGCCAATGCATTATTTCCTTATTCATTTGTCGGTGAAAATTGAAGCTGTTTTCGTCAATTATTATTGCACCTTTTATTGATGATTTTAGTAATTTTTGGATGAGCTTTTCATTGCCTGCGTACTCATCAATGTGAATTCTTTCGGGCCTGAAATTAGGACGGAGTTAAGTTATTAACAGAATCGCATGCAATACACGATTTTTGACATTCTTTATCAATAAAGGAGACTTTAAAGGTAAAATGCCTCAAAACCGCACGCGGCACATGGTTACTGACATTTTTCACCAGCATGGAAGACTATAAAGGTAAAATGGCTCAAAACCGCATGCTACACATGGTTTTATTCACAATTAACCCATAAAGTACTTATCTAGTCAAATTTGACACAAAATCGTGTGCTGTGTGCGGTTTTTTTCATGACTAATTAGCTAGAAAAATATTAATGTACTAAATTGTTGATAATTTATGTCAAAAATCGTGCAGAGCCTACGGTTTTAGGTCAAAATTTTCTTATAAGGTACACTGAGGTTATTTATGACCAAAATCATGTGACGTGTGCGGTTTTTGTCATGACTCATTAAAAAGGAAAATATTAATGTCAATATATGACCAAAATCGCACGCTACACACGGTTTTATTCACAATTAACCGATAAAGTACCTAATTAGTCAAATTTTACCCAAAACCGTGTGCAGCGTGCGGTTTTTAGCCATTTATATTAAATTGTTGATAATATATGTCAAAAATCGTGCAGAGCCCACGGTTTTAGGTCAAAATTATTTAATAACGTACACTGAGGTTATTTATAACCAAAACCGTGTGCTGTGTGCGGTTTTTGTCATGACTAATTAGCAAGGAGTAAACTTATCTCAAGATATGACCAAAACCGCATACAGCACCAGAGTTGGCATGCCGATGGCGGCAATCGGCGAAAGCCCGCCGATTGACACCTGCCATCGGCGGCCATCGGCCATCGGCGGCCTGCCGATGGCAGGTGTCATCGGCCATCGGCAGCCCGCCGATGGCAGGTGTCATCGGCCATCGGCGACTTGCCGGTGGCAGGTGTCATCGGCCATCGGCGGCCTGCCGATGGCAGGAGAAAACTACCGCCGATCGCCGATTGTCGGCCATTTTTTTCTAAATTTATTTTTTAAAAAAATTTTAAGACTAATATAATTTAAATAACACTAGCATGAAAATCAGAGATCGAAGCTAATACTTTCAGCATATCTAATTTTTTGCTTATTTGAAAAAATTAAGTTATTTAAAAAGTGTTTTAGATATTCTAACTATTCTTTGGTTCATTTTCTATGATTCTAAATCATATTTCTGAAAATTGATAGCATTAAGCTCAAAATTTAATTTTAAAAACTTTTTAGCCGATCGACATATTTTTTGGACGATCGACATATTTTTTGGCTAAAAAGTTTTTAAAATTAAATTTTGAGCTTAATACTCCCAATTTTCAGAAATGTGATTTAGAATCATAGAAAATAAACCAAAGAATAGTTAGAATATCTAAAACACTTTTTAAATAACTTAATTTTTTCAAATAAGCAAAAAATTAGATATGCTGAAAGTATTAGCTTCGATCTCTGATTTTCATGCTAGTGTTATTTAAATTATATTAGTCTTAAAATTTTTTTAAAAAATAAATTTAGAAAAAAATGGCCGACAATCGGCGATCGGCGGTAGTTTTCTCCTGCCATCGGCAGGCCGCCGATGGCCGATGACACCTGCCACCGGCAAGTCGCCGATGGCCGATGACACCTGCCATCGGCGGGCTGCCGATGGCCGATGACACCTGCCATCGGCGGGCTGCCGATGGCCGATGACACCTGCCATCGGCGGGCTGCCGATGGCCGATGACACCTGCCATCGGCAAGTCGCCGATGGCCGATGACACCTGCCATCGGCGGGCTGCCGATGGCCGATGACACCTGCCATCGGCGGGCTGCCGATGGCCGATGACACCTGCCATCGGCGGGCCGCCGATGGCCGATGGCCGCCGATGGCAGGAGACAAAAAATGGCCGAATTCCGCCGATTGCCAACTCTGTACAGCACACGATTTTGGTTCAGTTTCTTTTTTTTGGTGTATTTTTGTGCATGTTCTGTGTGGATTTGGCAATGACTGACCTCAAAGGTGTACAATGACATATTTTTATGGATTTTAAAGACATATACAGTGACTAATACAAACCATTCATTCAAATCCTCATTAATAAGTGAATCAATAAAATCTTTATCTAAAATTGTATACACGACATATCCTCTGTCCTTTAAATCCTTAATTGTCTGTGGTGATGGCTTTGTTGGATTACTTGTCATAAATTCAAACATTTTACTTTGATAACAAGTTCGAAAAATCAAGCAAAAGAAGACAAACATGATGAGAATAAATCGTGGTCGATGTTTTAAAGGAATTTTGTACTGCGCAATACCAAAAAATGTACTGACGATATTAAGTGCTGGATTTTGAATATTTTTACCAATAATTTGATTTTTAATAAATTTTGGCATCAATTTGGTCACAAAAATGCTGAAAAAAGTCATCAAAAATGTCAAAATTAGCAAAATCCACGTGGTGATGTCAAATGGCATTAAAAGCTTCTCATACGATGAATATAAGTCGCCAGGTGTAGAAACAATGATATATTGTAGCTCATAAAATGTCGAAGTAACATGAATAAAGTCACTGTCCAAAATCCACAACCGATTCATGCTGAAAATTACATTTGACTTTTCAACTTTTTTCGTTAAAAATGGCGAAAAATTGAATCTTTCGGACATTAAAACGAAGAATTTTGTGATAATTCCGACTGGATTTACACTTTTTTCACCATAACTGTCAGTTTCTTCGATGTATGATTCAAAGCAGTTCCGCTGTACAGGGTTGGAATCGAGGAATAAAATCAAGTCGCAGTTGTGAAAATTTTTGAATTTTTCATAATTTTGAAGCTTTTTTGACCATTTTTGAGAGGTTTCTTTGGTTTTGGGAATTTTCAGGTTCAAAAGTGGTGAGTTTGGTGAGTTTGGTGAATTTGTTGAATTTAGAGAATTTGTTGAATTTGTTGAATTTATAAAATTTCTCGAGTTTGATGAATTAGTATTCAAATTTTTTGAATTTGGTGAGTTTGGTGAATTTGGTGAATTTGGTGAGTTTGGTGAGCTTGGTGAATTTGGTGAATTTGTCATATTTCTCGAATTTGATGACCTTTTGTACAAATTTGGCAATTTTGTCAAATTTGTTGAGTTTGGTAAATTTTGTGAGTTTGGTGAATTTGGTGAGTTTGGTGAATTTGGCAAATTTCTCGAATTTGATGAATTTTTGTACAAATTTTTCAATTTTGTCAAATTTAGTGAGTTTGGTGAAAATTTATTGAATGAATTGAGGACTTTAAGTTGCGATTGATTGCATTCTGCTTCCGTGAACCACTCAATCGTTACCAAATGAACATAGTTCCATTCGTTGATGAGAAAATATTCAAAAACCTCAATTCCAACCTTTTCAATGTCAATTTGTCGACTTGGAATGAAATTTTCGACATAAAGTTGAACAAAATTTAGCGGACAATTTTCAATAAAAGTTAAAATTTTGAAATCTTTTTCAAGTTTATTATAAAGTTGAACATTTAAATGGATTAATTCAAGATCATCGCAAGATGAAATGAGGAAAATTTGTGAATTTTTTAAACCAATTTTCTAGTCAGAATTCCAACTGTTTAGTCGATACGAAGCGGAATTGCTGAATTTTGATAAAATAACCTCAAAATTGGAGCTGATTGAGTTCGATCCTTTAATAATTGAAATGTCAAATAAAATTTGATTTTTAATGAAAAATTCTTGAACAACTTCGTTAAATGCGTTTGAAATTGAAGAATTTTCGTCATTTTGTGGTAAAATTTTAGATTTTTGACAGCAAATTGACACAAAAAGCAACAAAAATTGAATAAATTTTAATAAAATCATGAAAAAAATTCAGAACACTTCTTGCTTTATTGAACTTTGATTTATGAATGAAAAGATGAAGTCATAAAAGCCACCAAAAATAACACGAATGTCTGTCGTCAAGTGAGCTTGTTGCTAGCAATAAACGAACAAGTTGAAGATGAAAAAAATGATAAAAAATAATTAATTAAAATTTTGATTCAGAGATGGCAACCGACTGTCTTCTGCTAACCGGTCGGGTGTTTTATTTTTTTTTTTTCAAAACTTTCCAAAGGGGAAGGGGGGGGGGGTTTGTGCCTTATTTTCGAATTTTTCTCAAAAACCCAAGAAAATTGAAGAAATTTTCCAAAAGGGGGGGGGGATCTTTTAACCCCACCTTTTTTTGGAAAATTTCTTTAATTTTCTAGGGTTTTTAAAACAAAAAATCGAACAACACACCTAAATTTTTCATTCCATACAACCCCCCCCCTCCCCTTTCCAGGCTATGCCCCTGCAGGTAGGTAAATGGTAGTGCTACCGTAGTAACGAAGCGAAGCGAAGTGGAGTTTGACACTTCTGTAATCTATAATAGTCGAACGGAACGAAGCGAAGCGAAGTGGAGTTCGACACTCCTGTAATCTATAAAAGTCGAACGGAACGAAGCGAAGTGGAGTTCGACACTTCTGTAATCTATAAAAGTCAAACGGAACGAAGCGTAGCGAAGTGGAGATTGACACTCCTGTAATCTATAATAGTCGAAGGGAACGAAGCGAAGCGAAGTGGAGTCGAACGGAACGAAGCGTAGCGAAGTGGAGTCGAACGGAACGAAGCGTAGCGATGTGGAGTTCGACACTTCTGTAATCTATAACAGTCAAACGGAACGAAGCGTTACGAAGTGGAGTCGAACGGAACGAAGCGTAGCGAAGTGGAGTCGAACGGAACGAAGCGTAGCGAAGTGGAGTCGAACGGAACGAAGCGTAGCGAAGTGGAGTCGAACGGAACGAAGCGTAGCGAAGTGGAGTCGAACGGAACGAAGCGTAGCGATGTGGAGTCGAACGGAACGAAGCGTTGCGAAGTGGAGTCAAGCGGAACGAAGCGTAGCGAAGTGGAGTCGAACTAAACGAAGCGTAGCGATGTTGAACGAAGCGTAGCGATGTGGAACGAAGCGTAGCGAAGTGGAGTCGAACGGAACGAAGCGTAGCGAAGTGGAGTTTGGCACTCCTGTAATCTATAACAGTCAAACGGAACGATGCGTAGCGAAGTGGAGTTTGAAACTCCTGTATTCTATGACTGTCGAACGAAACGAAGCGTAGCGAAGTGGAGTCATACGGAACGAAGCGTAGCGAAGTGGAGTTTGAAACTCCTGTAATCTATGATAATCGAACGAAACGAAGCGTAGCGAAGTGGAGTTCGAAACTCCTGTAATCTATGACAGTCGAACGAAACGAAGCGTAGCGAAGTGGAGTTCGAAACTCCTGTAATATATGACAGTCGAACGAAACGAAGCGTAGCGAAGTAGAGTCAAACGGAACGAAGCGTAGCGAAGTGGAGTTCGAAACTCCTGTAATCTATGACAGTCGAACGGAACGAAGCGTAGCGAAGTGGAGTCAAACGGAACGAAGCGTAGCGAAGTGGAGTCAAACGGAACGAAGCGTAGCGAAGTGGAGTCGAACGAAACGAAGCGTAGCGAAGTGGAGTCATACGGAACGAAGCGTAGCGAAGTGGAGTCGAACGGAACGAAGCGTAGCGAAGTGGAGTCGAACGGAACGAAGCGTAGCGAAGTGGAGTCGAACGGAACGAAGCGTAGCGAAGTGGAGTCAAACGGAACGATGCGAAGCGAAGTGGAGTTCGAAACTCCTGTAATCTATGACAGTCGAACGAAACGAAACGTAGCGAAGTGGAGTTCGAAACTCCTGTAATCTATGACAGTCGAACGGAACGAAGCGTAGCGAAGTGGAGTTCGAAACTCCAGTATTCTATGACTGTCGAACGAAGCGAAGCGTAGCGAAGTGGAGTCAAACGGAACGAAGCGTAGCGAAGTGGAGTCAATCGGAACGAACGTAGCGAAGTGGAGTCAAACGGAACGAAGCGTAGCGAAGTGGAGTTCGAAACTCCTGTAATCTATGACAGTCGAACGAAACGAAACGTAGCGATGTGGAGTCGAACGTAACGAAGCGTAGCGATGTGGAGTTCATCACACCTGTAATCTATAACAGTCGAACGGAACGATGCGTAGCGAAGTGGAGTTTGAAACTCCTGTATTCTATGACTGTCGAACGAAACGAAGCGTAGCGAAGTGGAGTTAAACGGAACGAAGCGTAGCGAAGTGGAGTCAAACGGAACGAAGCGTAGCGAAGTGGAGTCGAACGAAACGAAGCGTAGCGAAGTGGAGTCGAACGGAACGAAGCGTAGCGAAGTGGAGTCAAACGGAACGATGCGAAGCGAAGTGGAGTTCGAATCTCCTGTAATCTATGACAGTCGAACGAAACGAAACGTAGCGAAGTAGAGTTCGAAACTCCTGTAATCTATGACAGTCGAACGGAACGAAGCGTAGCGAAGTGGAGTTCGAAACTCCAGTATTCTATGACTGTCGAACGAAGCGAAGCGTAGCGAAGTGGAGTCAAACGGAACGAAGCGTAGCGATGTGGAGTCGAACGAAACGAAGCGTAGCGAAGTGGAGTTCTTCACTCCTGTAATCTATAACAGTCGAACGAAACGAAGCGTAGCGAAATGGAGTTCGAAACTCCTGTATTCTATGACTGTCGAACGAAACGAAGCGTTGCGAAGTGGAGTCAAGCGGAACGAAGCGTAGCGAAGTGGAGTCAAACGGAACGAAGCGTAGCGAAGTGGAGTTCGAAACTCCTGTAATCTATGACAGTCGAACGGAACGAAGCGTAGCGAAGTGGAGTCGAACGGAACGAAGCGTAGCGAAGTGGAGTCGAACGGAGCGAAGCGTAGCGAAGTGGAGTCGAACGGAACGAAGCGTAGCGAAGTGGAGTCAAACGGAACGATGCGAAGCGAAGTGGAGTTCGAAACTCCTGTAATCTATGACAGTCGAACGAAACAAAACGTAACGATGTGGAGTCGAACGGAACGAAGCGTAGCGAAGTGGAGTTTGAAACTCCTGTAATCTATGACAGTCGAACGGAACGAAGCGTAGCGAAGTGGAGTCAAAAGTAACGATGCGAAGCGAAGTGGAGTTCGACACTCCTGTAATCTATGACAGTCGAACGAAACGAAGCGTAGCGAAGTGGAGTTCGAAACTCCTGTAATCTATGACAGTCGAACGAAACGAAACGTAGCGAAGTGGAGTTCGAAACTCCTGTAATCTATGACAGTCGAACGGAACGAAGCGTAGCGAAGTGGAGTCAAACGGAACGAAGCGTAGCGGAGTGGAGTCAAACGGAACGAAGCGTAGCGAAGTGGAGTCAAACGGAACGAAGCGTAGCGAAGTGGGGTAAAACGGAACGAAGCGTAGCGAAGTGGAGTCGAACGGAACGAAGCGTAGCGAAGTGGAGTCAAACGGAACGAAGCGTTGCGAAGTGGAGTCAAGCGGAACGAAGCGTAGCGAAGTGGAGTCAAACGGAACGAAGCGTAGCGAAGTGGAGTCGAACGAAAAGAAGCGTAGCGAAGTGGAGTCGAACGGAACGAAGCGTAGCGAAGTGGAGTCGAACGAAAAGAAGCGTAGCGAAGTGGAGTCGAACGGAACGAAGCGTAGCGAAGTGGAGTTCGAAACTCCAGTATTGTATGACAGTCGAACGAAACGAAACGTAGCGATGTGGAGTCGAACGGAACGAAGCGTAGCGATGTGGAGTCGAACGGAACGAAGCGTAGCGAAGTGGAGTCAAACGGAACGAAGCGTAGCGAAGTGGAGTCAAACGGAACGATGCGAAGCGAAGTGGAGTTCGAAACTCCTGTAATCTATGACAGTCGAACGGAACGAAGCGTAGCGAAGTGGAGTCGAACGGAACGAAGCGTAGCGAAGTGGAGTTCAACACTCCTGTTTTTTTTTTTTAATTAAACTTTATTTATTAAATTTAGAATATGATTATGTATAAAGTTAAGATACATGTTGAGCTGTAATTTTTAGGGTGTCAGACACTTTAATGTTCTTAATTATCCTAATTTTGCAGCAACTTTCCGAAGTAATCTTCGATGGTTGGAATTTTTGCTTCGTTATGTAGATCGACGATCTTATCATATCTTGATTTGTTGAGAAGTATTCTAAGAAATTTGTTTTGTAGTACTTGAAGTTGTTGAATGTGAGTTTTTGCGATGCTTTCAAAGGCTGGACAGCCGTATATGAAGATAGGTCTGATTGCTAATTTGTAGATGAGGAGTTTGTTTCGTACGTCGAAATGTGAATTTCTGCTGATGAGGGGATAAAGCTGTCGTAGTGCGTTGTGTGCTCTATTGGTCACATAGTCTACATGTTGCTTCAATGTCACTCTCTTGTCGATGATCATTCCTAAATATTTGGTGGGAAACTGAACCCACTTGATGTTTTCATTAAGGAATTTGATGTTGTTGTTTTTTGGAAGTTGCTTGGAGTATCGATTTGTGATGAATAAAGCTTGAGTCTTCTGTTTGTTGATGTTGATTTTCCATTTGTTCATGTAGTCTTGGACTTTTCTTCCTTTGTGTTGGAGATGGGTTACAATATCGGCTGAGTTTTCTGAAGAATGATGCAATGCTGTATCATCTGCGAACAGTGCGATGTTGTCGGTTGTCTCTCTTACAATATCATACGTAAAGATGTTGTAGAGAGTTGGGCTCCATACTTGATGAGTTGGATGTCTGAGAATTGACCTTTTATAAAAACTGAAAAAGTTCTTTCACTGAAGAAAGATCTTACAGTAAACAAGACAAACAAAACAAGAAAATTAGTCAGAGGAAAATAAAAAAAACTGTTTATTAGACGTCGGACGGTCAGCGTTCAAATTGTCGGATGCTTTTAGCATCAGACGCCACTGACGTTTTGCCAACTCTGTTCTAAGATATGTCCTTGGGGTTAGACACCAATAATGAGGAAGGATCTTACAGTTTTTATAAATGGCAGTGGAAATCTCAATTGGAGCTTTTTGCACAGGAATTAGTTGTGCCAGAATCCGTCTGTTGTGCTTTTTCGACATCCAGGAAGATCATGTCGGGTAACTTTTCTTACTTTTTGCAGTCGAGTTGATGCGATGTTTATCTTTCGGACGGACTGGAAACTCAAATTTTTAGAACCAATTAAAAGTAATTTTTTGCAAAAGTAAGAAATTTATTTAAAAAATTTAGAAAAAGAGAATTTACATTTCATTATAAATGCTAAATTAATAAAAAAAATAAATTGAGTTTCATAAAAAAATCATTCTAAACTTTTGAGAAAAAAAGTAAAGAATTTATAAAAAAATGAAACTTAAAAAAGTAAAAAAAAACATAAAAATTAAAAATTTATAAAAAAAAAATTAAACTTTTGCAATATTTTTGAGATGAATCATTCGAGGCACTTTTTAACCCTCAGATATAAAGTTTTTACAAATAAAAGAAGTAAAATTGATGTTTGAAGACCTCGAGCAACACATCTCATTAAAATTCCAGATTGTCCATATCAAAAGCCAAGTTTTGTCTAAAAATAAATTAAAATAAATCCAATAAAAAAATTATAAATTCCACGGCAAGGTTTCTGGAATACACCTTAAAGGTTCAACTGTGAAATATTTTCTGATAAAATATCCAAGGATAAATTCTACGGTACTCAGGGGCGTAGCCAGGGTTTGAGTTCCTGTGGGAAAATTTTGAGCCTTGCTCTCGCTTGCAGTCTTAAACTGGCTGCGGTTTCAAACCACAGCAAGAACACGGCTCAAAATTTTCCTATGGTGGCTCAAACTCTCCTGGCTACGCCCATGACAGAACCCTTAAGGGTTTACCCTTGAAACTTACAACCAGAAAATAAAATATAAGTTTTAGAACTAAATTTACCTCCAAATAAGTCTGTTGATGCTGACACTTTTTATCCTAAATTCCTGTTCGGTGCATGTTCATCAAGTCCGCCATTTTTAATCCAGCCATAAAACTTTGGAACATCCGTAAAAACCGCTTCCCTTTTGACATCGCATTCACCAGTTGGAGTTGGTAAAGATGATGACACAACTCCACGCAAATAAACCAAATTATCATGAATAACGTAAACTCCGCCTCCAGAATCTCCAGTACAAACTCCAGAACCGTCAGCCCAACCTCCGCAAAATGTTGATCTACTTGCAACATATCTGTGATCCGGGCTGTGTTTTGTGCAGTTTTTGTAAGTGTAAATGGGAATTTCAAGTTTTTTTAGAACTTCGGAAATTCGTCCATTCTCAGTGATTCCAAATCCAACAGCAGTTCCAAGGGTTGCGTTGATGACAGGTGAGTCGACATCGGGGATGCAAATTGGTCGAACGTACTTGCTAAAAGTGATTTCATGGACAAGTTCCAGCACAGCAATGTCAGCTTCGTAAATTTCAACGTCAACGTTCCAGTCTGGATGAATAAAAATTGATTTTACTGCAATTCCATTTCGTCCTTCTTCTTCCCGCCATTTTTTGGTGAAGTTATGAACACCGAGTTGGATGTAAAAATCGCATTTGCTAAATTCATATTCATTATTTTTTCCTATAATGCAGTGAGCAGCTACAAAATTATCAAAAAATCATTAAAATTGACATCAAGGTTCTTAATCAGAACAGAACTTACCAGTGACAACATGTCGACTTGACACAACAGTTCCTCCACAGAATAAGTTTCCTTTATTGTCAACCAGTACAGCGTTCCTGTAATTTATAAAATGAGTATTAGAATGATTATAAATGTTTGATGACCATCCGGTGTACCACGACACGCTAGTGTATCGTATAAAAATTTAAAAATTCTTTAAACCGTATGGCGTGTGCGATTATGGTCACAACTTAAATGATTCAATACATACCATGGAAATTCATTTGGCGTTGTTATATTTCCTCTATGTATAAGACCTTTTTGACCAACCAACGTTCCGCATTTTATCATCTTTTAAATTTAGCAAAAAAAAAATAAATAACATAAAAAAAATTAAAAATATTTATAAAAAATGCACTAAGAGTAAATTCTGAAAAAAATATAAAACTATTAAACTAATTATTACGAAATTATGCATTAAAAATAAGTATTGTTGATTTAAATGTCCTGATGATGCCACTTACCGCTGAAAAATTAAAGAAAAAATAATTTTAAATATTTTAATCTTTAAGCATTAAATGAAATTTAAACTTACTTGGATCCACACGTGGTTGATAATTGTCGAAGCATTTTTGGAGTTTTTCTTTTATTTCATTTCTTGACTTGATCTTTTCCTGGCTACAAATATTTCCATACATCCACACTTCATTGAGATTTTTAAAATCCAAGATTTTTTCATCAATTGAACTGATTTTGTTGTATTTTAACCACAATTCTCTCAAATGTCCTTGAGTTGGAAATGAATCAGAATGAATTGTTGTCAGTTGATTTCCATGCAAGCCAAGCCATTCCAATTTTATCAAATTTTTAAAAACATTTTTTGGCAAATCTTGAAGATTGTTCCATCTTAGATTCAATTCCTCTAACGAATGAAGATTTTCAAACCATTTTGGATCCAAAGACTGAATTTTATTGTCACCAAGGCTTAACTTCTTCAACATTGTGAGCGAATCAAAAATATTTGGTGGCAAACAAGAAATCTGATTATGCCATAAGTACAACTCTTCAAGATTTTTTTGGCTTGAAAAGATTTTTTCTGGCAATGATTTTAATTTATTCCATTTTAATTCAATCGAAGTCAATTTTGTGAGATTTGAAAATAAATTTTCTGGAAGTTCTTCCATTTCTGAATACCTAATCTTTATTACATTTAAATTCATGCAACGTTGAAACAAATCCTCGTTGACAGATTTTACCCATCGAATTACAATCTCATCCGCATTTTTAAATCTTTCACAAGATGGACCAATATCTTGTTGAGTTAAATTATCACTGTAGTCTCCTTCAAACTTAATCCATTTAACATCATCATCAGTCTTTCCATCTTTATGTTGTTCTTCTACATTTGAGGTTGATTCTATTTCGCATGTGTAGACTTTATAAAACCAATCAGCTCCAAATTTACACTTCCAGCAATCTCCAAATTCCGATTGAATCAAAAACACCAAAAAAATCCACAAAAGTTTCATTTTTTTCAGTCACGCGCGGAAGTCAAAAACTCTCACAAATAATCACAAAAAAATTCTCAAAATAATCAGCACAGCTTCGTCACTTTTTACAATTTCACAATTTTTATTCAATTTTTTCACTTTTCTTCACAAAATTTTAATTTTTCAAGTTTTTAACAAAATTTTTTTTATTTTTTTGATAAATTTTTTATCCACAAAAACAGTTTTAACGATAAAAATTCAAAAATATTGAACAAGTTGGTAACAAGTATCTCCGAACTGATCAAAAGAGAAAAAGAGACTGAGAAAAAATATTTTTTTTGGCTCTCGCGGCTCGGCTGCTGTGAGTCGCTCTCAATTTTTTTTTTTAAATTTAAATTTCGCGCTCAAAAACGGGTCACCGACATTTGCCCACACACATTTGCCCATTCTACATTTCCCCATTGACATTTTCCCAATCGTACATTTGCCCACTGGTACATTTGCCAATTGGTACTTTTCCCCACGAGTATTTTTTCCCACTAGTATTTTTGCCCATCGATATATTTGACCATTTACATTTTCCCATTGATACATACATATGCCCACTTAAAGAGTTTTTAATTTTTGGTATTTTTCAAGTATTTTTTAAAACTTAATTTTCAACATTTATGGTCAAGATCGATGTAAATTTTCGAAAACTGAAAATGAGCATGTATTTGAATGGCAGTTTTAATGCTTAAACCATTGCTTTAAACATTTCTATTAAATGTTTGTTAAAACGTCTTAGAGATATTAAGATTTTAAAAATATATGGAAAATCTTAAATTTTTAAGGAAACTTCCGGATAAGTGGTTGTTTTAACATTGAAGGAGAATTTGTCATTTTTATTTTAATGACTGCATTTTAAGCAAATTTGAGTATCACGGTTAAAGAGGAAAGTAAAATGTATGTGAAAACAATAATAAGAAATTATCTAGATGTTTTAAAAACGGAAATTTTTGGAATGAAATTTCAAAGTTCAAAATTTTGAAATAGGGCGACGTTTAGAAAAAGACAAATATTTTGTTAATTTAGGCATGTAGCAACAAGATATAAGGACATAAATGTCTTGAATTTAGTGTTCTATATAATAATATTTAGTTAGGGAATGTTGTTGAATAATTTCTAGTAAATAAAAATACTCAAAAATAGTCAAAAATTTTTTCATTAGTCATTCATTTCCAAGAAAATTAATTCTAAAAATTTTAGTTCCAGAAAATTATTTTCCGAAAATTTCCATTCCAGAAAGATGCTTTCTAAAAGAATATGCTTCCCCACTTTGTTTACTATTTATGTAACTCAAATTACAATGTTGAAAATTAAGTTTTATAAAATACCAAAAATTAAAAACTTTTTAAGTTGGTATATGTATGTATCAATGGGAAAATGTAAATGGTCAAATATATCGATGGGCAAAAATACTAGTGGGAAAAAATACTCGTGGGGAAAAGTACCAATTGGCAAATGTACCAGTGGGCAAATGTACGATTGGGAAAATGTCAATGGGGAAATGTCGAATGGGCAAATGTGTGTGGGCAAATGTCCCAAACCCCTCAAAAACCAGTAAATAAATGTGAACATGTGACTGACTAAAATGCAGAATTTTCATGCTGTGGATGATAAAAAAGATAATTTATAGCAAATTTGTGAGATTTATTTGGACATAGAAAGAACAAAAGGTTCGTGCTGTGAGTTGATGACGATTTTTTTTCTTCCCTCAAATTTTAAATTTTGCGCCAAAAAAACAGATTTTTTTGTATTTATTCAAATTTAAATAAATTATGACAAGTAAGTTAAAGCAAAATGAAAAAAATCCAATTTCTGAATTATTAATGACAAGAACCGATCAATTTTTCTTATACAAATGGCTCTTCTGCCTGCAGCCTGCCAAAAGCCAAAACATTTTTGAATCATGTGATTCATGACAGACCAGACCAGACCAGCTGACGTTAATCTTTGTGTAATTTTAAGTTAAAAGATTCAATTAATGGATGTGTGTAAGGATTAATCAAGCATGAAATATTTTACACATTATCCGTGTGTAGCGTGCGATTTCTGACATTATTTACAATCATGGCACACTTTGATACTATAAATGACCAAAAACTGCATGTTGTGTGCGGTTTTTGACCATGACAGGTAAATCATGTTTAAAACCGCACAGAGCACACGATTTGTGACATTTTTACCAAAAATACACATTCAAGATGAAAAGATGCTGAAAAAATGACAGAAACCGCACACAGCATACGATTTTTGAACTTTAAATTTTCAATGTCTAACAAATTGATATTTTTTGCCCAAAACCGCATGCAACACACCATTATAAGCCACAAAAATTGCTTTAAATACCTCACACTTGATATGATAAAATTTTTAACCCAAAATCGTGTGCAGCACACTACTTTTAGCCACTCAATGTTCAATCCTTGATACATTCACAAATTTTTGCTCAAAACCGCATGCAACACACCATTATAAGCCTCAAAATTGCTTTAAATATCTTACATTTGATATGATGAAGATTTCACCCAATATCGTGTGCAGCACACTACTTTTAGCCACTCAATGTTCAATCCTTGATACATTCACAAATTTTTGCTCATAACCATGTACAGAACACCATTTTGAGCAACCCACATCTCTAGATCATGTTGATGCTCTTATTAATGTATTAACTACTAAAGTGGTGTTCTGCACACGGTTTTGTGCAAAAATTTGTCAATATGTCGAGGATAAAACATTAAATGGCTCAAAATGGTGTGTTGTGCACGGTTTTAGTCATTTATATTGCTAGATTGAACCTTTCTAATAATAATTGACCAAAATCGTGTGCCGCGTGCGGTTTATGACATTTTTTACTACCATGGCACACTTTGATAGTTTAATTGACCAAAATCGTGTGCCGCGTGCGGTTTCTGACATTTTTTACTATCATGGCACACTTCGATAGTTTAATTGACCAAAATCGTGTGCAGCGTGCGGTTTTGGGTCTTGACTGACTTCTAAGGTGGAGTGTCATGAGAAATTCTATGAACCGTGCGCCGCACACGGTTTTTTGCCAATTCTTCTTTATTAACTTTAATCTGTTGACACAAAATGACAATTTTTATGAAAAAGTTTCGCATCATTTGGAGAATTCTGGACAACAACTTCAACTTTATTTGTTGCCGGGCAAACTTTTGCAAACTTAAATTTCCTATTTCTTTTAATTTTCACAATCGACCAGCCAATTTTCTTCCTCAAAGTCCAAAACATCCACTCACAAATGCAAACAATAAAGCACAATCCACAACAATTTAGCCAAATAACAAATCCAAAATTTAAATTTTCTAATTTTAATGGCGCTGGTCGCTTTTCTAGTGGCAAAAATCTTTGATAATTGTTGCACGTTTCGAGGATAAAAGTCATTAATCCGGTAGATAAAAGTTGTCGTGATGCTTTATCAACGAGATTAAAAAAATAATTATTTGGTAGAAATGAAAATCCAACTTGATTCACTTGAACTGAATAGTCTGGAAGTTGAAACCATTTTACATTTTCGTATCTAATTTTTTGATGTTTTAGCTCATTTTGTTGATAAATTATTGCAACTTTTTTTGATGAGTTTTGTGGATAGTTTTTGATTTTGTCCGCAATATAAATCAATCCGTTGAGTCTTATTTCAGGCCTAAGTGAGAAAAAAAATATCAAAATTATAATGTGAATGCGCCTTAATATCAAAATTCTAGTGTGAATGCACCTGAATATCAAAATTCTAAAGTGAATGCACCTTAATATCAAAATTCTAATGTTAATGCACCTGAATTTTAAAATTTTAGTGTGAATGCACCTGAATATCAAAATTCTAATGTGAATGCACCTTAATATCAAAATTCTAATGTGAATGCACCTGAACATCAAAATTCTAATGTGAATGCACCTGAATATCAAAATTCTAATGTGAATGCACCTGAATATCAAAATTCTAATGTGAATGCACCTGAACATCAAAATTCTAATGTGAATGCACCTGAATATCAAAATTTCTAATGTGAATGCACCTGAATATCAAAATTCTATTGTGAATGCACCTGAATATCAAAAATTCTAAAGTGAATGCACCTGAATATCAAAATTCTAGTGTGAATGCACCTGAACATCAAAATTCTAGTGTGAATGCACCTGAATATAAATTCTAATGTGAATGCACCTTAATATCAAAATTCTAATGTGAATGCATCTGAATATCAAAATTCTAATGTGAATGCACCTGAATATCAAAATTCTAATGTGAATGCACCTGAATATCAAAATTCTAATGTGAATGCACCTGAATATCAAAATTCTAATGTGAATGCACCTGAATATCAAAATTCTAATGTGAATGCACCTGAATATAAAAATTCTAATGTGAATGCACCTGAATGTCAAAATTCTAATGTGAATGCATCTGAATATAAAAATTCTAATGTGAATGCACCTGAATATCAAAATTCTAATGTGAATGCACCTGAATATCAAAAATTCTAATGTGAATGCACCTGAATATCAAAATTCTAGTGTGAATGCACCTGAATATCAAAATTCTAATGTGAATGCACCTGAATATCAAAATTCTGGTGTGAATGCACCTGAATATCAAAATTCTAATGTGAATGCACCTGAATATCAAAATTCTAATGTGAAAGCACCTGAATATCAAAATTCTAATGTGATTGCACCTGAATATCAAAATTCTATTGTGAATGCACCTGAATATCAAAAATTCTAAAGTGAATGCACCTGAATATCAAAATTCTAGTGTGAATGCACCTGAATATAAAAATTCTAATGTGAATGCACCTGAATATCAAAATTCTATTGTGAATGCACCTGAATATCAAAAATTCTAAAGTGAATGCACCTGAATATCAAAATTCTAGTGTGAATGCACCTGAACATCAAAATTCTAGTGTGAATGCACCTGAATATAAATTCTAATGTGAATGCACCTTAATATCAAAATTCTAATGTGAATGCATCTGAATATCAAAATTCTAATGTGAATGCACCTGAATATCAAAATTCTAATGTGAATGCACCTGAATATCAAAATTCTAATGTGAATGCACCTGAATATCAAAATTCTAATGTGAATGCACCTGAATATCAAAATTCTAATGTGAATGCACCTGAATATAAAAATTCTAATGTGAATGCACCTGAATGTCAAAATTCTAATGTGAATGCATCTGAATATAAAAATTCTAATGTGAATGCACCTGAATATCAAAATTCTAATGTGAATGCACCTGAATATCAAAAATTCTAATGTGAATGCACCTGAATATCAAAATTCTAGTGTGAATGCACCTGAATATCAAAATTCTAATGTGAATGCACCTGAATATCAAAATTCTAGTGTGAATGCACCTGAATATCAAAATTCTAATGTGAATGCACCTGAATATCAAAATTCTAATGTGAATGCACCTGAATATCAAAATTCTAATGTGAATGCACCTGAATATCAAAATTCTAGTGTGAATGCACCTGAATATCAAAATTCTAATGTGAATGCATCTGAATATCAAAATTCTAATGTGAATGCACCTGAATATCAAAATTCTAATGTGAATGCACCTGAATATCAAAATTCTAATGTGAATGCACCTGAATATCAAAATTCTAATGTGAATGCACCTGAATATCAAAATTCTAATGTGAATGCACCTGAATATAAAAATTCTAATGTGAATGCACCTGAATGTCAAAATTCTAATGTGAATGCATCTGAATATAAAAATTCTAATGTGAATGCACCTGAATATCAAAATTCTAATGTGAATGCACCTGAATATCAAAAATTCTAATGTGAATGCACCTGAATATCAAAATTCTAGTGTGAATGCACCTGAATATCAAAATTCTAATGTGAATGCACCTGAATATCAAAATTCTGGTGTGAATGCACCTGAATATCAAAATTCTAATGTGAATGCACCTGAATATCAAAATTCTAATGTGAATGCACCTGAATATCAAAATTCTAATGTGAATGCACCTGAATATCAAAATTCTAATGTGATTGCACCTGAATATCAAAATTCTAGTGTGAATGCACCTGAATATCAAAATTCTAATGTGAATGTACCCGAATTTTAAAATTTTAGTGTGAATGCACCTGAATATCAAAATTCTAATGTGAATGCACCTGAATATCAAAATTCTAATGTGAATGCACCTGAATTTTAAAATTCTAGTGTGAATGCACCTGAATATCAAAATTCTAGTGTGAATGCACCTGAATATCAAAATTCTAATGTGAATACACCTGAATATCAAAATTCTAATGTGAATGCACCTGAATATCAAAATTCTAATGTGAATGCACCTTAACATCAAAATTCTAATGTGAATGCACCTGAATATCAAAATTCTAATGTGAATACACCTGAATATCAAAATTCTAATGTGAATGCACCTGAATATCAAAATTCTAATGTGAATGCACCTGAATATCAAAGTTCAAGTGTGAATGCACCTGAATATCAAAATTCTAGTGTGAATGCACCTGAATATCAAAATTCTAATGTGAATGCACCTGAATATCAAAATTCTAGTGTGAATGCACCTGAATATCAAAATTCTAGTGTGAATGCACCTGAATATCAAAATTCTAGTGTGAATGCACCTGAATATCAAAATTCTAATGTGAATGCACCTGAATATCAAAAATCTTACCATTCATCAATTTCGTCTTCAATCTGCTCCAAAATTCTATTATGTTCATAAGGAACATACATTGTATATCCTCGATCCTTTAAATCCTTTATTGTTTTTGGCGGTGATCGTCTCGGTTCACTTGTCATAAACTCAAAAAGCTTACTTTGATAGCAAGTTCGAAAGATTAAACAAAAAAATACAAAAAATATCAAAAAAATCCTCGCAATGCTTCTATTTGGTGCTTTATACTGCGTAATTCCAAAAAATGTGCTAACAACATTCAACGCCGGTGTCTTAATGTCTTGTCCATAAATTCTATCACGAATGAATTTTGGAAATCGATTAATAATTAAAACAGCAATAAAAGCTACCAAAAATGTCAAATGTAGCAACTTCCATGTCATGTCATCAAAAGGCAACCAAAGCTTCTCATACGGTGTATAAAGGTCACCCGGCATTGCTATGATAATATCACGAATTTCAACAAACGATGTAGTCATGTGTAGAGTTTCAATACTCAACGTGTCAATGCGATAAGTTGAAAAAAATACATCGCAAGGCTCAATTTTTTCAAATAAAGCCAATAATTTGGTCTTGAAGTTGTACTTTTTTGATAAAAATCGGAATAATTCTGGCATTAAACCAACAACTTTTGGTTCTTGTGTGGGATTATTTGATGGATAAATAGATCCAAAACATGCTCCACGTGGATCTACTTGTAGTGCCATGACAAGTTCACAGCCATGAAAATTGTGAAATTTTTCATGATTTTGGAGCTTTTTTGACCATTTTTGTGAGGATTTGTTAGTTTGGTGAATTTGTAGGTTGGGAAGTGGTGAGTTTGGTGAATTTGGTGAGTTTAGTGCATTTGGTGTGTTTGGTGAATTTGATAAGTTTGGTGAATATTTGTAGTTGGGTAAATTTTGCGAATTTTGAGAAGTTTTGTCCGTTTGGTGAATTTTTAGGTTCGGAAGTGGTGAGTTTGGTGAGTTTGGTGGATTTGGTGAATTTGATGAATTTGATGCGTTTAGTGAATTTTGTGAATTTGGCAAATTTTGTGAATTTTGAGAAGTTTTGTCCGTTTGGTGAATTTGTAGGTTAGGAAGTGTTGAGTTTGGTGAATTTGGTGAGTTTAGTGTATTTGGTGAATTTTGCGAATTTGGTAAATTTTGAGAAGTTTTGTCAGTTTGGTGAATTTGCGGGTTCGAAAGTGGTGAGTTTGGTGTATTTGGTGAGTTTGGTGTATTTGGTGAGTTTGGTGAGTTTGGTGGATTCGGTGAATTTGGTGAGTTTGTTGAATTTGGTGAGTTTGGCGAATTTTGTGAATGTGGCAAATTTTGTGAATTTTGAGAAGTTTTGTCCGTTTGGTGAATTTGTAGGTTAGGAAGTGTTGAGTTTGGTGAATTTGGTGAGTTTAGTGTATTTGGTGAATTTTGCGAATTTGGTAAATTTTGAGAAGTTTTGTCAGTTTGGTGAATTTGCGGGTTCGAAAGTGGTGAGTTTGGTGTATTTGGTGAGTTTGGTGTATTTGGTGAGTTTGGTGAGTTTGGTGGATTCGGTGAATTTGGTGAGTTTGTTGAATTTGGTGAGTTTGGCGAATTTTGTGAATGTGGCAAATTTTGTGAATTTTGAGAAGTTTTGTCAGTTTGGTGAATTTGTAAGTTTCAAAGTGGTGAGTTTGTTGAATTTCTCAAATTTTCCTTAGATTTGTTGAATGAATTAAGAACTATAAGTTGTGGCTCATTACATGCTGATTCTGTGTACCATTCAACAGTTGCCAAATGAATCAAATCTTCATCATTAATGAGAATAAATTCAAAATTTTCCATCACTCCAGGTCCATAATCCAACTTTTCAAAGTCAAATAACTTTTTTATTCCATTTTTTATGATTTTTAATTGACAATCGTAAATTAAAGTCAAAAATTTCAACGATTTTGGAAACAAATTTGAAAGTTTGACTCTTTTGTGCAGAAAATAAAATTCTCGATAAGAATTGACCAAAAATATTGTGGATGATGAAATTTTAATATTTTTATGTAAATTTGCATTCCACGACAATAATCGGAAAGAATTTTTTGTATTTATACTGCGCAGTAAATCATTTGAGAAGTTTTCATAGTCTTTAATTATTGCGACGTCAAATGGAATTTTAGATTTTATAAAAAATTCATCAATCACTTCCGACAATGCTGTCGAAATTGCAAAATTTTGTGAATTTTTTATTATTTTAATTTCACAAAAAACAACAAAAATTAAATGACAAAAAATTAAATTTTTAAAAATCATTAATTTGCGTCTTCTAATTTGTTGAAATTTTTTCCTCCAAATGAACTGAAAAATGTCAAAAAATTGGCTTTTATTTCGATATTTTGTAAATTTTCTGTGTGTAGGTTTGACAATATTTTCGAGACGGAATTGAAATCGATTTCTAGAAAAAGTCAACAAATTCTAAGTAAAAATGTTTTTTTCCCTTCTGATTCGATGTTAATGGTTGTACAGCAAGCTACAAAACTTTTATCTTTAATCAGTCATGGTCAATCTTTGAGTTGAGGCATTAAAAATTCAAAAAATCCAAGAATCGTGTGCAGTGTGCGGTTTCTGACATTTTTATTATCATGGCACACTTTAGTAGTATAAATGACCAAAATCGTGTGCATCATGCGGTTTTTGGTCATGACTGTCTTCTAAGGTAGAGTGTCATGAGAAATTCCATGAATCGTGTGCAGCGTGCGGTTTTTGGTCATGAATGTCTTCTAAGGTGGATTGTCATGAGAAATTCCATGAACCGTGTGCAGCGTGCGGTTTTTGGTCTTGACTGTCTTCTAAGGTGGATTGTCATGAGAAATTCCATGAACCGTGTGCAGCGTGCGACTTTTGGTCTTGACTGTGTTCTAAGGTGAAGTGTCATGAGAAATTCCATGAACCGTGTGCAGCGTGCGGTTTTTGGTCTTGACTGTCTTCTAAGTTGGATTGTCATGAGAAATTCCATGAACCGTTTGCAGCGTGCGGTTTTTGGTCATGACTGTCTTCTAAGTCGGATTGTCATGAGAAATTCCATGAACCGTGTGCAGCGTGCGGTTTTTGGTCATGACTGTCTTCTAAAGTGGAGTGTCATGAGAAATTCCATGAACCGTTTGCAGCGTGCGGTTTTTGGTCATGACTGTCTTCTAAGTCGGATTGTCATGAGAAATTCCATGAACCGTGTGCAGCGTGTGGTTATGATGAAAGAAGTGGAACGTATGACCAAAAATATACGAAAACTAAAATTTTTTTAATACAAATTTTATTCTTTTTTCAATTTTCACTTTTTTATTCCAAAAATTAAATTTCAAACATTTTTTCCCTCCGATTCCTTCCAATTCCCGCCAAAACACAAGCAATCAAAATTTCCGCAATAAAAACAGCACAACAAATTCCACAACATCCAAGCCAAATTATAAATCCAAAATCTAAATTTTCCATCCGCAACACCGACCATTTGGCAGTTCCAACATGTCCAACTTTATTTTTAAAGCATTTTTGGACAATGTGATTCATAACGCCAGTGGATGTGAGCCTTTGTGTGATCTTGTTGAACGGATGAAATATGAAATTGTTGGCTTTTAATGCAAATCCAGTTTGACTGACTTGAAGTGTGTAGTCGGGAATTTTGTGCCATTTTCCCATATTTCCAAAGTATAAGTAGTAAAGCTTGAGAGTGATTGATTGAATGATGAAAGCTAACTTTGCGGAACTGTTTTGTGATTGAGTACAAAGGAGGTGAGCGTAAAATTCAGAGTCAATGCTGTAGAGGTTTGGCCTGGAAAATGAGAAAAAAACAAAATGGCGGATTTTGAAAAACAAAATGGTGGATTTTGACAAACAAAATGGTGGATTTTGAAAAACAAAATGGTGGATTTTGAAAAACAAAATTGCGGATTTTGAAAAACAAAATGGTGGATTTTGAAAAACAAAATGGTGGATTTTGAAAAACAAAATGGTGGATTTTGAAAAACAAAATGGTGGATTTTGAAAAACAAAATGGTGGATTTTGAAAAACAAAATGGTGGATTTTGAAAAACAAAATGGTGGATTTTGAAAAACAAAATGGTGGATTTTGAAAAACAAAATGGTGGATTTTGAAAAACAAAATTGCGGATTTTGAAAAACAAAATGGTGGATTTTGAAAAACAAAATGGAGGATTTTGAAAAACAAAATAGCGGATTTTGAAAAACAAAATGGTGGATTTTGAAAAACAAAATGGTGGATTTTGAAAAACAAAATGGTGGATTTTGAAAAACAAAATGGTGGATTTTGAAAAACAAAATGGTGGATTTTGAAAAACAAAATGGAGGATTTTGAAAAACAAAATAGCGGATTTTAAAAAACAAAATGGAGGGTTTTGAAAAACAAAATAGCGGATTTTGAAAAACAAAATGGTGGATTTTGAAAAACAAAATGGAGGGTTTTGAAAAACAAAATGGTGGATTTTGAAAAACAAAATGGTGGATTTTAAAAAACAAAATGGAGGGTTTTGAAAAACAAAATAGCGGATTTTGAAAAACAAAATGGAGGATTTTGAAAAACAAAATAGCGGATTTTGAAAAATAAAATGGTGGATTTTGAAAAACAAAATGGTGGATTTTGAAAAACAAAATTGCGGATTTTGAAAAACAAAATGGTGGATTTTGAAAAACAAAATGGTAGATTTTGAAAAACAAAATGGTGGATTTTGAAAAACAAAATGGTGGATTTTGAAAAACAAAATCGTGGATTTTGAAAAACAAAATCGTGGATTTTGAAAAACAAAATGGTGGATTTTGAAAAACAAAATGGTGGATTTTGAAAAACAAAATGGTGGATTTTGAAAAACAAAATGGTGGATTTTGAAAAACAAAATGGAGGATTTTGAAAAACAAAATAGCGGATTTTAAAAAACAAAATGGAGGGTTTTGAAAAACAAAATAGCGGATTTTGAAAAACAAAATGGTGGATTTTGAAAAACAAAATGGTGGATTTTGAAAAACAAAATTGCGGATTTTGAAAAACAAAATGGTGGAATTTGAAAAACAAAATGGTGAATTTTGAAAAACAAAATGGTGGATTTTGAAAAAAAAAATGGTGGATTTTGAAAAACAAAATGGTGGATTTTGAAAAACAAAATGGTGGATTTTGAAAAACAAAATGGTGGATTTTGAAAAACAAAATGGTGGATTTTGAAAAACAAAATGGTGGATTTTGAAAAACAAAATGGTGGATTTTGAAAAACAAAATGGTGGATTTTGAAAAACAAAATGGTGGATTTTGAAAAACAAAAATGGTGGATTTTGAAAAACAAAATGGTGGATTTTGAAAAACAAAATGGTGGATTTTGAAAAACAAAAATGGTGGATTTTGAAAAACAAAAATGGTGGATTTTGAAAAACAAAATGGTGGATTTTGAAAAACAAAATGGTGGATTTTGAAAAACAAAATGGTGGATTTTGAAAAACAAAATGGTGGATTTTGAAAAACAAAATGGTGGATTTTGAAAAACAAAATGGTGGATTTTGAAAAACAAAATGGTGGATTTTGAAAAACAAAATGGTGGATTTTGAAAAACAAAATGGTGGATTTTGAAAAACAAAATGGTGGATTTTGAAAAACAAAATGGTGGATTTTGAAAAACAAAATGGTGGATTTTGAAAAACAAAATGGTGGATTTTGAAAAAACAAAATGGTGGATTTTGAAAAAACAAAAATGGTGGATTTTGAAAAACAAAATGGTGGATTTTGAAAAACAAAATGGTGGATTTTGAAAAACAAAATGGTGGATTTTGAAAAACAAAATGGTGGATTTTGAAAAACAAAATGGTGGATTTTGAAAAACAAAATGGTGGATTTTGAAAAACAAAATGGTGGATTTTGAAAAACAAAATGGTGGATTTTGAAAAACAAAATGGTGGATTTTGAAAAACAAAATGGAGGATTTTGAAAAACAAAATGGCGGATTTTGAAAAACAAAATGGCGGATTTTGAAAAGCAAAATGGTGGATTTTGAAAAACAAAATGGTGGATTTCGAAAAACAAAATGGCGGATTTCGAAAAATATGGCGGATGTTAAAAAACAAAATGGTGGATTTTGAAAAGCAAAATGGTGGATTTTGAAAAACAAAATGGTGGATTTTGAAAAACAAAATGGTGGATTTTGAAAAACAAAATGGTGGATTTTGAAAAACAAAATGGTGGATTTTGAAAAACAAAATGGTGGATTTTGAAAAACAAAATGGTGGATTTTGAAAAACAAAATGGTGGATTTTGAAAACAAAATGGTGGATTTTTGAAAAACAAAATGGTGGATTTTGAAAAACAAAATGGTGGATTTTGAAAAACAAAATGGTGGATTTTGAAAAACAAAATGGTGGATTTTGAAAAACAAAATGGTGGATTTTGAAAAACAAAATGGTGGATTTTGAAAAACAAAATGGTGGATTTTGAAAAACAAAATGGTGGATTTTGAAAAACAAAATGGTGGATTTTGAAAAACAAAATGGTGGATTTTGAAAAACAAAATGGTGGATTTTGAAAAACAAAATGGTGGATTTTGAAAAACAAAATGGTGGATTTTGAAAAACAAAATGGTGGATTTTGAAAAACAAAATGGTGGATTTTGAAAAACAAAATGGTGGATTTTGAAAAACAAAATGGTGGATTTTGAAAAACAAAATGGCGGAATTTGAAAAACAAAATGGCGGAATTTTTAAAAACAAAATGATGGAATTTTAAAAACAAAATGGTGGAATTTGAAAAACAAAATGGCAGATTTTGAAAAACAAATTGGTGGATTTTGAAAAACAAAATGGTGGAATTTGAAAAACAAAATGGCAGATTTTGAAAAACAAAATGGCGGATTTTGAAAAACAAAATGGTGGATTTTGAAAAACAATATGGTGAATTTTGAAAAACAAAATGGTGGATTTTGAAAAACAAAATGGTGGATTTTGAAAAACAAAATGGTGGATTTTGAAAAACAAAATGGTGGATTTTGAAAAACAAAATGGTGGATTTTGAAAAACAAAATGGTGGATTTTGAAAAACAAAATGGTGGATTTTGAAAAACAAAATGGTGGATTTTGAAAAACAAAATGGTGGATTTTGAAAAACAAAATGGTGGATTTTGAAAAACAAAATGGTGGATTTTGAAAAACAAAATGGTGGATTTTGAAAAACAAAATGGTGGATTTTGAAAAACAAAATGGTGGATTTTGAAAAACAAAATGGTGGATTTTGAAAAACAAAATGGTGGATTTTGAAAAACAAAATGGTGGATTTTGAAAAACAAAATGGTGGATTTTGAAAAACAAAATGGTGGATTTTGAAAAACAAAATGGTGGATTTTGAAAAACAAAATGGTGGATTTTGAAAAACAAAATGGTGGATTTTGAAAAACAAAATGGTGGATTTTGAAAAACAAAATGGTGGATTTTGAAAAACAAAATGGTGGATTTTGAAAAACAAAATGGTGGATTTTGAAAAACAAAATGGTGGATTTTGAAAAACAAAATGGTGGATTTTGAAAAACAAAATGGTGGATTTTGAAAAACAAAATGGTGGATTTTGAAAAACAAAATGGTGGATTTTGAAAAACAAAATGGTGGATTTTGAAAAACAAAATGGTGGATTTTGAAAAACAAAATGGTGGATTTTGAAAAACAAAATGGTGGATTTTGAAAAACAAAATGGTGGATTTTGAAAAACAAAATGGTGGATTTTGAAAAACAAAATGGTGGATTTTGAAAAACAAAATGGTGGATTTTGAAAAACAAAATGGTGGATTTTGAAAAACAAAATGGTGGATTTTGAAAAACAAAATGGTGGATTTTGAAAAACAAAATGGTGGATTTTGAAAAACAAAATGGTGGATTTTGAAAAACAAAATGGTGGATTTTGAAAAACAAAATGGTGGATTTTGAAAAACAAAATGGTGGATTTTGAAAAACAAAATGGTGGATTTTGAAAAACAAAATTGCGGATTTTGAAAAACAAAATGGTGGATTTTGAAAAACAAAATGGAGGATTTTGAAAAACAAAATAGCGGATTTTGAAAAACAAAATGGTGGATTTTGAAAAACAAAATGGTGGATTTTGAAAAACAAAATGGTGGATTTTGAAAAACAAAATGGTGGATTTTGAAAAACAAAATGGTGGATTTTGAAAAACAAAATGGTGGATTTTGAAAAACAAAATGGAGGATTTTGAAAAACAAAATAGCGGATTTTAAAAAACAAAATGGAGGGTTTTGAAAAACAAAATAGCGGATTTTGAAAAACAAAATGGTGGATTTTGAAAAACATAATGGAGAATTTTGAAAAACAAAATGGAGGGTTTTGAAAAACAAAATGGTGGATTTTGAAAAACAAAATGGTGGATTTTAAAAAACAAAATGGAGGGTTTTGAAAAACAAAATAGCGGATTTTGAAAAACAAAATGGAGGATTTTGAAAAACAAAATAGCGGATTTTGAAAAATAAAATGGTGGATTTTGAAAAACAAAATGGTGGATTTTGAAAAACAAAATTGCGGATTTTGAAAAACAAAATGGTGGATTTTGAAAAACAAAATGGTAGATTTTGAAAAACAAAATGGTGGATTTTGAAAAACAAAATGGTGGATTTTGAAAAACAAAATGGTGGATTTTGAAAAACAAAATGGTGGATTTTGAAAAACAAAATGGTGGATTTTGAAAAACAAAATGGTGGATTTTGAAAAACAAAATGGTGGATTTTGAAAAACAAAATGGTGGATTTTGAAAAACAAAATGGTGGATTTTGAAAAACAAAATGGAGAATTTTGAAAAACAAAATGGAGGGTTTTGAAAAACAAAATGGTGGATTTTAAAAAACAAAATGGAGGGTTTTGAAAAACAAAATAGCGGATTTTGAAAAACAAAATGGAGGATTTTGAAAAACAAAATAGCGGATTTTGAAAAACAAAATGGCGGATTTTGAAAAACAAAATAGCGGATTTTGAAAAACAAAATGGTGGATTTTGAAAAACATAATGGAGAATTTTGAAAAACAAAATGGAGGGTTTTGAAAAACAAAATGGTGGATTTTGAAAAACAAAATGGTGGATTTTAAAAAACAAAATGGAGGGTTTTGAAAAACAAAATAGCGGATTTTGAAAAACAAAATGGCGGATTTTGAAAAACAAAATAGCGGATTTTGAAAAACAAAATAGCGGATTTTGAAAAACAAAATGGTGGATTTTGGAAAACAAAATAAAATGGTGGATTTTTGAAAAACTTAATTTTGGACTAAAAATGTCAAAAATTTTAATTTACCAATTTGCTTCTTCATCCTTAACCATTGGCATCAAATAATCTTCTCTAAAATCAGAAAAAATTGTGTAATTCCTCATCTTTAAATCCTCAACACTCATTGGTGGCTGTCGTCTCGGCTGACTTGTCATAAATTCAAACAATTTACTTTGATAACAAGTTCGAAAAATTAAACAAAAAAGCACAAAAATCGTTAAAATAAATCTTGAAGTAAACCTTTCTGGCAATTTAAATTGCGGAATTCCATAAAAAGTGCTGACAACATTCAACCCTGGCGCAGATACTTTATCTCCAATAATCCTCTTCTGAATGAACCTTGGCAGCTGCCGAACCACAAAAACTGACACAAAAGTAACCAAAAAAGTCACCAACAACAACATCCACGTGACGTCATCAAATGGCAGCCACAACTTCTCATACGATGAATAAAATTCTCCTGGAGTTGCCACAATAATATCTCGAATTTCCAAGAATGTTGAGGTGATGTGCAACCAGCCTTCAAGTGCTGTTAAAATCCTCTTGACATCTACATACACATTAATGTCATTTAAGTCATCACTGACGCTAATTTCAGGTTTAAAATTCAAAAATTTTGATGCAAGTTGAAAGATTTCAGGAATAACTCCATAAGTTTGAATTCCTTGCTGGTCGGAAGTTTGTGGCTTCCTTGAGCCCCAACATATCTTTTCTTCTGTCTCAATTAGTCCTAGTTTGAGTTCACAGCCGTGAAAGTTGAGAAATTTTTCATGATTTTGAAGCTTTTTTGACCAATTTAAAGAGGTTTTTGGAGATCGTAGGTTGAAAAGTGGTGAGTTTGGTGAATTTTGTGGTGAATTTGGTGAACTTTGTGCTGAATTTGGTAAATTTTTTAGGTTTGATGAATTTGTTTTTGAATTTTGCAAATTTGGTAACTTTTGAGGAATTGGTGGTGAATTTGGTGAATTTGATGAGTTCAACGAGTTTGGTGAGTTTTGTGAGTTTGGTGAATTTGTTTGATTTTCCAAATTTGATGCATTTTTGTCTAAATTTTGCAATTTAATCGAGTTTTGAAGACTTTGTGGTGAATTTGGTGAGTAAGGTGAGTTTGGTGAATTTGGTGAGTTTGGTGAATTTGTTTGATTTGACAAATCTAATGCATTTTTATCTAAATTTTGCAAATTTATTGAGTTTTGTGAGAAATTATTGATCGAATTGAGAACGACAAGTTGTGGTGTGTTACATAATGTTTCTGTAAACCACTCAATTGAAGCTAGTATTATCGAACTTTCATCAATTATGAGCAGAATTTCAAAAATTTCTAGTTCACCTGATGTAAATTTAAGCTTGTCAGTCGAAATTAATTGATCGAAATTTAACAATAAATATTCAAAATCACAATTTTGAATTAGAATTAAAAATTTTAAATTTTGTGGAAATTTCGACTTTAAAATAATAGAAGAATGAATCATGGCGTAATCTAAGCAAGAATTGACGATAAAAATTGTCGATTTTGTCACTTTAATTTTTACTTTAAATTTTCGATTGACTGAAAATTTCAACTTTTTGAGTCGAAATGGATAAAGTTTGTAAATTTCAGCGAGAATGTCAGTTTCACGGATGGTTGGATGTGTTAAATGATTTTCGATGATTATCACGTCAAATTGAATTCGATTTTTGATGAAAAATCCATCAACGACTTCGGAAATTGCTGATGAAAATTTTTTGGAGTTTGAATTTATTTTTTCACAATTTATGGCAAAAATGATGAAAAAGTTTAGGAAAATTGAGAAATTCATGGAAAATTTGGTTGAAGCTGCTCAGTATTTTGCTTTATGTCCTTTCTTAATGACTATTGGATCTAGAATGAAAAATAATTGTTCTTTATAGTGTCAAAAAAAAAAAAATTAAAATTGTAATTAATATTCTAGAATCTACAAAAATGTTTCTTTTTTTTGATGATTGATTAAAAAAAACATGAAAATTCGTTCAATTCTTTTTATATTGTTTGATTTGTTTTTAATGTTTCTAGATTTAAATCGCGCGATTAATTACTATTTAATGATATAAATCAGTGATGTTCAGCCGGTGTGCCGCCGCACACTACTTAACTCACAAGGTGTGTCGTGGCCCAAAATAGTTTGGACAACACTGCTCTAGGGTTTAACTTAGGGTATACTTCTAAAAACTATTTCTCAGAGTCGTAGCCAGGATTTTTTTTGAGGGGGTGGGGTGGGGGGTGCTACTTTTCAGTGTTTTTTTGGTTTGGATATAAAAAGTTCAAAAATATCTAATGTAAACTTACGCGAAAATAGGAATGGGGTTTGACACCTACCCAACTGCTCACCCGTGTTGTGGGTTTGCAGGATATACCCTAGGGGATGGGGTATGGGATATACCCTGGGATATATCATAGTGATACTCACCTCTGCTGCCCTAAAATTTCAAATTAAATTTTAAAAAAATCAATAATTAACAAAAACTTTCTAAAATTCCTTTTAATCCAACTTCATTTAAACTTTTTATTAGCAATCAACTATTTATTCTTTAATACACATACATTAATGTACTCAATTTGAATTTCCTGATTCTTGGATGATTTTTTTGCTGTCCATATCTCGTCATTTTAACTCTCCAGAAACACCAAAAAAGTTTAAAAACTAAAATTTCACAACAAAAAATTACAAAACAAATTCCACAACATCCAATCCAAATAACAAATCCAAATTCTAAATTATTAATCTCTAAAATTGTCCAATCTTTCTTAACGACATCCTTCTTACGAATATCATAACATTGTTGAACCAAATAAGCCATAACACCTGTTGATGTCAACCTTTGTGTAATTTCATCAAAAGCTTGAAATAAAAAATTGTTGGCTAAAAATGCGAAGCCCGTTTGACTAACTTGAAGTGCGTAGTTTGGGATCATGTGCCATTTTCCTTTATCACCATAATAGAGGTAATAGAGTTCGAGAGTATTTGCTTGAATGATGAATGCAAGTTTTTGTGTTGAATTTTGTGATTGAGTTGTGATGAGATTTTGAAATAATTTATCATTTACGCGGTAAATTTGTGGCCTGTGGGATTTAAATAAGGATTTTTTTTTTTTAAAAAAAATATATTTAAGTTTTATTTTTGGTGTTAAAAGTTTGTGAATTTTGAGATGAGCTAAAGATTATCTTTACAATGTGCATAGAATTCGATCCTTTGATCATCTTAAATCAAATTTATCTCGATTCATGGCCGGGTTTTCGAGATATACTTGAAGGTATGATCCATACCTAATGGAAAAAGTACTCTCTAGAGACTATTTTAGGGGTTTACTCAAGGGATATACCCCTTAGATACCCTTAAGGATTTACCCTTAACTAACCTTAAGGATTTTCCCCTTAGGTACCCTTAAGGATTTACCCTTAACTAACCTTAAGGATTTACCCTTAAGTACCCTTAAGGATTTACCCTTAACTAACCTTAAGGATTTACCCTTAACTAACCTTAAGGATTTACCCTTAAGTACCCTTAAGGATTTACCCCTTAGGTACCCTTAAGGATATACCTTTAGGCCTAAGGTATACATTATACTCTAGTGATTAGAGAGGTTAGACCGTTAGGTTATTCTTAAATAGGTATTAAGGGTATAGGGTTTTTCCAAGGTTATATACAACCTTAGAACCCAAAGACCCAATAAATAATTAAATTTGCTAATAGAAATCACTGCAATGTCAATTTTGGAAACATGATTGAAGTTTTGATGGTATTTGAAGGTATTTGGAGGGTAAAATACCAGCAACTACCTCAAAATATTAAAAAAAATACCATCTCATTTTTAATCCTGTCAAAAATATGAATTCACAAACTAAATTAAACTTACCAAGCATCAAATTCATCTTCAATCATCGAATAAACATAATCTAAAGGCAATCTAGTCAAAATCGTATAATCCTTGTTCTTTAAATCCCCAACAGTCCTTGGCGGAGGTCGTCTCGGTGCACTTGTCATGAACTCAAACAATTTACTTTGATAACAAGTTCGAAAAATCAAACAGAAGCAGACAAACAAGAGAAGAATGAACCTTGGAATGTGACTAATTGGTAGTTTGTACTGCGCAATACCAAAAAATGTACTGACGACATTCAATGCAGGAGTTTTAACCTTTTTACCATAAATTCTCTTCTGAACAAATTTTGGCATTCGATTGATGAAAAAAATGGCAACAAAAGCAATCAGAAAAGTGACATGAAGCAACTTCCAAGTCCAATAGTCGAATGGCAAAAGGAGTTTTTCGTAAGACGTATAAAGCTCGCCAGGAGTTGTAATGATGACATCACGAACTTCTATGAATGTTGAGGTTATGTGGATTAATCCATCATATGAGTCTAAAATTCTATGGACATTCATGTAAACGTCGACGTCGTCTTTTTCGTTGGTGATGCTGATTGCAGGTTCAAAATTTAATTTTGAGGATGCAATTTGGAATATTTTGGGAATTATTCCAAAGGTTTCGATCTCTTGCTGGTCATTTTGGATTGGCTTCCTTGATCCCCAACAAATTGGACTTTCAGTCTCAAGAAGTCCAAGTTTTAGTTCACATTTGTGGAAATTCTTGAATTTTTCATATTTTTCTAACTTTTTAATCCATTTTTGTGAAGTTTCATTAGCTTGGATAATTTTTAGGTTTGGAAGTGGTGAATTTGGTGAATTTGGTGAGTTTGGTGAATTTGATGAGTTTGGTGAATTTGGTGAGTTTGGTGAATTTGATGAAATTTGTGAATCTAGTAAGTTTGACGAGTTTGGTGAATGCGGTGAATTTGGTGAGTTTGATAAATTTTGAAATTTTTCACAATTTTCAAACTCTTTATTCCATTTTTGTGAAGACTTGTTAAAGGAATTTAGAACCTTAAGTTGTGGTTCATTGCATGCTTCATCCGTAAACCACTCAATTGTGGCTAAAAGAACAAAATCTCCATCATCGATGAGTAAAATTTCAAAAGCTTCAACTCGAGTTGATTTAAATGTCAATTTAGACTCCTTAATGAGACTTTTAAGGTTTTTTTGAAGATATTTAAAGTCACAATTTTGCAAAATGATGAGAAATTTGAGAATTTTTGGGTAAATATTCTGAAGTATAACTGTAAAGTGGATTGATGCATAGTCCAGGCACGAATCAACGAAAATTAAATTCGGATTAAAAATAGCTAATTTTTGATTTGGATTTGGTTCCCATGAGGAAAGTTGGTAGGAATTTTGATCCTTTAGTTCCGCTAGAAATTTATCATTTTGTTGTCCATTTTTAAGGCTTGGATTTTGCTTAATTATTGTAACATCAAATTTAATTGAATTTTTAATAAAAAATTCATCAACTACGTCAAAAAATGCTTGTAAATTTGATAAACTTTCTGCGATTGGCTGCAAAATTTCTTTACAAAATCCTTCAGAAATGAGAATAAAAATGACAAAATTATAAATTTTCATGATCAATTCTTTTTAGATTTTCAGTTACAATTGATGTCTTTCTTGACATGTCAACTAGTTTAACTTGAATGAAAAAGATTTTAAAAATTTATCAAAATTCATTAAATACACGGCCTATGGTAATTATGGAGCTTTGAATTATTAATTTTGATAATTAATTGCTTTAAATATAGCATATGATTAGAATCGTAGGCACGAAATCATGGCTTAATAGCATAAGTTAATTAATCGAAAGTACAAAAAAACACAAACAAGTTTCACTTTGATTGTGTGAGTGATTAATACTGTGTGCTGCGTACGGTTTCTGTTATGTCTAACATTAAGGTACACTTTAGATTACCTTTTTCGTCTATTAGTTTGGCGTAATTTTGCCGGAAATTGATCTGGAAGTACGGCTAGTTCCGTCAAAATTACGGTCGGAATTTTGACTTAGTCTGGCCGGAATTTCAGCCGGAAATAGCCGGAATTTCGGTCGTACTCAGCCGGAACTAGTCGGAACAAGCCGGAATTTCAAAATTTTTTAGTTTCAGTTGATTCTGGCCGAAATTCTGGCTAGTTTCGGCTGATTTCGGCCGGAATTTCAGCTGATTCTGGCCAAAATTCCGGTTAGTTTCGGCTGTTTCTGACCGGAATTTTAGCTGATTCTGGCCAAAATTCCGGTTAGTTTCAGCTGTTTCTGACCGGAATTTCAGCTGATTCTGGCCAAAATTCCGGCTGATTCTGGTCAAAATTCCGGCTGATTCTGGCCGAAATTCTGGCTAGTTTCGGCTGATTTCGGCCGGAATTTCAGCTGATTCTGGCCAAAATTCCGGTTAGTTTCGGCTGTTTCTGACCGGAATTTTAGCTGATTCTGGCCAAAATTCCGGTTAGTTTCAGCTGTTTCTGACCGGAATTTCAGCTGATTCTGGCCAAAATTCCGGCTGATTCTGGCCAAAATTCCGGTTAGTTTCGGCTGATTCTGACCGGAATTTCAGCTGATTCTGGCCAAAATTCCGGCTGATTCTGGTCAAAATTCCGGTTAGTTTCAGCTGTTTCTGACCGGAATTTCAGCTGATTCTGGCCAAAATTCCGGTTAGTTTCGGCTGATTCTGACCGGAATTTCAGCTGATTCTGGCCAAAATTCCGGCTGATTCTGGCCAAAATTCCGGTTAGTTTCGGCTGATTCTGACCGGAATTCCAGCAGATTCTGGCCAAAATTCCGGTTAGCTTCGGCTGATTCTGACCGGAATTTCAGCTGATTCTGGCCAAAATTCCGGATGATTCTGGCCGAAATTCCGGTTAGTTTCGGCTGTTTCTGACCAAAATTCCGGCTGATTCTGGCCGAAATTCCGGTCATTCCTATGAAGCACATAAAACTCAGTTTCATGGATTTTTTTTTCCAAAATTTTGAACTTAATTTCTGAAATTTCTCGAATTTTTTCGCGACACATGAGTTAACCATCACTGACTGATTGTTTTTTAGAAATTTGTTTTAACCATCACAATTTATTTTTTTAATTAAACTATTAAGTGTCTAGCACAGTGTTGTCCAAACTATGTGCCATGACAGGGCTAGAAATACCGTAAAAAATATTTGAAAAATCCCAAAAAAGGCTGTTTTTCAAAAAATTTCTATGATGTCCAATTTTTTTGGGGGGGGGGGGGGGGGGATGAGGAAGGCTTGTCCGAAAGTTTTAATCAATAGAATTTTTTCGTATGAAGATTTTGCGACAGAGGGGAGGGGGGGAAGTGTGTCTAAAAATTCAAGATTTTGATGAACGTCATGAGTGAAAAGGGGCCGTTCACAAAGTATGTTACGCAAAAAATTACTTTTTAGACCCCCCCCTCCCCCCTCGTTACGCTTTTTGTAAAAAAAAATTCTTATGTTTTTTTAATCTGTTACAAAATCTTAGACCCCCCTCCCCCCTAAAAAGCGAACGTACTAAGGGCTCGTTCACTTATTACGTAACGCAGGGGGGGGGGGGTGGGGTCGAGAGGAGAACAATAGAATTTCTGAGAATTCCATTGTTCTTTTTTTAAAATATGACCGTTATTTTGTTACGTAATAAATGAACGATACCTAAGTGAACGGCCCCACAGCAAAAAAGTTTTTTAACAACACTGATCAAGTCACCAATTAAATCAGGGGCGGAATTAGCCAGGAATTTTTTTGAGGGGGGGTTTTTGCTATTTTTCGACTTTTTTTTTTAGTTCGGATCTGAAAAATTCAATAATATCTAGTATAAACTTCGCGCCCCCTGGCTACGCCCCTGGACTAAATAAGAACTTCAGACATGCTATATTTCTCAATTAATTGTATTTCACAACCGTCGGTCGCTTATTCATCGTTAAACCTTCAAATAAATCAGTAAAGACAAAAAAAAAAATGAAAAATTTTTTCGTAATTTTTGGCTTCATTTTGATTTTTTTGGTCTCGTCCGGATCAACTTTGGAAGTTCCATCGCAAAATTTAAAAGCATTTTGCGACGTTGTTTTTGAATTTTTCATCAAACCACAAATTCCATTCAACATCATCAACATCCAAAATTCATCTGGCAACTCAACAGTCTTTATTGATTCCATACTTTCGAGTATCAAGGATGAAAGTCCATACATGCTGACCAATTGGAATATTAATCCAAAAAAGTATTTATCCATAAGCATGTCAACAATTTTTCTCACATCCAATTTCACTGACTACGCGTCAATTCATTTCGCCAATAAACTCATCAATCCCTATCCAAAAAGACTCAAATTTTTAATGTACATTGAAAATTGTCAGCTTCGTCACTTCCGACGGAATCTAGAAATTGGAATTAAGCAACAAAATCTTTCATATTTGGCAAGTCGAATGGAAACATTTGAATTTATTCTCATTAATGATGAAAATTTAATTTATTTAACGACAATTGAATGGTTCACGGAAGTGACATGCAATGAGCCAATTCTAAAAATTCTCAATTCCTTCAACAAATTCACACAAAAATGGACAAAAAAGTTGAAAAATTATGAAAAATTTCAAAATTTTCATGGCTGTAAACTTATTCTTGGACTCATGAAAAAGGACATTGGCAGTTGCTATGGTAATATGGAGATGGATCTAAAGACAAATGGAATTATTCCTGGACTTTTTGAGATGCTCTCAAAAAGATTAAATTTTGATCCAAAAGCTGAAATGGACGTTAATGGAATTGTCAAAAATGCTGATGTTTATGTTTTCATAATTAGACCAACGGAATCAAATGAGGATCTTTTGCATCATACAGCGACATTTATGGAGATTAGAGATGTTGTTGTTACAACTCCTGGCGTACCGTACACGTCGTATGAGAAGCTTTTGTTGCCATTTGATGAACTTACTTGGAAATTTGTGATTTTGACATTTTTGGCTGCTTTTGGGGCAATTTTTGTGATTAATTTGATGCCAAAAGAGGTTCAAGAAGCTACATATGGAGTTAAGGTCAAAACACCAGCACTTAATGTTATCAGCACATTTTATGGCATTCCACAACCCAAACTGCCAATTAAGAATTTTTCACGATTTATTCTCATTTTGTTCATCTTTTTTTGTCTGATTTTTCGAACTTGTTATCAAAGTAAGCTTTTTGAGTTTATGACAAGTGAACCACGATGGCCATCACCTAAGAGTATTGAGGAATTGAAGGAGAGAGGATACTCGGTGTACTCAACGTTGGATGAAATGTATTTGAGGGATTTGATTGTGGATGACTATTTGGTGTGGTGAGTAGATGAAATGATTAAAATTCTGCCATTTTGGATTTTAAATCCGCCATTTTGAATTGAAAATCTACCATTTTGAAATTAAAATCCGCCATTTTGGATTTTAAAAATCCGCCATTTTGTATTTTAAAAATCCGCCATTTTGGATTTTAAAAATCCGCCATTTTGGATTTTAAAAATCCGCCATTTTGAATTTTAAATTCCGCCATTTTGAATTTTAAGAATTCGCCATTTTCCATCTAAATTACGCCATTTTGAATTTTTAAAATATGCCATTTTGAATTTAAAATTCCGCCATTTTGAAATTTAAATCCGCTATTTTGAATTTTAATTCCGCCATTTTGAATTTTAATTCCGCTATTTTGAATTTTAATTCCGCCATTTTGAATTGAAAATCCGCCATTTTGAATTTAAAATTCGCAATTTTGCATTTAAAACTCCACCATTTTGAAATTTAAAATCCGCCATTTTTAATTTTGAATCCACCGTTTTGGATTTTAAAGCCGCCATTTTGAATTTAAAATCCGCCATTTTGGATTTAAAATCTGCCATTTTGAATTTTTAATCCGCCATTTTGAATTTAAAATTCGCCATTTTGGATCTAAATTCCGCCATTTTGAATTTTTAAAATATGCCATTTTGAATTTAAAATCTGCCATTTTGGATTTTTAATCAGCCATTTTGAATATAAAAATTCCGCCATTTTGAATTTTAATTCCGCCAATTTGAATTTTTAATCCGCCATTTTGAATTTTGAATCCACAATTTTGGATTTTAGATCCGCCATTTTGAATTTAAAAACCGCCATTTTGGATTAAAAATTCGCCATTTTGAATTTAAAATCCGCCATTTTGAATTTCAGATCCGCCATTTTGGATTTAAAATTCGCCATTTTGAATTTAAAATCCGCCATTTTGGATTTAAAATTCGCCATTTTGAATTTAAAATTCGCCATTTTGAATTTAAAATTCGCCATTTTGAATTTAAAATCCGCCATTTTAGATTTTAAATCCACCATTTTGGATTGAAAATCAGCCATTTTTGAATTTTAAAAATCCGCCATTTTGAATTTAAAAATCCGCCATTTTGAATTTGAAAATCCGCCATTTTGAATTTTTAATCCGCCATTTTGGATTTAAAAGCCGCCATTTTGAATTTTAAATTTTAATAATATAACTTTTATAAATTCCAGGCCTAAACCAATTATAATTGACAATCATCAACAATTTAAGTATCTAAAAACTCAATCACAAAATGACTCTGCAAAAATAGCCATCATCGTTGAAGCATCAATTCTAAAACTTTACGAAAAATATTTTGGAAAATCAGTAAATTGGCACAAAATTTCAGACTTTTCACTTCAAGTTAGTCAAGTTGGATTTGGACTCAGCATGAATAACTTTTTCTATGAGGCAATGGACAAAATTGTCCAGCAATTGACATCTACAGGAATTATTGATTATATTTTAAAGTCAACTTGTTTCTATGCTCATCAGTTGAACTTTCCGGAAGATAAACAGCCCGTTTTGCGATTTCAAGATCTAGAATTTGGTTTTGTCATTTGGTTGGGATGTTGTGGAGTGTGTTTGTGGACATTGGTTATTGAGGATTTAATTTGGTTATTTAGGAAGCAGTTTGGTAACAAAAGTAGCTTAAAGCTAAAAAAAATTCGTTTTTCAAAAATTTTTCCGTTGTTTCATCAAGAATAGCAACTTATCCTTGCTTTTACGTATTAATGGACTTCTTTTCAAGTCTTTAATGCTTTTAGCTCTCAATTTCAGTGGACATCAACCTTTTTCGACATTTTGTTAATAAAAATGACCAAAATCGTATGCTCTGTACGGTTTTTGACACAACTTATCTTCATGACACACCTTGGTAGTATAAATGACCAAAATCGTATGTTCTGTGTGGTTTTTGACACAATTTTTTATCATAGTGCTGGACACCACTATCTATGGTTTATAAAACATTATTCCATTGATTGATAAAAATTTAATTATACGTAAATTAGTATTTTTTTATCAAATCAATAAATAAACATTTTATTGAAAAACTGACAAAAATCTTTACTTTTTAGCGCATTTTTGAAAACTTGTTTTCAAAAAGGAAGCTCAATCATGCACTTTGATCGGTCGTTCGGTCGTTCGGTCGTTCGGTCGTTCAGTCGTTCGGGTCCCAATTATCTCTTGATCTAGACTTCGTAGCAAGCTCGGAATTGTTTTAATAGCTTCATTGAATGTTTTTATTCCCGCCGTTTATATTGAAAAGTCAAAAAACACTAATTAAATAGCTTAATTCATCGATTTTTTATTTCAAAAAAAATATGTAAACAATGCAGGGCAAAGCTATGCTGATGATAGGTTTGAATTTTTTCTAACCGTTAAAAAATTTGAAATTTTTTTGACCGTTATTTCGGATTAAATTTTTTTCTTTTAAACACCTTAATTAATTAACATTGAATTTTTTCATACAAAACAAATATAAGTGCGTTTAGAAATTTGAAAAATAATGGATGTGTTCAGAAATTTAAATTTTTCGCTGATGGAAAATTTTGAATTTCAAAAAACCGGTAAATCGTAAAGCTATTATTTGCATTGAACATTATAAAAATCAATTTTAAAGGAATTTTGATCTTTAGTTTTAAACTTATTATTGAAATGCATTATGATTAAAGAAACAGCAATAGAGTTTTAAAACTCAACATTATTTTCTATTTAATCAATTGCTAATCGCTGCGTCAAAAATGCGCTGAAGTCCCTCGATATAAACGAGGACTTTTGTAATTTTTTTATTCACGCAATCGACAATATTCTCAAAAAAGGAAACTTATTCAACAAACTAATTTTAATAAAACTACAAGTTTAATGAATTTATTCAAGATTTTTTATTTTTCATTAATTTTTACTGTAAAATGTGAAAATTTTAAGATTCCTGTTGGAACTGACGAAACAATTTCAAAAGCTCTTCGGGATGTCGTCGATGTACTTTTCGTGAGAAATGACATAAAATTTGACATCAAAGTCGTTCAAAGAAAAGATGAACCTTTAAGTTCACATCTAGACGACAGCTTAGCAGCAATACAGGAACTAGATTCATACAAACTGAACTTCTGGCAGCGAGATTCTTACAAGAAAAATTCAATCAATTCCTCAGTCATATTTTTTGTTAATTCCTGTCAAAATTACGCTAGAGCTCACGAGCCAGATTTAATGAATCCTTTTCCAAAAGACTTCAAATTCTTGTTCGTGATCGAAGGTTGCAGTCTAAATTTTATTACAGACAGCATTGACACAATTATTGATTATGAAAAAGTCAGTCCTGTTCATGGAGTCATTGAAATATTTGAGTATTTACTAATTATTGAGGATGACTTTATTCACTTAGCAACTATCGAGTGGTTCACAGACGCAGCATGCAATGAGCCACAAGTTAAAGTCTTGAATTCATTCAACAGATCCTCGCAAAAATGGAACAAAGAATTAGAAAATTATGAACAATTTCAAAACTTTTATGGATGTTCAGTGTTGCTAGGTTTTGAGGAATTTCAACTTGAAACTTGCTGGGCAAAATTAAATCATGAAAATGTAGAAAATTTTAAAATTGTTGGAATAATTCCAGAAGTTTTCAACAAAACGGCACAAAAGTTCAACTTTCAACCTTTTACGGACACTAAGGCAATAAATCAAATTGATGCCTTTATAAGCATTGCAAGATTCACAGAACAGTCCAAATGGATGCATTCGACAGTTACATTTGCCGATGAGAAAGAAGTGATTGTGGCTACACCTGGAGAACTCTACACGTCGTATGAGAAGATGACTTTGCCTTTTGATAATGCAACTTGGAAGCTCCTGCACATTACATTTATTGTCACTTTTATTGCAATTTTTGTTATCAATCGACTACCAAAATTCATTCAAGATGGCATTTTTGGTGAAGATGTTCAAACTCCAGTTCTTAATGTCGTCAGTACATTTTTTGGTATTGCGCAGAACAAGCTACCAATTAATTACATTTCAAGGTTCATTCTTATCATGTTTGTTTTCTTTTGCTTGATTTTTCGAACTTGTTATCAAAGTAAATTGTTTGAGTTCATGACAAGTGCACCGAGACGTCAACCACCGATGAATATTACAGATTTGAAGGACAGAAACTACACAGTGTTTACAGAGTTAGCTCAATTTTATATTGATTCATTAATTGGTGATGAAAAGGAAAATTGGTAAGTTCATGTGACATTACCCTAACCCTATACCCTAACCCTATACCCTAACCCTATACCCTAACCCTATACCCTAACCCTATACCCTAAACCTATACCCTAACCCTATACCCTAACCCTATACCCTAACCCTATACCCTAACCCTATACCCTAACCCTATACCCTAACCCTATACCATATACCATATACCCTAACCCTATACCCTAACCCTATACCCTAACCCTATACCCTAATCCTATACCCTAACCCTATACCCTAACCCTAACCCTATACCCTAACCCAATACCCTAACCTAACCTATACTCCTAACCCTATACCCTAACCCTATACCCTATCCCTATACCCTAACCCTATAACCTAACCCTATACCCTAACCCTATACCCTAACCCTATACCCTAACCCTATACCCTAACCCTATACCCTAACCCTATACCCTAACCCTATACCCTAACCCTATACCCTAACCCTATACCCTAACCCTATACCCTAACCCTATACCCTAACCCTATACCCTAACCCTATACCCTAACCCTATACCCTAACCCTATACCCTAACCCTATACCCTAACCCTATACCCTAACCCTATACCCTAACCCTATACCCTAACCCTATACCCTAACCCTATACCCTAACCCTTTAACCTTATTTCTAATTTCTATCAATTTTGCAGGCCAAATATACAATTCATTAACACTACTAGCCACACACATCTAATTTTAACTCAATCACAAAATGCATCAGCAAAAATTGCAATAATTGTTAGTGAAACAACAATGAAAAGTTATCATTTGGAATTTAATGATAAATGGCATGAATTGCCAAATTATGTCCTTCAAAATTTCAATTATGGATTTATGTTCTTTCGAAATAATTATTTACATAAACATATCAATAAAGTCGTTCAGCATTCGATAACAGCAGGCTTAATGAATCATTTGATCAAAGAATGTACAAATTTTAAATTTTTAAGCATCGATGACAAAAAGTGGTCAGTTTTGATTTTTGAAAGTTTAGAATTTGGATTTGTCATTTGGATTGGATGCTGCGTTGTTTGTGTTTGTATGTTCATCGGTGAAATTACGATATTTAATGGTAAAAAGGTGGTGAATTACATAAAAAATTGGAATCTGAGAAGAAAACCGAAAAAAGTGAAATTCTCAAAAGTTGGTCCAATTGACGTTAATGTATGTAAAGTAGATTTGTAACCTCTGATTTATAATCGTCTGAGTTAATTTTGAGTTTTCTATTTTAAAGGGGCATAGTTAAAAAGACTGAAAGAAATTTCGGCCGAAACAAAGTTTTCATCTAAGATTTTGGTCAAAAAAAGTTTTCGGCTGAGATTTTGGTCGAAAAAAGTTTTCGGCTGAGATTTTGGTCGAAAAAAGTTTTCGGCAGAGATTTTGGTTGAATTAAAAAATTTCCGCTGAGATTTTGGCCGAAATAAGAGTTTTCGGCTGAGATTTTGGCCAAAATAAAAGTTTTCGGTTGAGATTTTGGCCGAATTAAAAGTTTTTGGCTGAGATTTTGGCCGAATTAAAAGTTTTCGGCTGAGATCTTGGCCGAATTAAAAGTTTTCGGCTAAGATTTTGACCGAATAAAAGTTTTCGGCTGAAATTTTGACCGAATTAGATTTTTTAGCTGAAATTTTGGCCGAATAAGAGTTTTCGGCCAAAATTTCTGTCGGTCGTATTAACAACAATCATTTTAATGAAACCAGGCAAAGCATAAGATTTCGGAATCTTTCCATTTCGTCAAAAACTCAAAGACGTCACGAAGTAGTCAACTTGTTACTTTTTTAGTAATCTCAAACATAAATCAATTTTGTCATGTTTATTTTTTTTTTTATTTCTTTAAATAAACTCTAATTTCATCAATAATTCAATAAAAAAATTATTTCTAACTTCTTCTTTTTATTTCCTTTTTATTCTATATTAAAGTTCTCAAAAAAGAAGAAGTTGTGATGAATTTCAAGAATTTTTTGACCTTTTCTTTACTCTTTGTTGTTGCATTTTGCGAGCAAATTTTGAAACCAGAATTAAAAGATTCATCAATTTCGCAAGCAATTGAAGATGTTGTTGACGAATTTTTCATTAAAAATCAAATTTTATTTGACATTTCAATAATTCGTGAATCTTCAGAAAGTGGAATTCAAAATGAGATTCTTGGACAGCTGATGAGCCAACGACCTTGCAGACTTCATTCTTGGGAACAAAATCCGAGTTTAAAATTTGCAATTTTCGTCTCGACAGTTTTTCTGGCTGATTCGTGCCTTGACTTTATGTCCATTCACTTTACAACATCTTTGGAAAATTCATATCCAAAGGTCCTCAAATTTCTCATTTATCTTCAAAATTGTGAGCTAGACTTCCTTGAAACCAACATTAAGGAGCTTATTAAGGAACGAAAATTATCATTTTTGACTGGTCGAATTGAAAATTTTGAATTTTTACTCATTAATGATGGCGACTTGCTTCATCTTGCAACAATCGAATGGTTCACAGAAGAAGCTTGCAATCAAGCACAACTGAAGATTCTCAACACATTCAATAAATCCACACGAAAATCGACACAAAAGTTGGAAAATCTACCAAACTCACCAAATTCACCAAACTCACCATATTCACCAAACTCGCCACTTTCAAATCAAAACATTCATCAAACTAACAAAACATCACAAATCTCACCAAATTCACTAAACTCACCAAATTCACTACTTTACTTATCAAATTCACCAAATTCACCACTAAACTCACCAAATTCATCAAACTCACCACTAAACTCGTCAAATTTACCAAACTCGCCACTAATTTCACCAAATTCACTAATCTTACCAAATTCATCAAACTCACCACTAAACTCGTCAAATTTACCAAACTCGCCACTAATTTCACCAAATTCACTAATCTCACCAAATTCACTAATCTCACCAAATTCACCAAACTCACCAAATTCACCAAACCCACCAAACTCACCAAACCCACCAAATTCACCAAACTCACCAAATTCACCACTTCCAAACCTACAAATTTACCAAACTTCACAAAAATGGACCAAAAAATTGGAAAATTATGAAAAATTTCATGAATTCCAAAATTGTCAATTAAAATTAAAATTGATGGAATCTGAAGAAAATTTTTGTTGGGGTTCAATGAAGCCACTGGACATAAATCAAAAATTCATCGAAACACATGGAATTGTGCCAGAAATATTTCAAATTGCATCAAAAAAATACAATTTTACGCCTGCAATTAGTGTCAGTAATGACATTAGTGACGTGGATGTGTACATGGATGTCAAAAGGATTCACACAACTTATGAAGGATGGATACACATGACGACGACATTTTTAGAAATTCGTGACATTGTTGTTGCTACACCTGGCGAGCATTATTCGTCGTATGAGAAACTTTGGATGCCTTTTGATGACGTCACGTGGATTTTGTTCCTGGCAACTTTTTTGATGGCTTTTTTGGGAATTTTTGTGCTGAAATTTATGCCAAAATTCATTCGGGAAAGGATTTATGGGGAGAATGTCCAAACACCAGCACTGAATGTTCTCAGTTCATTTTTTGGTATTTCACAGTTTAAGCTGCCAATTAAGTCAATTCCGAGGTTCATTTTGACAAATTTTGTGCTTTTTTGTTTAATTTTTCGAACTTGTTATCAAAGTAAATTGTTTGAATTTATGACAAAGGAACCGAGACGTCCGGCACCAAAAAGTATTGCAGATTTAAAGGAACGTAATTATACGGTTTATTCGCAGTTGAATGAAGATTTTTTGATGGAATTGATGATGGATGAGGCGGCAATTTGGTGAGTTTTGAATTATTTTTGACTAAAAATTGACAAAAATTTCATTAAAAAATTGCAAAAAAATCTTTAAAACTTTTTTAAAAAAAAAATCAAAACATTCAAAAAATTCAAAAAAATTCAATAACTTTAAAAAAATTTCAAAAAGCTTCAAAAATGTTAAAAAATTCAAAAATTTCAAAAAAAAACGAAAAATTTCAAAAAGTTCCAAAAATTTCAAAAAATTTCAAAAAAAAAATAAATAAAAATTTTAAAAAATTTTCAAAAAAACTTCAAAAAAATCAAAAAATTTTAAAAAAATCAAAAAATTTTAAAAAATTCAAAAAATTCAAAAAATTTCAAAAAATTGCAAAAAAAAAATTAAAAATTTAAAAAAAAATTCAAAAAATTAAAAAACTTCAAAAAAGTTTAAAAAAATAAAAAAAAAAAATTAAAAAATTTAAAAAATTCTAAAAAATTTCAAAAATTTCAAAAAATTTCAAAAAAATTTAAAATTTCAAAAATTTCAAAAATTCAACAAAAATTGAAAAAATTCAAAAAAATTCAAAAAATTTAAAAAAAATTGCAAAAAATCAAAAAAATTCAAAATTTTCAAAAAAAAATTGAAAAATTCAAAAAAAAATCAAAAAATTTCTAAAAATTTAAAAAAAAAAATTAAAAAATTTAAAAAATTCAAAAAATTTTAAAAAATTAAAAAATTTCAAAAAATTAAAAAATTTCAAAAAACTTCAAAAACTTCAAAAAATTTCAAAAAATTTCAAAAAATTACAAAAAACTTCAAAAAACTTCAAAAAACTTCAAAAAATTTCAAAAAACTTCAAAAAACTTCAAAAAATTTCAAAAAAATTGAAAAATTTAAAAAAATTTCTAAAAATTTCTAAAGATTTAAAAATTCCAAAAAATTTAAAAAAAATTTCAAAAATTCTAAAAAAATCAAAATGAAATGCAAAAAATTTTAAAAATTGCAAAAATTTTCAAAAAATTTAGAAAAAAAAATCAAAAAGTTTCAAAAAATTGAAAAATTTTAAAAAATTCTAAAAAAGTTCAAAAAATTTCAAAAACTTTTAAAAAAAAAATCAAAAAATTTCAAAAAACTTCAAAAATTTAAAAAAATTGCAAAGGTTTAGCAAAAATTAACAAAAAAGTTGAAAAATTGAAAAAAAAAATCAAATTCCGACCAAAAATTGACATATCAATGTCCAACTTCTAACCTCAAATAAATTTTATTTTCATCCACAGGCCAAAAGTGCACACAATTAACGAATTCAAATTCTCATCATTCCTCAAAACACAATCACAAAATGACACAGCAAAGCTTGCACTCATCATTCAAAGTATGACACTTGACCTTTACTACGTCAATTATGGCACAGCTGGTAAATGGCACAAAATTCCCGACTATACATTTCAAGTTTGTCAAAGTGGACTTTCAATATCACAAAATAATTTTTTATTTCATCCAATTGATAAAATAATTCAGCAACTAACGTCGACTGGTATAATGAACCAAATGGTCCAAAGATGCATCAATAAACTTAAAAAAGCAACTGATGAAGTCAAATGGACTGTTTTGAGTCTTAAAAGTTTGGATTTTGGTTTTGTCATTTGGCTTGGATGTTGTGCAATTTGTTGTTGTTGTTTTGTTAGTGAAATTTTGATTTTAAAATTAGTTCGGCAAGGTCGAAAGATTGAAGGAACTGTAAAAAGAAAAATCACGCAAATTAGGTTAAAAATTGAAAAACGTAAAATTAAGAAAATAATTAAAATTCGCAAGAACAAAATTCACAAAAAATTGAATAAAAAGTTTTTAAATTTGTCAAAATATTTTTTGGATTTTTTTTATTTATTTTATTTTTTTTTATTAAATTCAGCTTTTTTTGGTTGTACGACCGATGGTTGTACGGTGCATACGACCAACCGAAATTTCGGCCGAAATAATTATTTTTTCGGTCGAAATTTCAGTCGGTCGTATGCACTGTGCCCCTATAAAAATTATTTAAAAAAAAAAAAATTGGCCCGAAATTTCGGCCGAAATGAAAAAATTCGGCCGAAATTTTGGCCGAAATAAAAAAATTCGGCTGAAATTTCGGCCGAAATAAAAGTTTTCGGCCGAAATTTCGGTCGGTCGTATGCACTGTGCCCCTATAAAAATTATTTAAAAAAAAATTGACCCGAAATTTCGGCCAAAATAAAAAAATTGACCCGAAATTTTGGCCGAAATAAAAAAATTCGGCCGAAATTTCGGCCGAAATAAAAGTTTTCGGCCGAAATTTCGGTCGGTCGTATGCACTGTGCCCCTATAAAAATTATTTAAAAAAAAATTGACCCGAAATTTCGGCCGAAATAAAAAAATTGACCCGAAATTTCGGCCGAAATAAAAAAATTCGGCCGAAATTTCAGCCGAAATAAAAGTTTTCGGCCGAAATTTCGGTCGGTCGTATGCACTATGTACCTTTTTTTGGGTCTAATGACTTTCGAGGTTCCTGGAGTAAGCTTCTAGAGTATTCCTAAGAACTACCCTCAGGATATACCCTTAGAGTGTGGGATATACCCCTAGAAACCCGTACCTGAGCTAAAACTCCTGAAACTGAAAAATTTTATTCATATTTTCAAGTTTTTATTCAGAAATGTTTGTGGACGAGACATAAATTGGACCAACTTTTGAAAATTTCACTTTTTTCGATTTTCTCTCCCGATTCCTAACTTTTGTACAATTTGTCATCTTTTTAACATTAAATATCAAAATTTCAGCTACAAATATACAAACACAAACAATGCAGCATCCAAGCCAAATAACAAATCCGAATTCTAAACTTTCAAAAATCATAACTGACCACTTTTTGTCATCGATGCTTAAAAATTTAAAATTTGCACATTTCATCATCAAATGACTCAATAATCCTGCTGATGTTGAAAGTTGAACAATCTTATTAATATGTTCAAATAAATAAACGTTTTTTGGAATCATAAATCCGTAATTGAACGTTTGTAGGACATAATGTGGTAGTTCGTGCCATTTATCATCAAATTTTGAATAAAAGAAATTCATCATTGTTTTGCTTACAATTAATGCAATTTTTGCTGACGCATTTTGTGATTGAGTTATAAGTAAATCAGTGTGATTATTTGCGTCAATGAGGCGTATGTCAGGCCTGTAAAGTGAATTAGCTTTTAAAATTACTGTGTGAAAATTTACAAAATATAATCCGCCATTTTGAGTTTAAAATCTGCCATTTTTTATTTAAATTCCACCATTTTGAATTTAAAATCCACCATTTTGAATTTCAGATCCGCCATTTTGAATTTTCAAAATTCGCAATTTAGGATTAAAAATTCGCCATTTTGAATTTAAAATCCTCCATTTTGAATTTAAAATCCGCCATTTTGAATTTTTAAAATTCGCAATTTAGGATTAAAAATCCGCCATTTTGGATTTTCATTCCGCCATTTTGGATTAAAAATCTGCCATTTTGAATTAAAAATCCACCATTTTGGATTCAAAATCCGCCATTTTCGATTTTTAATCCGCCATTTTGGATTTAAAACTCGCCGTTTTGGATTTAAAATCCGCCATTTTGAATTTTAGATCCGCCATTTTGAATTTAAAATTCGCCATTTTGAATTTAAAATCCGCCATTTTGAATTTAAAATCCGCCATTTTGGATTTAAAATTCGCCATTTTGAATTTAAAATCCGCCATTTTGGATTTAAAATCCGCCATTTTGAATTTAAAATTCGCCATTTTGGATTTAAAATCCGCCATTTTGAATTTAAAATCCACCATTTTGAATTTAAAATTCGCCATTTTGAATTTAAAATTCGCCATTTTGAATTTAAAATCCGCCATTTTGAATTTAAAATTCGCCATTTTGAATTTAAAATCCGCCATTTTGAATTTAAAATCCGCCATTTTGGATAAATAATCAACCATTTTAAGTTAATTTAAAGTATTGAAATAAACTCAAACTTACCAAAATAATTTCTCATCTTTTAATAAAGTATCTAAAAAATATTCTTCAGCATCAGAAAAAACTGTGTAGTTTCTATCCTTCAAATCTGTAATACTCATCGGTGGTTGACGTCTTGGTGCACTTGTCATGAACTCAAACAATTTACTTTGATAACAAGTTCGAAAAATCAAGCAAAAGAAAACAAACATGATAAGAATGAACCTTGAAATGTAATTAATTGGTAGCTTGTTCTGCGCAATACCAAAAAATGTACTGACGACATTAAGAACTGGAGTTCGAACATCTTCACCAAAAATACCATCCTGAATGAATTTTGGTAGTCGATTGATAACAAAAATTGCAATAAAAGTGACAATAAATGTTATGTGCAGGAGCTTCCAAGTTGCATTATCAAAAGGCAAAGTCATCTTCTCATACGACGTGTAAAGTTCTCCAGGTGTAGCCACAATTACTTCTTTCTCATCGGCAAATGTCACTGTCGAATGCATCCATTTCGACTGTTCTGTGAATCTTGCAATGCTTATGAGGACGTCGATTTGATTTATTGCCTTAGTGTCCGTAAAAGGTTGAAAGTTGAACAAGTGTGATGTGATTCTGAAAATTTCTGGAATTATTCCAATAACTTTAAAGTTTTGAAAATCGTCATTATGTGTTTTTGCCCAGCACGTATTGACTAGAGGACTCATAAAGCCTAGGATTATTGAACATCCATAAAAGTTTTGAAATTGTTCATAATTTTCTAATCCTTTGTTCCATTTTTGCGAGGATCTGTTGAATGTATTCAAGACTTTAACTTGTGGCTCATTGCATGCTGCATCTGTGAACCACTCAATAGTTGCTAAGTGAATGAATTCGTCCTCAATAATTAGTAAAAACTCAAATATTTCAATGACTCCATGAACAGGACTGACTTTTTCATAATCAATAATTGTGTCAATGCTGTCTGTAATAAAATTCAGACTGCAACCTTCGATCACGAACAAGAATTTGAAGTCTTTTGGAAAAGGATTCATTAAGTCTGGCTCGTGAGCTCTAGCGTAATTTTGACAGGAATTTACAAAAAATATGACTGAGGAATTGATTGAATTTTTTTTGTAAGAATTTTGATACCAGAAGTTCAGTTTGTATGAATCTAGTTCCTGTATTGCTGCTAAGCTGTCGTCTAGATGTGAACTTAAAGGTTCATCTTTTCTTTGAACGACTTTAATGTCAAATTTTATGTCATTTTTCACGAAAAGTACATCGACGACATCCCGAAGAGCTTTTGAAATTGTTTCGTCAGTTCCAGCAGGAATCTTAAAACTTTCACATTTTACAGTAAAAATTAATGAAAAATAAAAAATCTTGAATAAATTCATTAAGCTTGTAGTTTTATTAAGCGCACTTTGTTGAATAAATTTCCTTTTTTGAGAATATTGTTGATTGCGTGAATAAAAAAAGTAAAGATTTTTATCAGTTTTTCAATAAAATGTTTATTTTTGATGTGTAATAGATTAATTTTCATTTAATTAAACCTTTTTAATTATTTAAACAATATTTTCAAACAATAAAGAAAATAAATTTTAAAAGGAGTGACGAGTAGGTTTCTAGGGTATAGCCTAGGGCCTAGGGGTATACTCTAAAAGTACCTTAAGGGTAAACCCCTAAAAAATACCCTCAGGATCTGAATTTTAACCTCAAAATCTGAATTTTAACCTCAAATTCTGAATTTTAACCTCAAAATCTGAATTTTAACCTCAAATTCTTAAATTTAACCTCAAAATCTGAATTTTAACCTCAAATTCTGAATTTTAACCTCAAATTCTTAAATTTAACCTTAAATTCTGAATTTTAAACTCAAATTCTTAAATTTAACCTCAAAATCTGAATTTTAACCTCAAATTTTTAAATTTAACCTCAAAATCTGAATTTTAAACTCAAATTCTTAAATTTAACCTCAAATTCTGAATTTTAACCTCAAAATCTGAATTTTAACCTCAAAATCTGAATTTTAACCTCAAAATCTTAAATTTAACCTTAAAATCTGAATTTTAACCTCAAAATCTGAATTTTAAACTCAAATTCTGAATTTTAACCTCAAAATCTGAATTTTAAACTCATATTCTTAAATTTAACCTCAAATTCTGAATTTTAACCTCAAAATCTTAATTTTAACCTCAAATTTTTAAATTTAACTTCAAAATCTGAATTTTAACCTCAAATTCTGAATTTTAACCTCAAAATCTGAATTTCAACCTCAAATTCTTAAATTTAACCTCAAAATCTGAATTTTAACCTCAAAATCTGAATTTTAAACTCAAATTCTGAAATTTAACCTCAAAATCTTAAATTTAACCTCAAATTCTGAATTTTAACCTCAAATTTTTAAATTTTACCTCAATTAATAGTCATTCGATTTCAAATCGCAAGCCTATGGGTCTATTCGTCCATAGGTGTGGTGGACCAAAAATGCGATTTTTGGTACCCATAGATTGCCTCACTTGCTAAAACTTTTTATTTGCTTCAACATAATTTCATGTGAGTCCAAAAATCTTCAAAATCGCCATTTTGGGTCACAGGTTGCTCTTGCACTCTTAAAGTTGGGTGATAGCTCAATTTATTTCATGTCATTTAGTACTTCAAAATGATCAGCTGTTAGATTTGCTTCAGGTCTATATGATCCAAAGTCAAGTGTGACCACAAAAATGCTTCTGTGAAATAATATTCATTAAAAGAAATTCATCTACTTCATACTGCTCCCAGGATTATATCTAGTCCTGACTTACTTTTATAGTGATTTTGCTAATTTTATAGCCAAAGAATCGATCTTACTTTCATCAAGATTTACCATAACTCCAACGGGTGCATGATATATAGTTAAGATATGGCGGCAGAGTTAGAAGTGAAAAAATTAGTCAAGGGTTTGACAACTTTGGTCTCACATGGCCTGTTTCAGCATTTTCATCGAAATTTCAAGTATGTGTAACAAATTTAGTATCGTTGAGGTTATTGCTTCAGCTATGCAATAAAATAAAAATATAAGTTTGATTGCCTACAGTAGACAAAAATTTACAAAAGTTTTTTGTCCTCCCATACACAGCAAAAATTAAAATTTATTTTGAAGTTTTTCTGATAGTTTACACATGAACTTTCATAATATGATCAAAAAAAGACTTTGCAACCATTACTTCTTACATACAGACCCATAGAAAAAATGCAACTTTTTATGAAAAAATCGAAAATATTCGAAAATTTGATGATTTTTCTATGAACGTGTATGCAAGAAGTAATAGCTGCAAAGTCTTTTATTGATCATATTATAAAAGTTCATGTGTAAAACTGTGGAAAAAACACAAAAATAAAAATTTTTAATTTTTGCTGTGTATGGGAGGACAAGGCAAACTTTTGTAAGTTTTTTGGTCTACTGAGGAACTTCCAAACTTATATTTTTATTTTATTGCATAGCTGAAGCAATAACCTTTCCAACGATACTAAATTTGTTACACATACTTGAAATTTCGATGAAATATGAGCAATTATGTGAGATAAAAGTTGTCAAACCCTTAAAAAATTGATCATTTTTTCAGTTTTTTAATCCATAACTCTGCCATATCTTAACTATATATCATGTTTTACACCTCGTTGGATGCGTATTATGTTTAGCTATAAGATTTATGTAAAAGAAATAAAATATAAAGTCATCCTGAGGTGGTAGGAGTCGAAAAGTGAAAACTCGATTTTTGACCAAGCTCAAAAATTAGCAAAATCACTATAACAGCCAAAAATCAAATTTTTATTAAGTCTAAATGACTAGAAATGATCCGTATTGATGTTTTTTATCATTTCTGAGAGTTTCAGCTAATATGGTGAAGATATTTTTGAGATATGAATTCTTTTGTTTTGAGGACCCCCCTACCAGACCCTCTTTGGGGGCCTCTGGTGAACCGAGTTACCGGAAAAAATTTTATTTTTTTTGTCTAGTTTTATAGGATAACATAAGAGCTACAAAAAAAATGTCACTTGAAAGTTGCCTGAGGCCATTTAGTGGATCATATAGGCTGCAAACCCAAAAATCACGAAAAAATCGAAAATTTTGACCTTTGATCTCATTTTTGAAGCACAGTTTTAAATGACATTTTTGGCAATGACTAATAAAATGTTTTTTGTAGATTACTACTCATAAGCTACAATAATCACTAACTTTAAGAATTTTTAAGAGCAACAACCTGTAGGCACAGGAGGTTTCGAAATGTCCAAAAAATGGCGATTTTTTGACTTTTTCGCATTTTTGACCATCAAAATAATTTTTTTTCAAACTTTTGGTATTTTTATATGAAAGTTAGAGGATGTGTTGAGCGAATAAAAAAGTTTACAGAAATTTCATCCACATAGTGAGGCACACGAATTTTTTGAAAATCATTGGTACCAAAAACACATTTTTGGTCCGTACGGGCACCTGTATGGACGAAAAAAAATTTTGGTTACATTTTTGAACATCTCAGACCCATAGCTAAAAACCACCAAAATATCAAGATTTGGTGAACAAAAATCGATTTTCAGCCCACTGTGAAATTCTTAAATTTAACCTCAAAATCTGAATTTTAACCTCAAATTCTGAATTTTAACCTCAAATTTTAACTCTCAAATTTGTAAATTTAACTCAAAATCTAATTTTAACTCTCAAATTCTGAATTTTAACCTCAAAAATTTGAATTTTAAACTCAAATTCTTAAAGCCAAAATCTTAATTTTAACCACAAAATCTTAAATTTAACCTCAAAATCTGAATTTTAACCTCAAATTCTGAATTTTAACCTCAAAATCTGAATTTTAACCTCAAATTCTGAATTTTAACCTCAAATTCTTAAATTTAACCTCAAATTCTTAAATTTAACCTCAAAATCTGAATTTTAACCTCAAATTCTGAATTTTAACCTCAAAATCTGAATTTTAACCTCAAATTCTTAAATTTAACCTCAAAATCTGAATTTTAACCTCAAAATCCCAAGGGTATGGAATGTACCCTAGAGTAGGGGAAACAGACAGCGAAAAGAGCTACATTAGAAACCCGCACCAAAATAATTAAGACTATAGCATTGACAATCCTTAAGTCAGTGGTTGTCTCTTTCGGCATATTCGTTTGACATCACTGCCTTGGGGTATAATAATGACAAATAGCCAATAATGCATTTTTCAGAACGAAAACGTAGTCCAATGTCCAACGAAAAGTGTGAGCTGCCATGACTAGCTGGAGACACTGCGATCCCTATCGAAGACGGGTCCTATTGTACCATTGGGGCAAATTATATGCAAAAATTCACTCCAACCGACTAACACAAAAAGTATCAGCACATTCTAATTAGAATTATGAACTGAAATCAAAATTTTTAAAAAATGAATAAAAATTTTCATTTAATTAACAATTTTTATTTATAAAATAATTCTTAAAAATTACAAAAATTTGCAAAATTTTTTAAACAAAATTCTCAAAATCCATCGGCGTCACATCATAACTCGGTTCCTTCTCTTTCGTCACAACTTTCTTTCCTTTCAGTTGATCATAAAGTGACCCAACAATATACAGACTATAAATCTCAACTGCTGTATACAGCAGAATTAATATCGCATCACTTGCTGTAAACATTTTCATCATCGATGCCATTCGAATGATGATCGCAAGTGAGATAATAAATAAGATGCATGTAGTTGTGCGTGCTGTGTATCGATAGCATTGTATTGACTCCACCTGACGCTGTTTTTTTTTGTTTGAAAATATGAAAATGAAAAAATAAAATAAAAAAAAAAAAAAGTTATTAAGAGGAAAGAAAAATTAAACAAAGAAAATTAAATAAAGTAAAAATGTTCAATAAAGTGTGGGAAAAGAAGCGCGTTTTGAGCATTTTTAATCCAAAATGGCGGATTTAAAAACCAAAATGGCGGATTTTAAATTCAAAATGTCGAATTTTAAATTCAAAATGGAGGATTTTAAATCCAAAATGGCGGATTTAAAAACCAAAATGGCGGATTTTAAATCCAAAATGGCGGATTTTAAATTCAAAATGGCGGATTAAAAATCGAAAATGGTGGATTTTGAATCCAAAATGGTGAATTTTAAAACCAAAATGGCGGATTTTAAATCCAAAATGGCGGATTTTAATTCCAAAATGGCGGATTTTAAATAAAAAAACGGTTTAAAATTGAAAATGGCAGAATTTTCATTTTGAACCCAAAATGGCGGAACTTAAATTCAAAATGGCGGATTTTAAATTCAAAATGGAGAAATTTAAATCCAAAATGGCGGCTTTTAAATTCATAATGGCGGATTTTAAATCCAAAATGGCATATTTCAAATCTAAAATGGCGGATTTAAAATTCAACTTCAATATGACGGATTTTACATGAACAAACAGACAAAATAAAAGCAAAACTTCCGAAAAATCCGCTAACAAAACTTATTAAGAAGAGAAAAAAAAAATTAAACAAAGAACAAAAAAAAAGTGAAAATTAATGAAGTGAGAAATTATTTTGTAAGGAGAAAATTTGTTTCAATTGAAATGTTTAGATTTTTTTGGAACTTATAGACGAGTTTATGAGGAAATTTCTATTATTTGTTTATTTTTAATTCATTTTCTTTTTCATGTAAATGTGAGTATTTTTCTTTCTGTTCATTTGTGTGTGTTTTTAATGAAAAAAAAAAATTTTGAAAAGAATTCCCCCAAGACGATTAAATGTCTTCCTTTTCACAAAGGTCAGGGTTAACACAGCTGGACGTTTTGACTTCAAACGAGATTTTTTTTTGATTTAATTATTTTTATTAAATTTTTGTGGTATTTTAATGGAAATTTTAATTTAAGACAATAATTTTCACGTTTTAAAAGGAAATTATGACAAGAGCCGCATTCCGCACATGATTTGTGAAATTTTTGATCAAAGGAGCATCTTTGGAGTGCTTTATAACAAAAATCGTACACAGCATACAGTTTTTGTCAATTTTTATCATTAAGGTACAATTTTATACTACATGTGGCTGAAAACCATGTACAGAACACCATTTGAAGCAATTTAATAGACTAATAAGAGCATCAACTTAATTTAGAGACTGAGTGGCTTATAGTGGTACTTTGCACACTATTTTGAGCCGAAATTTGTCAATTTTTCAATGATTGAATGTTAAATGGCTCAAAGTGGTGCGCTACACACGATTTTAAGCCGAAATTTGTCAATTTGTCAAAGATTGGGCATTAAATAGCTTAAAGTGGTGCGCTGCACACGATTTTGAGCCAAAATTTGTCAATGATTGGGCATTAAATGGCTTAAAGTGGTATGCTACATACCATTTTGGGTCAAAATATGTTGATTTAAGAAATGTTAGATAATTATAGCGAAAACTGTGCAAAGTAGGTGGTTTTAGTCAAAACATTCCACCCAGACACACCTGAGCAGTATAAATGCTCATAACCGCATGCATCGTACGATTTCTGTCATGACCTTCAGCAAGGAGTATACTAGTGTTGAGATATGACCAAAACCGCACGCCGCATACGATTTCTGCCATGAACTTTCAGCAAGGAGTACATTTGTTGTGAGATATGACCAAAACCGCACGCCGCACACGGTTTTTGATATTTTTGTCATTTAGATAGATTTTAATATATTTAACAGAGCAAATAGGTTGAAATCAATAGTTAAAATACTTCGACTACTTAATCTTTGAATTTATTTTAAACATTTCATAGAAAAATTCAATCTCAACATTCCAACTTATTCCATCCAATAAACATTTTTAAAAAAGGTGAAAAAACCTTTCCTCAAATAAATTTCCCAAAACCACATCCTGCGATTCCTCAATTTTCACCTCAAATCGTCCAAATAAATCGCAATGCTCAATTTAATTCCACACAAAAATTTCATTAACACAATCATCAATTCCGAAAACATTAATTTGTATTTTTTTGAATTGAATAAGAAAAAAAAAATCAAAAAAATAAAATTCTCACCTTTAAAACGCCAGACACAAGCAATGCTGAACTTAATCCATAGGCCATAAGTATATAAATTCCAAAATAAATTGATCGAATTGCGTCTGCTTTATTTTGATCTGAAAAAAATTGTAAATTTAATAGAATTAGTGCGGAGGTCATTAAGATGTGTGAAATTAAAAAGTAAATGCGTGATTGTTTTATGTGCGATCATGTCTATGTAGATGTGGCGTGACGGGGAACTGGGAGAAATTTAGGAAAGCTCTGCAACGAATTCTGAATTGAATCTCAAATTAAATCCGCCATTTTGGGTTTAAAAACCGCCATTTTTGGATTTTAGATCCGCCATTTTGGATTAAAAAATCCACCATTTCTAAATTTAAAATTCACCAACTTGAACTTAAAAATCCGCCATTTTGGATTTAAAATTTGCAGTTTTGAATTTAAAATCCGCCATTTTGAATTTAAATCCGCCATTTTGGAATAAAAAATACGCCATTTTGAATTTAAAAATCCGCCATTTTGAATTTAAAAGACGCCATTTTGAATTTAAAATCCGCCATTTTGGATCTAAAATCCACCATTTTGAATTTAAAATCCGCCATTTTGAATTTAAAAGACGACATTTTGATTTTAAAATCCGCCATTTTGGATTTAAAATCCTCCATTTTGGATTTAAAATCCGCCATTTTGAATTTAAAAGACGCCATTTTGGATTTAGAATCCGCCATTTTGAATCTAAAATCCACCATTTCGAATTTAAAATTCCGCCATACTGAATTTAAAATCCGCCATTTTTAATTTAAAATCCGCCTTTTTGGATCTAAAATCCACCATTTTGAATTTAAAATTCCGCCATTTTGGATTTAAAATCCGCCATTTTAGATTTAAAATTCTGCCATTTTGTATTTGAAATCCGCCATTTTGGTAAAATTTTGAAAAAAATCCAAAAAAAAAATAAAAGTTTTGGGGAGTTTGGTAAGATTTGTGGGGGGAGGGTGTGGGGTAAAGGTTAAGTACTTACATTCGTTAAACAATAAAGTAAATCCGCCGGTAATTTTTGCAAATCCATCAATGCACGCCCAAATAAGTCGAATAATTCCAATCATAAATGCGCCAAATTCCAAACTGAAGCAACAACAAAACTTTCTGATGCTCATTTTGGACGTTCCAGAGCTCATTTGATGGCTTTTTGTGGATTATTGAATCAATTTCATTTTTTAAAGGTTTTTTTTTTTGTTATTTTTTAAATTTTAAACTTTTTTTAACGTTTTTTTAATTTTTTAAACTTTTATATTTTTCTTTTATTTTTTTTCAATTTTTTAAAACTTTTAAATTTTTTTACCTTCTTTAATTTTTTAAAATTTTTTTTCAATTTTTTCAAAATTTTGAAAGTTTTTTTTACAATTTTTAATTTTTTTTTTTTTATTTTTTTTAACTTTTTTAATTTTTATTTAAATTTTTCAAAAATTTTTAAATTTTTTTCAAACCTTGTTTTATTTTTTTAACTTTTTATTTTCTTTTAATTTTTTAAAAAGTTTTTATTTTTTTTTAACTTTTATTTTTTTTTAAAATTTTTAAAATTTTTTTTAAAATTTTTTAAATATTTTTTTTAAATTTTTTAATTTTTTTTTTCAAATTTTTCTAAATTTTTTAAATTTTTTAAAACTTTTAAATTTTTTTATATTTTTTTTAACGTTTCAAAATTTTTTAACTTTCTTATTTTTTTTCCAAATTTTTTAAAATTTTTAAAGTTTTTTTTAATTTTTTAAAAGTTTTTTTTAAATTTTTTTAAAATTTTTTTTAAATTTTGTTTTAAATTTTATTTTAATCTTTTTTGAATTTTTTTTAATCTTTTTTTTATTTTTTAATATATTTTTCACAACACGGCAAAAATGATTTCATTCACATTTGTACTCAAAAATTCGATACTTCGTTCTCATAATTCTGTCTAAGTGAAATTTTTTTTTTTGTTTATGTTAAATTTATTGAAAAATTTTATTGCTCCCGTTTCAATTTTTTTTTCGGAAGTGTTTTCAATACTATGGAAAATTTTTCTTAATTTTTTGCGATCTTTTTGAAGTTATTGAATTTTTTTTTTGGGTTCATTATTTGCACTTTAATGATGAATTTTTAATTATTTGATCAATTTTGGAATTTTTTTGATATTTTTTCAAATTCTTAAAAATATAAATTTCACATTTTTTTTTTACTTTTTTTCATGAAATTTTCAGAACTGATGAATTATTTCAGAAATTTTTTGTTTAATTTTAATTTTTATCATAAAAATCCAATTTTTCAAATTTTTTTAAACATTTTTTTTAACTTTTTTTTAGCAATTTTTATCACTTTTTTTTATTTTTTTAAATATTTTTAATTTTTTTATATATTTTATTTTTTTTTTAAATTTTTAACTATTTTTTAAAAAATTGTTTACTTAACTATTTTTTTAAAAAATTGTTTATTTAACTATTTTTTAAAAAATTGTATTTTTAGCGTTTTTTTATATTTTTCAAATTTTATTAAATTTTTAAATTCTTTTAATCCTTTCGAAAATTGCGAATTAAGTGTCGATTGTTCACCGATCGATTTTAGTCTGAAAAATTTTTTTTTCTCGCAAAAAAAAAAATCTTTATTTTTTGTAATAATTTGGAAAAATTGTGGATTTTTCTCTTTTGAGTTGAATTTTCTCCGAGAAATTTTTCTCTTTCTGTAAAAAATTTTATTTTGATCACGTTGAGAATGAATTAATTTTTTTTTGAAACACCTGTTGAGAGTCTGGAGATCAAAATTTAATTTAAAATCACAAAAATATGATTTTTTTGGTAATTAATTGCAATTAAAAAAAAAGTGTTTTTTTTTAATTTAAAAAATTTTAAATTTTTAGAATTTTAATAAAAACTATTAAATTGTTAAAAACGTGAATTTTTTCTTCTTACTTGACTAAAAACAACTTTTTTTTGATGTATTTAAAACTTACAGTCAAGTTGATGAGAGAAAAAAAAAACTTGCAAATAAACTTTTTACTCTCAAATTCTCATTTTATTCGCACTTTTTTTTCTCACGCGATCATTTTTTTCAATATTTTTCAATCCTCTCCCCCAAAAAAATGAATTAAAAAGAAGAGAAGCACCGGCTGTAACAAAAACAGTTCTTTTTTTTACTTCTTGTTGATCTCAGCAATTTTTTTTACTATTCAGTTTCAGTTTCAGTTTCTCGGTTGTTACAGTCGCGAGCAGTAATCGGATATAATTTTTGCATATTTTGTTCTTGGTGTTTTGTGATTTTAAATTTTTTTTTTATTTTTTTTTGTGAATTTTTTTAAGAAACTTGAATTTTGTTGAAGGAAAAAAAATAAAAAGTGAGAAAAAATAATTTAAAAAACTTTTGGTGATTTTTTTTTTTAATTTTTCAATTTTTTTTAATATTTTGAAATTGTTATTAATTTTTGATTTTTTTTTTTATTTAGTTTTTTAATTTTTTTTAAGAATTTTTTTTTTTATTTTTTTTTTTAAATTTGATTTTTTAATTTTTTTAGTTTTTTTGTATATATTTTAATTTTTCATTTTTTTAAAAAAAAATTTGAAATTGTTATTAATTTTTTAATTTTTTTTAATTTAGTTTTTTTTAAATTTTTTTTTAATTTTTGTTTTTTTTTATTTTTTTTAATTTTTTTTTTCAATTTTTTTTTAATATTTTGAAATTGTTATTAAATTTTATTTTCTTTTTAAATTTATTTTTTTTAATTTTTTTAAAAATTTTTGTTTTTTTTTTTTATTTTTTATTAATATTTTAAAATTGTTATTAAATTTTAAATTTTTTTAAAAAATTTATTTTTTTTTTAATTTTTTAAAAAATTTATTTTTTTTAAATTTTTTTAAAAATTTTGTTTTTTTTTTTTTTTATTTTTTTTAACGTTTTTTTTTATTTTTTTTAATGTTTTAAAATTGTTATTAAAATTTAAATTTTTTTAAAAAATTTATTTTTTTTTAATTTTTTTAAAAAATTTTTGTTTTTTTTTATTTTTTTAAAAATTTATGTTTTTTAAAAAATTTTTTAAAATTTTTGTTTTTTTTTTAATTTTTTTAATTTTTTTTAATATTTTAAAATTGTTATTAAATTTTAATTTTTTTTAAAAAATTATGTTTTTTTAAATTTTTTTTAAAATTTTTGTTTTTTTTTTAATTTTTATTTTTAATTTTTGTTTTTTTTTTTAATTTTTTTTTTTTAATTTTTGTTTTTTTTTTATTTTTTTTAATTTATGTTTTTTTAATTTTTTTAGTTTTCTCAGTTTTTTTTAGTTTTTCAAACTTTTTTATTTTTTTTTTATTTATTTTTTTTGCATTTATATGGGATTTTTTGTTGTTAATTAATTAAAAATTAAAAAAAAATTGAATAATTAAAAAAATTTTAATTTTTAAAACAGTATTAGTCAACCTGTTTTGCTAATTTCAATGACCAAAACCACACTCACACCTTGTAATGAATTAAACAAACTTACAAAAATAATAAGATACTAGAGATACAAAAGGGACCGTTCACTTATGACGTCCATCAAAATCTTGGATTTTTAGACACCCACCATCTCCCCCCTCCCCTCTATCTTTTAAAACTGTCACACATCCTCCCCCCTCTAAAAATTAAACATCATTAATGTACGGCTCAAAAGCAATAAAATTAAAAAAAAAAATATTTTTTCGTTTGTAGCAGTTTCGTTATGGGAATTGGCTGCTATTTGTGGGAGTTGGGGAAGAGCTGAAAATAGACTATTAGGTTGGGAAGAATGAAATGATACTTCTCCAAATGGATCTAATATTTGGGTCACTGGAATTGCTATTGGCCTATAATCTCCAATAGCTGGATCGAATTGCTGAATTACTGTGATTGTTTGTGTCAAAACTGGGTTGAATCCACTCGGTCTACCGTATTCTAATTCTGTATATACGATGTATCTGCCGTGTAACCACGAATAATTTTGACTATTGTTCATACACGTGTTTTTCAAATGAAAAGTTCTTTTAAATCAACACAACTACTAATTTAATGATTTTAAACTACTTAAACATGATCCAGTTATGCACCAGATTGTTTAATTTTATTTATAATGTTGAATCTTATGCAGATTCTAATAATAAATGTGAAATTTTTTAAAAATATTTTTGGACTTCAATTATGCATCGAACAAAACCAAAAATTGATGAACTTTAATGAATTTACTTTATGCAAGTAATAATTATATGAAATGTGTAATAAAAAATAGCTTATGCAGCCAAAAAACTATCAAAATATAAATTTTTCAAAATTGAATAAATTTTTGAGATGTGTTGATGATGTGCGTATATGTAAGACTGTATTAGTGACCTCTCTCTCTCCTCATACTCGCTATACGTTGAATATAAAACCAAAAAAAAAAATTAACACATTCAGCTTTTTTTTCTTTTCTTTTTTTGCACATTTGACCTTCAAAACTGGCATTTTTTCAGCCTTAATCTTCGTCTTTCATTGTCAAGTCAGCTGATTCGGAATTTTTTTTTTTTTTTTGAATAATTAAGGCATTTTCAATATCGTTGTTTTTTTTACAAATAAAATAGAAATGACTTCATTTTTTGAGATAATAAAATAGTCCAGATGTGGACACGTTTTATGTGTTGTGTAAATAGACAGATGCTTAGCCAGGGGGTTTTAACCCCTCCTCTTTTTTGGAAATTCCTTCAATTTGCTAGGGTTTTTTGAGAAAAAAATCCCAAAACTCACCCTTAATTACAAAAATATTTCAACCCCCCCCCCACCTCAACAAACTTTGGCAATGGAGTTTTTTTATTTAAAAAAAGAGTTTTTTTATTTAAAAAAAGAGTTTTTTTTATTTAAAAAAAACAGCTGCTTTTAAAATAAAAATAACAGCTGTTTTTTATGAAAAAATTTATACAGCTGTTTTTTCAAAACTAAAACAGCTATTTTTAAAATTAAAACCCTGTTTTTTAAAAAAAAAATGTTTTAAAACAGCTGTTTTGCAAATTAGCTGTTATTTTTGAAACACACAGCTGTGAAAAAAACAATTGTTTTTAAAAAATCTGATTTTTTTTCAAAAAACAGTTATTTATAAAAAACAGCTGTTTTTTTCCATAAAACAGCTGTTGTTTTTTAAACAGCTGTTATTTTTCAAAAGTAGCTTTTATTTTTCGAAAAACAGCTGTTTTTATTTATCAATTTTTTTTTCAAAATTAAAAAAAAATTTAATAAAAAAACTGTTTTTTTTTTATGTATAAAAAGCTAGCTTTCTTCTCAAAAACAGCTGTTTTTTATTTTTATTTTTTCAAAAAAACAGATTTTTTTTAATGAAACACCTTTTTCCTTTTAAAGACAGCTGATTTTCCCAAAAAAAAGCAGTTTTTAATAAATTTCATCAAAATTAAATCTCTTAACACTCAGGTTGCCCATTACTGCATTAAATCATTATTTGTTTGTGCTTCTTTTAATGAAGAAGCGAAGTAAACAAAAAAAAACACAAAAGTGAATAAAAAAAATCGAACGTGACGTGACGTAAATATTTATTCGACATTCATTTAAAAAAAATCTCAATTCTGTTTTTTTTGCTAGTTAATAAATTGAATAAATTAATTTGTGAGGCATAAAGTTAAAGTTAGAACGAAGGCCTGTGTGAAGTACGGCGGTCCAACTTTGAGTTTTGAGCTGAAACTTGGCATGTTTAAAGACACTTTTGCGACACTTTTCGACAACTATTTAGTTTTTTACGACACCCCTTAGATTTCGAGATATCGATGGGTCAATTTTTGGGGAAAAGCCCGCCGTACTTCACGTTTTCTGGCGGTCTTTTTTCTAAAACACATCTTTATTAGACATGTTATGTATTATTTTAATAGTATTTTTTGCGACACTTTTCGACACGAAAACCGTTTTTGGATCCGACTATCTGTTGCTGAGTTATGGCTTGTTAAAGATTCGCATACTTGAGATATTACCCAAAAAACCCAACTTTCGCTATTTCTAAATATATACTACAAAATTTATATCAAAACACATCGCCTTTTCGTGAGTAATTCAAATCTGCAAAGATCTTTTCAATCCGACAAGTTGTCGTTGAGTTATGGCCATTTAAGTGACCAGCCTGGTACTCAAGGTTCACTTTGAAGTTTTTTTAACGACACTTTGCGACAAAAATTTATTTGAACTCTAAATAAGACTTTTCTATTGTAATTTTGTCTGATAAATCCAAATCTGCAAAGATCTTTTCAATCCAACAAATTGTCGTTGAGTTATGGCCATTTAAGAGGCACCAGGTTCACAAAAATTGTAGTATTACAAAAGGTGAAAATTTCGAATATCTGATATGTTTTAAGAATTTTTGTTAACGATGAATTCTTATTTACTTGTACCTAAATTTTTATTGCTCAAATTTAAAATCATTATTATTTTAATTTCAATTTTTAAAATTATAATTTTTAAAAAATTTGAAAAAACCGAAACTGAGATTGTTTATTTTCTACCTGCTTCTCAATTTTTTTTATTTTAAAAATTCTAACCAAATGACAAAGTTTTAAGTTAAGTAGAGAATAAACCAAAAATTTATAAATTTTGGAATTTTAAAAAAATTTAATTTCAGAAAAGAGAAAACTTGGTAAAATGTAATCAACCATGAGAAAAAGAAAACAAATTTGAACTGAAATTGTTGTATGTTTTCGAGGTATTTTTAAAGTAACCAGGTTTAAACCAATTTACACTTAAGTCCCAAACAAAAGTTAAAATTTTCACACTTTCTCACTTTCCATACAAAGTTTTTTTGAAATCAAAAATTTTTGTTGCCAGTCAAATTTTCATCTAAGTTGGCGAATTTTTAACATTGCGACCCCTTTGGTTTTAACCTATTTTAGTCAGAATATAAAGCGAATAATACTTCTAAAATTTTTAAATGAGGATACCACGAAAATAATTTTTTACCCTATACAGAAGAAAAGTAAGTGCGGAACCTGGTGCGGAAAAAATTCCGCGGAATAAAAAAAAATGCTAGTTGCGGAACATTTTCCGCGGAATATATTCCGCGGAATTTTGTACTATAAAAAATATATTATTACTGCGGAAAATTTTCCGCGGAATTAATTCTGCGGAATTTCTTCCGCGGAATTTATTCCGCGGAATTTTTTTAGGTCCCATGCTACTGAGCCGTTAAAAAAACTTCAAAGTGAACCTTGTGTACCTGGCTGGTCACTTAAATGGCCATAACTATGCGACAACTTGTCGGATTGAAAAGATCTTTGCAGATTTGGATTTATCAGACAAAATTACAATAGAAAAGTCTTATTTAGAGTTCAAATAAATTTTTGTCGCAAAGTGTCGTTAAAAAAACTTCAAAGTGAACCTTGAGTACCAGGCTGGTCACTTAAATGGCCATAACTCAACGACAACTTGTCGGATTGAAAAGATCTTTGCAGATTTGAATTACTCACGAAAAGGCGATGTGTTTTGATATAAATTTTGTAGTATATATTTAGAAATAGCGAAAGTTGGGTTTTTTGGGTAATATCTCAAGTATGCGAATCTTTAACAAGCCATAACTCAGCAACAGATAGTCGGATCCAAAAACGGTTTTCGTGTCGAAAAGTGTCGCAAAAAATACTATTAAAATAATACATAACATGTCTAATAAAGATGTGTTTTAGAAAAAAGACCGCCAGAAAACGTGAAGTACGGCGGGCTTTTCCCCAAAAATTGACCCATCGATATCTCGAAATCTAAGGGGTGTCGTAAAAAACTAAATAGTTGTCGAAAAGTGTCGCAAAAGTGTCTTTAAACATGCCAAGTTTCAGCTCAAAACTCAAAGTTGGACCGCCGTACTTCACACAGGCAGAACGAAGTTAAAGTTTTTTTTTTAAAAAAAAAATCTTTTCTCGTCATTTGTGCAAATTTTATGCAAATCATAAAATTTAATAATTAAGATGAATTTTAATGATCGGGAACTTAAATAATCAACAAAAAAAAAAGCCAAACAGGTTTTTAACAATTTTTTTTTTTTCAAAGTTTTTTACTGTTTTTTGCCAGTTTTGATTAATTAAAGCTTTGAAGGTTAAAATCTCGAAAAATCATTAAAAATTCGTCATTTTAGAAAAAAATCAAAATGTTAATTTTTTTTTAAAGTCAAAAATTATAAAAAAAATTCTCAATTTCAAGTTCAAGATCACGTCAAAGAGACAACACAGCGTCGATCAAGTTCATCAACTTGTTAAACAACGTCGTCATCAGAATCGTCAACATACACGGCATAATAAGCAGAATAAACATCAACAGTGGCAACTGTACTTGATATTTAATTGTAGCCGACAATTTACCAAGGACGGAGCTTTTGTGTTCTTGAAAGTAAATAAAATTGAAGAAAGAAGCAAAAAAAGGAAAAGAAGCAAAAAATGTGAGTTTTTCTGCAATTTATTGTTTTTTTGAATTTTGAAAATCCGTTAAATTTTTTTGTTATAATTTTTGAATTTTAAAAATCCGTTGAATATTTTTGCTATAATTTTTGTTATAAAATTTGAATTTCAAAAAACCGTTAAATTTTTTTGCTATAATTTTTAAATTTTAAAAATCCGTTAAATTTTTTGCTATAATTTTTGAATTTTAAAAATCCGGTAAAATTTTTTGGTGGTAAAAATTTTAATTTTGAAAATCCTTAAAATTTTTTTGCTATAATTTTTGCTGTAAAATTTGAATTTCAAAAAACCGTTAAATTTTTTGCTATAATTTTTGCTATAAAATTTGAATTTTAAAAATTCGTTAAATTTTTTGCTATAATTTTTGCTATAAATTTTGAAATTTTAAAAATCCGTAAATGGGCAATTCTACAGATTGGTTGAATTTTTAAAAACGCTGAACAAGTAAACCTCTACTTGTTTTTGTAAACAATAAAAAAATGTTCTTTAATTTTGAACAACTCTTAACTTTTTCTTGTTTTAGTTTATTTGAAGTACACTTACGAGATCTAAATGTTTAAAATTTAATTAAATAATTGAAATTTCTTTGCTTAATTTTCAAAATTTGTTTATATTTTAACGATTTTTATAAAATTTGAATTTTGAGTTTTACGAATATGCGCTTTGCGTCGCTCAGTCTTTTTTCTTGTTTTGAAGAAAAATATTAATTTTGTCGAAACTACAGATTAATACACAAGTGTAACAATTAATATTGATAAATTTTGAACTGTGTGATAAATTAGTTCCAGTTAGAAGTGTCTACAGTGCGTCAATCATCAGAAAACTGCATTTGAATATTGCCAACAGTGAAAAATTCCACAAAAAAAGACTGAGCGACGCACATAAAAATTAAATTATTTTCTTAATTAATGCATTTAGATTGATGTAATAACATTGTTTAGGTATATTTTAAAGTTTTACGGAAGTTTAATCTAACTTCAAGACGTCTGGATAGCTTATTAATAAGAAAAATCAATTCAAAGAAAAAAATTTGCAATTTTTTATCTGTAGAATTGCCCAAATTGTTTTTTGCTATAATTTTTGCTGTAAAATTTGAATTTTAAAAATCTGTTAAATTTTTTTGCTATAATTTTTGCTACAAAATTCCAATTTTGCTATTTTTTTCTACCATTCCACAAAAAATCTGTTTTGGTGCTGCTTATGTTCTCATTTAGTCTTTACACTGTTGTGCGATGGTCCAATGGTGATTTTTTTTTGGCTGTTTATTGAAATTTTTTCTTCGATGAAGGTCAAACAAGAAATTTTTTTCCATAAACAATAACTAAATTTGAAAGCAATCCAAAAGAACAAGTTTTTGTATTTTTGAAGTGGTTTTGTTTTTGTTGAGTTATTGAACTTTAATTTGCATTTTTTGTTAAGGAAAAATTAATAATTAATGATGAGTGAATTTTTTTGGCAGATTTTTACGTTATTTTGAAATTTATGGCATTAAAAATTTAGAAAAAAAGTTTTTAGGGGTCGTTCATAAATGACGTCCGAAATTAACGACCTTTTTTTAAAAAAGAAATTTTTTAGAATTTTCGGCCTCAACCCCATGGACGTCATTTATAAACGACCCATTAAAAATTTTTTCAAAAAATAATTCGAATTAAAATTTTAAACTTAGTTGCAATAAAAAAATAAAATAAATTTTGTGTATTTTATGCAACTTTAAATGACATTTTTTTTACATTTTAATAAAAATATTTTTTTTACATAAGAAATTCCAAAAATAATGTTGAATGTAAAAATTAATGTTATGTCATGTGAAAAGTAACATCAAATATCAAGGATAATTCCATAAGCCTGGGCTTCAATTAGAGATTTTAAATAATATTTTTTATATAACAGATTATGTTGAATTGTTATGCATTAAATAATTAATTTTTTTTTAAAAATTAGATTTAAAAAAATTTTTGAAAAAAAACATTTTATTGTTTTTAAGAAAAATTCTTTGTTAATGTGTCAAATGAGATCGTTTTTGCACGAGTTAAAATATTTTTTTTTCATGAACAGCTGTTTAACTGTTTTTTAATTTGACCTATTTTTGAGTGAATTCAGTCAACTCATGTGACCTTCTCAGTTTACTTTCAGTTCATTGACTTATTTTATAAAATTAAAAAAAAAATAATTAAAAAAAATAGAAAAAAATTATCAAATAATGAAATAATAAATAATTTAATTTTTTAATTAAAAATATAATTTTTTAAATTTTAATTTTTTTTTTATTTTTATTTATTTTTAAAACTTATTTAGTTTTTTCAATTTTTTTATTTTTTGTTTTAAAATTTTTTGAACTTTTTTTTTAAATTTAACAAAAAAAAAAAGTCATTAAAATAAAATAAATCAATTCATAACTCATGCAGACTTTAACCTTGAATTTAAAAAAATATTTTTTTTCTTATATTTTTTCCGTTAAAATACACGAAAGCATGTAAAATAATTGACGGCATAAAGTACACAAAAAAAAATCAGCTTTACTTTATTTTCGGCACAAGAGGAAGTTCAATGAAATTTGTCATTGACATTAGAAATAAAAATTGAATTATTTTTGCTGTTGAAGTAATTGCTAATAATTGGTTTTGTGATGACAAAAATTTATTGAAAAATGTTTTTAAATTTGTCATTTTTTTACAACAAAATATGGAAAAAAATGCAAAAAATAAATTTAAAAAAATTAAAAAAATTAAAAAAAATTCAAAAAAAATTCAAAAAAATTTAAAAAAATTGGAAAAATGCAAAAAAAAAATCAAAAAATTTTAAAAAGTTAAAAAAAATTTAAAAATCAAAATAAATTTAAAAAATTAAAAAAATGCAAAAAATAAATTTAAAAAAATTAAAAAAATTTAAAAAAAAATTGAAAAAATTTAAAAAATTTTAAAAAAATTTCAAAAAATTAAAAAAGTTTAAAAAATTTTCAAGGCATTAAGAAAAGTTTCAAAAAACTCAAAAAAAAATATTAAAATATTTTTGAAGAATTTAAAAAAATTAAAAAAAATATATAACAATTAATTTTTTTATTTAAATAGTTTTAAAATTTTTAAAAAAAGATTCAAAAGCTTAAAAATTTGAAAAATAGATACACAATTTTTAAATTATTAATTTATTTATTTTTTTAATATTAACATATTTTTTTAATTTAGAAAGTTTTAATATATACAAAAAAGTATTAAAATTTAATATTAATCAATTTCTTAATTTTCCCAAAATTTTAATTTTATAAATTTTCACAATTTTTTATCCATTTTTGAAAAGTTGTTACCCAAAATGTGCAAAAAAGGCAAAAGTGTCAAAATCTTCGCACAAAAATGTTCCAAATAAATTTTATGACAATGAAATTAATTTTTGATATTTTTGTTGAATTTTGCTTTCATTTTTTCGGGTGTTTACTAAAAAATTTGTAATTAATATTATTTAATTATTTTTTTTAATTTTTTATTCTCTAAAAAAATATTTTTTTCTCTCACAGAATGAAGATTTGTCTTAAAATTGGATCGGATTGCAATCAAAATCCAGACGAAATCATGGTTCCATTCACAATGGTTTATTACTTTACAGTTTCATTTGTTGTAAGTAACAGTTTTGAAAAAGTTTTGTAAGTTTTGAAAAATCCAAAAATTTTGAGAAAAATTTTTATTTTTTTAAAAAAAATTAAATTTAAAGAAATAAATAATTTGAAAATTTTTAAAAATTTTTAAAAAAATTGAAAAAACTTTAAAAAAATTTCAAAAAATTTTAAAAAAATTTTAAAATAATTTTAAAAAATTTTAAAAAAAATTTTAAAAAATTTTTAAAAAATTTTAAAAAATTTTTAAAAAATTTTAAAAAATTTTAAAAAATTTTTAAAAAATTTTAAAAAATTTTTAAAAATTTTTAAAAAATTTTAAAAAATTTTTAAAAAATTTTAAAAAATTTAAAAAAAATTAAAAAAAAAATTCAAAAAAATTTTAAAAATTTTTAAAATAATTTTAAAAAATTTTAAAAAAATTTTAAGAAATTTTTAAAAAATTTTAAAAAAAACTATTAAAAAATTTGAAAAAACTTTAAAAAATTTTTTAAAAAATTTTAAAAAAATTTAAAAAAAATTAAAAAAAAAATTTCAAAAAAATTTAAAAAAAATTAGAATTTTTAAAAAAATTCAAAAAAAAAATGAAAAATTTTAAATTTTTTCCAAAAAAATTAAAATTTTAAAAAATTGAAAAAGTTAAAAGAAAATTAAAAAAATTCAAAAAAAAAATCAAAAAAAATGAAAAATTTTAATTTTTTTTCCAAAAAAAAAAATTCAAAAAAAAGAAATTGAAAAAAGTTCAAAAATATTATTTTTCCCCTACAGATTCTGGTCCAACTTCTAATAATCAAGAAGCTCTTCTACCGCCTTCCAAACAGCGTCAACGACCTCGTCATCCTCAAAGCCATCACATTTGCATCATTTCAAGTCTTAATCTTCAACATTGTCGGTATTGGCGAGTCACACGATGACATGCACATCAACTTCCGCATTTTTATTCTTGCATTTCAACTTTTGTCAATTGTCTTGCTCAGCATTTTAATGATTATTGGATTTTGTGAGATTCAGCGTGTCCGAAAGTACGATCAAATGTCTGTGGCAACAGATGAGGATGAAATGGAACGAGGAAGTGGAACTGAATTTTATTTTATGAAAGTTAAATTTGTATTTATTGCATTTGGAATGATTTACAGCGCAGTTCTTGTGGTGAGTTTTGAAGATTTTTTTAAATTTTTTTTTTTGAAAGCTACTTGACTTTTAGAACCAACTTGACTTTTGGAACCTACTTGACTTTTAGAAGCTACTTGACTTTTGGAATCTACTTGACCTTTGGCACCTACTTGACTATTAGAACCTACTTGATTTTTTTGAACCTACTTGACTTTTAGAACCTACTTGACTTTTAGAACCTACTTGACTTTTAGAACCTACTTGACTTCTGGAACCTACTTGACTTTTGGAACCTCCTTGACTTTTAGAATCTACTTGACTTTTGGAACCTACTTGACTTTTAGAACCTACTTGACTTTTAGAACCTACTTGACTTTTGGAATCTTCTTGACTTTTAGAACCTACTTGACTTTTAGAACTTACTTGACTTTTAGAATCTACTTGACTTTTAGAATCTACTTGACTCTTAGAATCTACTTGACTTGAAAACCTGCATAACTTGAAGCTTTTTTGATATTTTTTTGCATTTTCTGAACTTTTTGAAATTTAATTAAAATTTTTTAAATTTTTTCTTTGTTTTTTTTAGGTCGGAGTGTCTTTAATCTTTAAACTGATGGAAATCTCAGATGCATCAGGAAATTCATTAGTGTCATTGACACCATCGATGGAATTTGCCAGAAAACTAACACAAGAAGATATTGACATTAGCTTTTAAGGTTCTTAAAAAAGTTGAATTAAAATTTAATCGGGTTTTAACTGGTTGACGAATGTAATTAGATTTTAAGTAGTTAGATTAGATCTAAGTGTAGGAAGAATTGAAAGATGATTATTTTGTGATTAAAAAAGTGATTTTTGGGTAGAATTTTTAAAATTTTCAATTTCGATAGTCAAAAGCCATTTTGGTTTAAATTTGACTGAAAAATTTCTTCACAAATTGACTAAAAAATTTATAAAAAATGGAAAATGAGCATTGTGTCCTTAATTTTTCTAATTTTATCTGTTGTATTTCTCCAGGGTGTGGAATTGATCAAACTGATTAGAAAATATCAAAAATGATCAAAAATCAATTTGATCAGTTCCACACCCTTGGTGTTTCTAGGGGTCCTAGAAAGGGTTTCTAGGTACTTAATGAAATCCCAGGTTGTACTCTAGAAACCCACTCCTGCAATTTTCTGAAAATAGCTAAAAATCCAGTGAATTTTTTAAATGTGATAATAAATAAAAAAATATTGAAAGTCGTCAAATATTTGCAACATATTTTGTATAAGTATAATTTTATTGTAATTAATTTGTAGTACATTTGTGAAAATAAAATTCAATTATTTTTCAATTAATTTTTAAAATATTTTTATCCAGGGTGTAGAATTAATCAAAATTGATCAAATATGATCCAAAATGAGCGTAATTGACCGAAAATGAGCAAAAGTGGCCAAAAATGAGCGCATCTGGCTGAAAATGAGCGCAACTGGCCGAAAATGAGCGCATCTGGCTGAAAATGAGCGCAACTGGTCGAAAATGAGCGCAACTTGCCGAAAATGAGCGCAACTGACCGAAAATGAGCGCAACTGGCCGAAAATGAGCGCAACTGGCCGAAAATGAGCGTAATTGACCGAAAATGAGCGTAATTGACCGAAAATGAGCGCATCTAGCTGAAAATGAGCGCAACTGGCCGAAAATGAGCGCAACTGGCCGAAAATGAGCGCAATTGGTCGAAAATGAGCGCAACTGGCCGAAAATGAGCGCAATTGGTCGAAAATGAGCGCAACTGGCCGAAAATGAGCGTAATTGACCGAAAATGAGCAAAAGTGGCCAAAAATGAGCGCATCTGTCTGAAAATGAGCGCAACTGGCCGAAAATGAGCGCAACTGGCCGAAAATGAGCGTAATTGACCGAAAATGAGCGAAAGTGGCCAAAAATGAGCGCATCTAGCTGAAAATGAGCGCAACTGGCCGAAAATGAGCGCAACTGGCCGAAAATGAGCGCAATTGGTCGAAAATGAGCGCAACTGGGCGAAAATGAGCGTAATTGACCGAAAATGAGCAAAACTGATCGAAATTTAGTATATCTGACAGATTGTGAGAAAAATTGACTAAAATCACCCAAAAATGCTCAAAACTGGCCCAAAAAGTATCCAAATTTTATAATAACTTTCAAAAGTGATCAAAAATGCTCAAAATTGATTAAAAATTTCTAGGTTTGGTCTAAAGTAATAAAATCTGGTTGAACATTATCAAAAATGGCCAAAACTCGAATTTGATCAGTTCTACACCATGGATTTTTGTGACATTAATAATTTTCAGGGGTCAAATTCAACGACAATAAAGTTAAATGTCATAGTTTTTTGTATAGAAACATTAAATTTTTTAGTGCACATTAAGTACATTGACTTTAATACTAGTTTTTAAATTTTTTAACTTCTTTTTTTGCACATGTGTAAATAAAATTTATAATAAATGCATAAAAACTAGCTAAACTCAATTTTGTTTTGAAAAACATTCAAAAATCATGAATTTTAATTTCTAAATTAAAAATTATTAACTAATAAAAAAAAATTAAACTTTTTAAACCAGTAGTGGCCAACCTTTTTTGTGCCATGGCACTTCTTGTGAGTAAGTCATGAAGAAAACCGGCCGAAAATGAGCGTTACTGGCCGAAAATGAGCGTTACTGGCAAAAAATAATTGAAATTGACCGAAAACGAGCGTGAAGAAAAAATTGGCACACAAATGCCGCGGCACACCGGTTGGTCAAGACTGCTCTAAACCTACATAAAATAATTTGACTAAATTAATTCTAACAAAAAAAAACCATTTCAATTAAAAATAAAAATAAAATAATTTTCTTAATACTAATAAGGATTGTAATGGAACTAAATGCTAAAAAAAATTCATCTAAACATTCTTTCTAAAATTCCTTTTCATTATTTTTAATTCTCAACCATCAAAGTGTTGTCAATTCGATTCCAAAAGTCAACTGTATTGTGATCAATTGGATCGTCAAATTTTATTGAAATTTTATCATTAAAGTCGACATAATTGCATCGGAGTTGCTTCGATCCGTGATGAATTTCGTCATTTCTGGTGCATCGGTAAAGAGTTTTGCCGTTGATTTTCAAAGGTTTTCTAAAAGGAGAAAAAATTGTTAATTTTTTTTTTGTTTTTTAATAGTTTTTGCCTGTCTTTCGTCTGTTTTTGGCTGTTTTTAACTGTTTTTGTCTGTTTTTAAGCTGTTTTTGGCCGTTTTTGTCTGTTTTTGTCTGTTTTTGTCTGTTTTTTCAGCTTTTTAGCTGTTTTGTCTGTTTTTTCAGCTTTTTAGCTGTTTTGTCTGTTTTCAGCTGTTTTTGTATGTTTTTGTCTGTTTTTTCAGCTTTTTGTCTGTTTTTGTCTGTTTTTAGCTGTTTTTGTCCGTTTTTGAGCTGTTTTTGTCTGCTTTTAGCTGTTTTTGTCTGTTTTTTCAGTTTTCTAGCTGTTTTGTCTGTTTTTGTCTGTTTTTAAGCTGTTTTTGGCCGTTTTTGTCTGTTTTTGTCTGTTTTTTTCAGTTTTTTAGCTGTTTTGTCTGTTTTTAGCTGTTTTTGTCTGTTTTTGAGCTGTTTTTAGCTGTTTTTTTATCTTTTTCTAGCTGTTTTTATCTACAAATTGAACTCAATCCAAAAATCTCATCAAAAACTCACCCAAAAGTAGCAAAATTTGTAAAATATTTGACAAAATCCCTTCGAAATTTAGCCTCAGTCGATCTAACATCAAAATCCTGAAAATATCCAAAAATTCCCGGACTCTTAAGCAAATACACCAACTCATCACAATGCACCGGTTCATTATATTTAAAGCTCAAATCTCCAGCATAAAATCCAGCATACGATAAATTTCCTTTAAATGAAAACTTGTAAAGATATCCAAGACCTTTTTTATTATTTTCAGTCATTTGTAGCAACGTATTAGCCATTGGAGCTAAAAATGATCTATCTGTGTACATTTGAATCAAACTTTTCATGTCCTCTTTGGCAAGCTTCATTCGTCCATCCAAATATCGATCCACGACCATTTTAAGTCTTTCATTTGTAATTTTTTGTGACTTTTTGTCCTCAATTTCAATCAATTTTGGAAATAAATTTGCAAAATTTTTATTCAAATCTTCTGATAATGTTGAATTTAAAAAGTATGACAACGCACGTACGCCACCGTCACCATTCATCCATCCAGTTATAAACGGAATTCGATTATAATTTCCATTTTTCCATAATTTGACTGGATTTTCACATAAAAATCCTTCAACAGCTCGACAGTCTTCGACGACAGGCTTTGAAATTATAAGTGGATCAATTGACCAAATTTTGAATGCATCTGAAGCGTCTAAAAGCTTTGCGGCATTAACTTTGCGTAGTTTTTCACTTAAATCGCTGATGGACATATTTGATGATCCTTTAATTCCAGCAGCAGCTGCAAAGTCTCTGGCTTGTTGCAATGGATCTTTGACGACGTAGGCATAAGGTGCATTTCCATTTCCTGATAGAATAATTGCTTTGTGGAAAAAATTTTTACTCGTGTTACTCATCATGTGAAGATGAACACTTGAGGCACCGGCTGATTGACCCATTAGGGATATATTGTTTGGATCACCTAGAATAATGAAGGGAAAATTTATGGAATTAAAGCAAATTGTGATTTTTAACTTTAAAATTGTATGCGAGGGGTACGCAACTTTTTTGAAGGGTACGCAACATTTTTGAGGGGTACACAACTTTTTTGAATGCTTCGCAACTTTTTTTTAAGGATTTACAATTTTTGAAGGGTATACAAATTTTTGATGGGGTGCACAACTTTTTGTGGGTTCGCAACTTTTTTGAGGATTAAAGTACTTTTTAAGGGGGTATATAACTTTTTGAGGGTACATAACTTTTGAAAGGGGCATTCTACTTTTTTGAGGTATGCAACTTTTTGAGTATATGTAAGTTTTTGGGGGTAAGCAACTTTTTTCAGGGGTTCGCGACTTTTTCAGGGGTACGCGACTTTTTTTAAGGGTACGCGACTTTTCCAGAGTATGCGACTTTTTCAGGGTATGCGACTTTTTTCAGGGGTACATGACTTTTTTCAGGGGCACGTGACTTTTTAGGGGTACGCAACTTTTTTCAGGGGCACGCGACTTTTACAGGGTATACGACTTTTCCAGGGGTACGCAACTTTTTAACAGTTGCACTACTTTTTGAGGATGCATAACTTTTGAAAAGGAAACGCAACTTTTTAACCTTTTGACCTTGTACGCATTTTTTACGGAAAAAAGGAATTTAAAAGCGGGTTAGTGGTCATACATGGCGGTACGCACCTATTCAAAGGGGTTTACAGCTTTACAAAATGTGTCTTTTAAGATTTTTATTCAAAAAATTAGTTATTTTTACGCAAATTTAGATTGTAATTCAATTTTATTAAAAGCTTTTCAAAACTTGTTGCTTCTTTTTCAAATTCTTTCCAAAACTTTTCAATAAATTTAAATCTTTTTTTGCAACAATAATAAACTCATACTAACCTCCAAACTTGACAATATTCTTCTTAACCCACTTCAATGCCATTGCCTGATCTTTAAGTCCAAAGTTTCCACTTATATTGTCATCACCAGTTGATAAGAATCCCAAAGGTCCAAGTCGATAACTCATTGTAACAAAAATGACATCTTCAGTGTCCATAAAGTAGTCAGCTCCAGTGATTGATGGTCCGGCGTGTCCAGCGAAAAATGCACCTGTTGGAAATTAATAAGAATTATTCTAGTGATCCAAAAAATCCAAATGGTGCCAAAAATCCAAAATGGCGGTGAAAAACTCAAAATGGAGGTCAAAAATTCAAAATAAATGTCAAAAATTCAAAATGGAGGTCAAAAATTTCAAAATGGCGGTGAAAAACTCAAAATGGAGACAAAAAATTCAAAATGGAGGCTAAAAATTCAAAATTGAAGCTAAAAATTCTAAAATTTGCTGAATAACTTTCAAACTTACCTCCGTGGATATAAACAATCACTGGCAAGGGTCGTTGACATTTTCTGATGCTCTGTTTACACTATAAATATAAAAATATGAGAATTATTAGTAAATAAATAAAACTTCAGTTGATAATTCAAAATAAAGTGAAAGTAAAAGTGGCTGCCGAGCTTCAAGGCGTAATTTTTAATTTTTTTAAAATGTTTTTTGAGTTTCTTATGTGTGAGTTTGTAGCAGGCAGTAAAAGTTTTGATGTTTGAGAATTTTTTGTAAAGTTTTGTTTTTTTTTAGAAAATTTTTAAACTTTCAACTTTTTATTGAATTTTAATTTTATCAAAATTAGAAAAAAAGTTGAAATCCTCATTTTTTCAAAAAAAGTACACAAAAAAGCCAGTTCCTAAATCCAGCCTAACAACGAACTTAATTACACGCAAATTAATTGCTAGTAAATAAAAACTCTCATAAAGTATCATCTCAAGCTCATTTAAATCCATGCGAATTGAGTTTAATGAGATGATAATGATGATGATGATTTAATTATTAAATTTTAATAAATAACTAAACTGCAGTTAAAAATCAATTAATTCGATATTTTTCCTTCCTGTGTGTGCTAATGATGCACACATGACTATTTTATTGCACATGCGACTGTCGCTAGACTCTAGATGATTATGCAAGGCTTTATATGCTAATTTTTTGTTATTAAAAATTTGATTTTTTTCTTATTTTTGTCATTTTTTCTTTCAAATTCAAAATTGCGGAAATTTTAAAAATTTCAAAATGGCGGAAATTTTAAAAAAATCAAAATGGTGGAATTTAAATAAATTCAAAATGGCGGAATTAAAAAAAAATTCAAAATGACGGAATTTAAATAAATTCAAAATGGCGGAATTTAAAAAAATTCAAAATGACGGAATTAAAAATTCAAAATGGCGGAAATTTAAAAAAATTCAAAATGGCGGAATTTAAAAAAAATTCAAAATGGCGAAATTTTTAAAAAAATTCAAAATGGCGAAATTAAAAAAAATCAAAATGGCGGAAATTTAAAAAATTCAAAATGGCGAAATTTTTAAAAAAAATTCAAAATGGCGAAATTAAAAAAAAATCAAAATGGCGGAAATTTAAAAAATTCAAAATGACGGAAATTTAAAAAAATTCAAAATGGCGGAAATTTTAAAAAAATTCAAAATGGCGGAATTAAAAATTCAAAATGGCGGAATTTTAAAAAAATCAAAATGGCGAAATTTTAAAGATTCAAAATGGCGGAAATTTTTAAAAAATTCAAAATGGCGGAATTTAAAAAATTCAAAATGGCGGATTTAAAAATTCAAAATGGCGGAAATTTTAAAAATTCAAAATGACGGAAAATTTTGCCTGCCATGCTTGACGGGACACAAATCCTAGTTTTTAATTTCAATAAATAATCAAAATTCAATTAACTCTCAAAGCATTCAAGCTTTTGTAGAATAAAATTGAAAAAAATTATTTTTCAACTCCTCCACAAATAATTTTCATAAACTGTTTTCAAAATTGCCACTGGCAACATGAAAAAAAAATTGAATGAAGAATTTTATCAATGAAAAAAATAATAAAAAAAAAGATTTTCAAATACATTGTAATAGATATTAAAGCTCCCACATTAAGTAGAAAATTTGAGATAATAAATTGAATTTTTAAGTCCCACACATGATTATTGAAATAAATTCAGCTTTTTGATTCAACTTGAGGATTTTCTGGAGGATTTTTTTTTTTTTTTTTGTTATTTTTGCAATTTTTTTAACCTTCTTGAACAATTTTATTGGCTTTGGATTTGTTTTTGTCATTTTTTTTTGAATTTTGTTATTTTTCATTATTTTGTGCTTCAAAGCAAGGCTCAGATACTCATTAGAAAATTGTAAAAATTTTACAATTTTTTCCAATTTTTTCAGTAAAAAAATTGTAAAAATTGTACAATTTTTATAATTTTGCAATTTTTTCCATACAAAAATTGTAAAATTGTACAATTTTTTGCAATTTTTACAATTTTTAAAAATTGGAAAATTGGAAAAAATTGTACAATTTTACAATTTTCTAATGAGTGCCTGAGCCTTGCTTCAAATAGATTAAACAAATGCTTTTGAACATTAAAAAATTTTTTAAAAAATTTAAAAAATAAATATTTTTAAAAAATTTAAAAAATATTTTTTTTTTAAAAATAGAATTTATTAATAAAATCAAAATTTAAAAATTTTTTAAAAGTTCAAAAATTAAATAAAATTAAAAATTTTAAAATAGTTATATTCCAATCTAAAATAAACATTTATTCACTATTAAAAAATATTTCCATTAAAAATCACAAACTCAGCTCTTTTACGAATAAAGTTCAACGAAACGAGCCCCCAAACAGCTTTTTATTAACGTCTAAAAATTACGTCAGTGATGAAAAAAAAATATTTGTCTTTTGACTCGCCGTTTATTGCATCGGAAGTTTTTTTTTATTTTTTTTTTTAATGTTTATATTTACTCGGTGTAATATGAGTCAATTAATTAATTCAACACGTGTTAATTGCGCGCTCTATTTAATAAAAATTCAAAAATGATTTAATCAATAATTTTATTGCAATTAAAATTTATTTTTTTTAGTTTGAAAAAAAAAATGAAAAATTTTGAAAAAATTTGAAAAATTTGAAAAAATTTGAAAAATTTGAAAAAATTTGAAAAATTTGAAAAAATTTGAAAAATTTGAAAAAATTTGAAAAATTTAAAAAAATTTGAAAAATTTGAAAAAATTTGAAAAAAATTGAAAAATTTGAAAAAAATTGAAAATTTTCAAAAATTTTGAAAAATTTCAAAAATTTTTTCTAAAAATTGCCAAAATCTTATTTAACTTATCCGACGAGCCCACAATTATTTTACACAAACTCAAAAACTTTTTAAAAAATTATTCATTCAAAAAAAATTAATCATTTAATTAACGGTTTTTTAATATTTTTTACTCAAAAAGACCTCAAAAGCCACTAAAAAATCTTCAACTAATTCAATTCAGAAAATTATAGAAAATAAAAAAACTTACCTTTGGTCGGTACACGTACAAATACAAACAGTCTTCGACACCCATTACGGACGGATTTGGCAATAAATAATTTTTTTGAATACACGAAATTTTCTCTTCCGTCGCTAAATATGGATTAGTTTCAGAGAATTTTTCCGTAAATTTTTGAGGATTCTGAAAGAAAAATTAATTGAAAATTAAAATTTGAAAAAGGTTTTTTTTTAAAAAAAATTTTTTTTAAATTTCAAACTTTCAGGATAAAAGCTTTTTAAAAATTTAAAAAGCTTTAAAAAATTTAAAAATTTAAAAATTTTTTAACTTAAAATGGAAAAGTAAAAAAAAAAATAAAAAAAAAATTTAAAAAAATTCAAAAAAATTTTAAAAAAATTTTTAAAAAATAATTTTTTTTTTAAACTAAAAAAATTTAAAAAAAACAAAAATTTTACAAAAAATAAAATATTTAAAAAAATTAGAAAAAAAAAATCAAAAAACCAACGATATTTTAAAATTTGAAAAATTTAGGGAAAAAATAGAAGAAAGAAAGACCCAAAAAATTAAAAAAAAAAACATAAACTTTTTTAAAAAATATTTTTTGAACAAAAAAATTAAAATACAAAGAAAAATATTCAAAAAAATTTTGCAAAAATTAAAAAAAATATATATATTTTTTTTAAAAAATCCCAAAAATTCAAAAAAAAACTCAAAAAATTTTTTAAAAAATTTAAAAAATTCAAAATTAAAAAAAATCAAAAAATAAAATAATAAGAAATCAGAAAAAAAAAATTATTTAAATTTTAATTTAAAAGTAAAAAAAATTTAAAAAATAACTAAAAATTTTTAGAAAGTTTTAAAAAATTCCAAAATTCGAAAAAAAATAGTTTTTTTAGTTTTATTTTTTTTTAATTATTTTTTTAAACAATTTTTTCAAACAATTTAAAAATAATTCAAAGCTAATTCTCAACATTTTTATAATTAGCCATCGATTCATGAATAAATTCCTATTGTTAGTTATTTTTACAACTCAATATTGACCAAGTACTTGAACATCTTTAAACAACCAACCAACCATCCAACCAATCCACAGTTATTAGACAAATCTTGTAGTTATGGAAATTTACCAGACGGAAGCAACAACAACACAAAAAAAGAAGTCAAAGCCAGTTGTTGTCAATGCGTGAAGACACTGACCACGTGATTCATCTGTTGCTGGCATTTTGAACAGTTTTTTTGTGTAAATTTCTTATAAAATTGAATAATTTTTATGATACCGGCAAAAAATAAGAATTTTAATGAATTGGAAATCAAAATGTCAATTATTGAAGGATTAAAATTAAAATTTATGTTTTTTTGGTTTTTCAAAATTTTTAATTTTTTTTTAAGTTTTCAAAACTTATCAAAATTTTTTTAAATTTTTTTACAATTTTTTTAAATTTTTTCAAATTCTTTTTAAGTTTTTTCAAAATTTTTTTAAATTTTTTCAAAATTTTTTCAATTTTTTTTTAAATTTTTTCAAAATTTTTTTAAACTTTTTCAAAATTTTTTTAAATTTTTTCAAAATTTTTTTAAATTTTTTCAAAATTTTTTTTAAATTTTTTCAAAATTTTTTTAAAATTTTTCAAATTTTTTTCAAAATTTTTAAATTTTTTCAAAATTTTTAAATTTTTTCAAAATTTTTAAATTTTTTCAAAATTTTTAATTTTTTTCAAAATTTTTAATTTTTTTCAAAATTTTTAATTTTTTTCAAAATTTTTAATTTTTTTCAAAATTTTTAATTTTTTTCAAAATTTTTAATTTTTTTCAAAATTTTTAAACTTTTTCAAAATTTTTAATTTTTTTCAAAATTTTTAAATTTTTTCAAAATTTTTAAACTTTTTCAAAAATTTTAAACTTTTTCAAAATTTTTAATTTTTTTCAAAATTTTTAAAATTTTTCAAAATTTTTAAATTTTGAAAAAAATTAAAAATTTTGAAAAAGTTTAAAAATTTTGAAAAAAATTAAAAAATTTTTCAAAATTTTTAAATTTTTTCAAAATTTTTAAATTTTTTCAAAATTTTTTATTTTTTTCAAAATTTTTTATTTTTTTTTTTATTTAAAAAAATCAATTTTTTTTAAATTTTTTGCATTTTTTTAAAACATTTCTTTTTTTAATTTTCACTTTTTTTCTCAATTTCTGAACCTTTTTGTTAATTTTTCAACATTTTTTAAAAAATATTCGAAAACTTTTTTTACTTCCAAATTTATACAATTCACTTCCATCCACAACACCAACTCACCCTCAATCTCAAATCTCCAATTGGCGGTTTTGCAAATGGAATTCCCAAAAAACCATCAAATTCCACCAAATTTGCCGTCCTGAATGTCTTCCCGACCATCCATCCATTACTTATTGTTTCCACTTTTGGTTCCTTATTTGCCACTAAAATTTCACTTTTAATTCCACAAAAACTTACAAAAAATAATAAAAAAATTTGCTTAATTTTCATTTTTTTACTTTTTTATAACTTTGACTTGCGTTCTTATTACACGAAGCACGGAATTATGAATGAGAATTCTCACAGCTTAACAATCAGTTTTATACTCGAATTACTCGGAATCGAAGAAAATGAGCAATTTTTTATTGAGTTTTATTGTGTGTAGGTGTGGATGCGTGTGTGGATTTTTGTGTGGATGAATTTTTTTTTTTACTTTTTTTCTCATTTTTCCGTTCAATTGTTTTTTTTTTTTGTATGAATAATTTTATTTTCGGGAAATTTAGGACATTTTTTGAATTTTTCAAATTTTTTAAATTTTTTCAAATTTTTTCAATTTTTTTTAAAATTTTTTTCAAGTTTTTTGAATTTTAAATAATTTTTTTTAAAAAATAATAAAAGTTAAAAAAAATGCAAAAAAATTGAAAATATTGAAAAATTCAAAAAATGTCAAAAACCGTGTGCCGTATGCGACTTTTGTAATTTTTTTTTACTATCATGGCACACTTCAGTAGCATAAATGACCAAAATCGTGTGCCGCGTGTGACTTCTGTAAATTTTTTCTACCATTGCACACTTTGGTAGTATGAACGACCAGAACCACATACTGTGTGCGATTTCTGACCATTACAAAAATCAAGGTTCAACTATTATGCAAAAAATGTTTAAAACCGCACACAGCACACGATTCTTGTCATGGCTCACCAGAAAAATAGACCATTGTCATATGCGTGCCAGTAACCGCATGCAGCATGTGTTTTTGGTTAAGATTCACATCAAGAGTGTAACTTGATAAGTTGTTGTGATCAAAACCGTGTGCCGCTTGCGGTTTTTGTCATTTTTGTCACTGAACACACCCAAAAGGTAAATCGTAACAGAAATCGTGCGTTCTGTGCGGTTTTGGTCATTTATACTACTGTGGGGCCGTTCACTTACTACGCAATGCTCTGAGGGGGGGAGGGGGGTAAAAACGTAAAAAACCCGAATTTTTGCGTTACGTAATAAGTGAACGGTTCCTATAGTGTACTATGTTGATGAGTCTTGACAAAAATCGCACACGGTACACAGTTCTGATCTTAGTTAGCTTTGGAGATTAAAATTTGTCTAAGAATCGCACACGGCATGCGACTTGTGAGATTTTTTATCAATTATTCACCTTGGAAGCAATCAATGACAGTAACCGCACACAACGTACGGTTTTGGTAATTTTTCGTTATAAAGTACAATTTAAAGGTTAGCCATGACAAAAACCGTACACAGCACACGATATTGGTCATAAATAACCACAGTTTACTTTATTTGACAATTTTGACATAAAACCGCATGCCCTGCACGACTTTTGACATGACTTTTCAGCAAGTTAGTATAAATTCCAGAAACCGCACATAGCACACGATTTTGGTCATGATTTACCTTCAAAGTGTTCCTTGATGTTATAAAATGTCAAAAACCGTGCGCTCTACACGACTTTTGGTGTTATTTTGAAATTTGTTAATTTAAAAAAATGCCAAAAAATCAATTTAATCAATAACTTTCAATCTCATCCGCTGTTCCTCACATCATCATCATCATCACAAAAAGCATTTTTTTAATAAATCAGAATTAATGAAATGCAAATGCAACCAAAAAAAATCTCCGTCTGACCCACAAAACTCATCATCTGCAAATATTAAAAATTTTACTTTCAAAATGACAAAAACTCGTCAAAAAAAAATGCAAAAAAATGCAATCGAAAGAGAAATCACGTTACATTAAATAAATTCTCACATTTTTCAGACTTACTTTATGTAACGTGATTTCTCTTTCGATTGCATTTTTTTGCATTTTTTTTTTTGACGATTTTTTGTCATTTTGAAAGTAAAATTTTTAATATTTGCAGATGATGAGTTTTGTGGGTCAGACGGAGATTTTTTTTTTTTGTTGCATTTGCATTTCATTAATTCTGATTTATTAAAAAAAATGCTTTTTGTGCTGATGATGATGTGAGGAACAACTGATGAGATTGAAAGTTATTGATTAAATTTTTATTTTTTTTTGTATTTTTTAAAATTAATAAAATTCAAAAAAAAAACACCAAAGTCGTGTAGAGCGCACGGTTTTTGACATTTTATAACATCAAAGAACACTTTGAAGGTAAATCATGACCAAAATCGTGTGCTGTGTGCGGTTTCTGGAATTCATATTAACTTGCTGAAAAGTCATGTCAAAAGTCGTGCAGGGCATACGGTTCTAGGTCAAAAATGTCAAATAAAGTAAACTGAGGTTATTTATCACCAAAATCGTGTGCTGTGTACAGTTTTTGTCATTGCTAACCTTTAAATTGTACTTAGTAACTAAAAATTACTAAAACCGTACGTTGTGTGCGATTACTGTCATTGATTGCTTCTAAGGAGAATAATTGATAAAAAATCTCATAAATCGCATGCCGTGTGCGATTCTTAGACAAATTTTAATCTCCAAAGCTAACTAAGATCAGAACTGTGTACCGTGTGCGATTTCTGTCAAGACTTATCAACAAAATACACAAAAGTAGTATAAATGACCAAAACCGCACAGAACGCACGATTTCTGTTACGATTTACCTTTTGGATGTGTTCAATGACAAACATGACAAAAACCGCAAGCGGCACACGGTTTTGATCACAACAACCTAGCAAGGTACACTCTTTATGTGAATCTTGACCAAAAACACATGCTGCATGCGGTTACTGGCACTCATATGACAATTGTTTATTTTTACGGTGAATCATGCCAAGAATCGTGTGCTGTGTGCGGTTTTAGACGTTTTTTGCATAAGAGTTGGACCTTGATTTTTGTAATGGTATGAAATCGCACACAGTATGCGGTTCTGGTCATTTATACTATCAAAGTGTGTAATTGTAGAAAAAATTTGCAGAAACCGCACGCGGCACACGATTTTAGTCATTTATGCTACTGAAGTGTGCCATTATAGTAAAAAAAATGTCAGAAACCGCACGCGGCACACGATTATAGTCATTTATAGTATCAAAGTGTGCCATGATAGTAAAACATGACAAAAGTCGCATACGGCACACGGTTTTTGACTTTTTTTGAATTTTTCAATTTTTTTTGTTACAATTTCAATTTTTTTTTTTGTAATTTTCTGAAAATTGAGGACAACTTATGAAAAATTACTCATTGAAATTGAGATTTTGACTAGAAATAACCAAATAATAGCCAATAAATTCCAATAAAAGCCTTCAAGTCATAACAATTTACACAACAGTTGCCAAGAACTTTAATTTTTCACGTTTTAACGCACGTTCAATTCAAAAAATTTTGTCAATTAATGAATAATCAAAAAATAATAAAAAAAAAAAATTACACACGTTTTACAATAATTCATGAAATTTCATAATTTCAATAAGAAATTGTTAATAACTGCTCGTGTTTGATGAAAACTGCAGAAAATTTGTTTATTTTGACACAAATTTTTTTTTTTTATTTTCTTTTTAATGTTTAAAAATATTTTTTTTTTTGTTGACAATTTTGCATAAAAAAATTATTTTTTCTTCCAATCAATCACGTTTAATATAATGTGTAATTTGACACTATTGGCTTGTGGAAGTTTTTTTTTTCAGCTGTTCTTGCATGAAGAAAGCACAAGTGAACAATTTGGGTCAGTAAACTTTTAGCTGTAGACAGAATGCATGTGATTTTTGATATTTTTATGGTGATCAGGTTTGTGATGCACGTGGAATTTTGGTGGGTTTCTGGAAGGGGATTTGAAGGGGATATATTGGAGAATTTTGTATTATTTGTCATGAATTTGTTAGATTTATGATTTTTGACTTGAAAGTTTGAAAAACTTATGAATTTCACCAAATTCACCAAATTCACCACTTTTGAACCTACAAATTCACCAAACTCACCACTTTTGAACCTACAAATTCACCAAACTCGCCACTTTCGAACCTGTAAATTCACCAAACTCACCACTTTTAAATCTACAAATTCACCACTTTTGAATCTACAAATTCACCAAACTCACCACTTTTGAACCTACAAATTCACCAAACTAACCACTTTTGAACCTACAAATTCACCAAACTCGCCACTTTCGAACCTATAAATTCACCAAACTCACCACTTTTGAACCTACAAACTCACCAAACTTACCACTTTTGAACGTACAAATTCACCACTTTTGAACCTACAAATTCACCAAACTCATCACTTTTGAACCTACCAATTCACCAAACTCACCACTTTTGAACCTACAAATTCACCAAACTCACCACTTTTGAACCTACAAATTCACCAATTTCACCACTTTTTTTACTAGCTTCCTAATTTTTTAAAAAATATCCTTGGAATCATCAGAAAATCTTTTAATAAATCCATCAATACTGCTAATGACACATTTTTTTCTTGTTTTTCAAAATAATCTTCAACATTTTGTTCCTAATTTACTTTAATAAGATACAAATTTTTTGATATCAATTAACATTTTTTTATAATTAAAAATTCCTTATTTATCGAGAAAATTTACTGTCCACGACATTCTACAAACTAGTTTTAATTGAACAATTCTCATGAATTTTTGGAGAATTTGTAATTTTTTATTTCTTTGTGGGCAAAATTTTCAAAGTTTTTCAAGCACAAAAGCTTTAAGAGAAATTATTGACGAGTTTTACATCAAATTTGAAATACAATTTGACATTGCCATAATTGGAAATCATCCAAAAAGCATCAACAATTTGAATGATTTATTGCCACAAATTAAGGAAGAAAATTCGTACAAATTAAAATTTTGGGAACCAGACACAAAAGTTGGAATTCTTCGATCGACAATTTTTTCTGTAACTTCATGCGAAGATTACGCTTTGGTTCATCGAAATGTTAAATTAGAAAATAAATTTCCAAAAACCTTAAAATTCATTTTTTACATCGAAAATTGTAAATTGAAAATTTTTCAAAATGATTTAAAATTTTTATTTCGAAAAATTAATTTTTTTCCTGGACGACTTGAACATTTTGAATTTTTGGTCATTAACGATGGAGATTTAATTTATTTGGCGACAATTGAATGGTTCACGGATGAAGGATGCAATCAACCACAACTTAAGATCCTTAACACATTCAGAAAAATTTCACAAATTTCAAAAAATTCGAAAATTTCAGCAAATTCACCAAACTCACCACTTTCAAATTCACCAAACTCACCACTTTCAAATTCACCAAACTCAACACCTTCAAATTCACCAAACTCAACATTTTCAAATTCACCAAACTCAACATTTTCAAATTCACCAAACTTACCACTTTTAAACCTTCAAATTCACCATACTCACAAAAACTCCCAAAAATGGTTCAAAAAACTCCAAAATCATGAAAAATTCACCAATTTTTACGGCTGTAAACTCAACGTTTGGTTAATTGACGCTCAAAATGGCGCACTTTGGAGTCGATTCGAATTTAATAAAGAATCTCAAAAACCATCTCCAGCAGGATTAATTCCAAATTTTTTCACCACAATTTCATCAAATTTTAATTTTCGAATAAACTTTCAACGCGATAATGACGAAGCTGACATTTGTACTGACATTTATAGATCTGAAAATTTTGTTGAAAATCAGCTTCAAATGACGTCAACATTTATGGAAATTCGTGATATAATTTTAGCAACACCTGGTGAACTTTACAGTCCGTATGAGAAGCTTTGGCTGCCGTTTGACGATGTGACGTGGAAGTTGCTGCATTTTACATTTTTGGCTGCTTTTGTTGCCATTTTTGTGATTAATCGAATGCCAAAATTTATTCAAAATCGAATTTATGGTGAAAATGTTAAATCTCCGTCACTTAATGTTGTCAGCACATTTTTTGGATTTGCACAGATCAAAATTCCAAAATCAATTTTTCCAAGATTTTTGATGATTTCTTTCGTGTTCTTTTGTCTGATTTTTCGAACTTGTTATCAAAGTAAATTGTTTGAATTTATGACGAGTGATCCACGACGTCCACCACCGAAGAGTATTGAGGATTTGAAGGAAAGGAATTATAAGATGTATACAGGAGAGGATAATTATGCTTCTTTTAAAAGGCATATTAATGATGAGATTTATAGATGGTAAGTTGATTTTTGTCATTTTAAAGTTCAAAAAATTTGTTAAATTAACTACTTTTGAATTTAAAAGATCACCAAACCCACCAAACTCACCACATTCACCAAAAATCACTATATTCACCAAAAATCACTATATTCACCAAAAATCACTATATTCACCAAAAATCACTATATTCACCAAAAATCACTATATTCACCAAAAATCACTATATTCACCAAAAATCACTATATTCACCAAAAATCACTATATTCACCAAAAATCACTATATTCACCAAAAATCACTATATTCACCAAAAAATCACTATATTCACCAAACTCACCATGCTCACCAAATTCACCATACTCACCAAATTAGCAAAAACTCATAAGTTTCAGCAAATTCACCATAATTATCAAAAATTCACCAAATTCACCACAAAAGTCACAAAATTCACCACAAAATTCACCAAATTCAACAATTTTACTACAAAATTTATAATTATTTTACCAAATTCACCAAATTTACAAAAATATTCACCAAATTCACCACATTAACACTAAAAACTCCTAGAATCTTATTCCACACCTACTTCCAGGCCAGAACTTCACTCAATATCAGACGAACAATACACAGACTTCTTCATCTCCCAATCACAAAACGGATCAGCCAAAATTTCCCTCCTAATTCAACAAAATACACTTTGGAATTACGATTCACATTTAAAACGTCCAAAATTTTGGTATCAACTCAAAGACATCTCAATGCAAGTTTCACAACTTGGATTTGCATTTTTTATGAATAATTATTTTTTAAAAATAGCCGAAAAGTCAGTTTTACATTTAACATCAGCTGGAATTATGTTTTGGCTGATTGACAATGAAATTGGAATTAAATTTAAATTTTCATCAAAAAAGGAACCGACGAAGTTGACAGTTGAGAATTTAAGCTTTGGATTTATGATTTGGATTGGATTTTGCGGAATTTCAATTTTATCATTTTTTTGTGAATTTTTTTATGCGAAATTTTTGAAAAATTGCCAAAATTTGCCGAAATTTTTGAGAAATTTTTCGATTCGGAAATTTTTTGCTTTTTTGGTGAAAATTATTTTAAAATGCACAAAAATTAATAAAAAATTTAAAAGAATGCAAAAGAAACAAAACAAAAAGCTGAAAAGACTTAAAACTTTTAAACCGGCAAAAGTTAAAAAATAAAATAAATTTTTCAAAAAAAAATTCCCAAAATTCAAAAAAATTCATAAAAGATCCGAAAAAATCCAGAAAATCCCTAAAAAAATTCCTTAGGCTTAAAACAGTATCCATGCCTTTGGTTTTGAGCTTTTTGTAAGCTTAATAATCAAAAATGTCAAATCTACTTTAACATCCATTCAAACATACATTTTTGTTGTAAATTTTTTCAATTTTTTTTTTGTCGTCCAAAAATCAATAAAAATAAACATTTGGAAAATATTTTTAGTCCTTTTTTAGTCATCAACAATGAAATTGTTAAAAGTTCTTCAAATTATTCAAATTCTCATAACATTTTGTAAATCAAATCAAATATCATCGAAAAATCTCAAAAAATCATCAATTTCAGTTCCAATTGTGGACATTGTTGAAGAATTTTTCATCAAAAAACACATTCGAGTAAATTTTGCAATTATTGGCGACTCTTCGGTGGATTTTGATGATCTTTTTAGACATTTGAGCCACAAAACTTCATATAAAATTTTCAACTGGAATTTCCAAAATAATTATTACATAATGGAATCAATTATAATTTTTGTGACGTCATGCGATGACTACATACTGCTTCATTCACATTTGAGGCTTTTAACTCATTTTCCAAAGCCAATGAAAATATTTTTTTACATCGAATTTTGTTTGCTTTGCTTCATTCAGGATAATTTGGAAGAGATTAGTTCTTCTGGTCGATTAAGTCCAGCACCAAGTTCACTAAGTGTTCATGAATATCTTCTTGTAAATGATGGAAATTTACTTCACCTAATATCCATTGAATGGTTCACAAAAGAAGCATGTAATCAGCCACAACTTAAAATTCTCAATTCATTCATCAAAAACTCAAAAAATTCATTAAATTCACCATTCTCACCAAATTCACCAAACTCACCAAATTCACCAAACTCACCAAATTCAACAGATTTACCAAATTCGGCAAATTTCCAACTAAATTCTTCAAATTTTAGAAACTCATCAAACTCATCTCGAAATTCTTCAAATTCAACTAACCCACCAAACTCACCAAATTCACCAAACTCACCAAATTCAACAGATTTACTAAATTCGCAACCAAATTCTTCAAATTTACAAAACTCACCTCGAAATTTACCAAATTCAACTAATCCACCAAACTCACCAAATACACCAAACTCACCAAATACACCAAACTCACCAAATACACCAATCTCACCAAATTCACCAAACTTACCAAATACACCAAACTCACCAAATACACCGAACTCACCAAATTCACCAAAATGGTCAAAAAAGTTACAAAATTATGAAAAATTCGAAAATTTCCATAACTGCGAACTTAAACTTTGGGTTGTAAATGACATCAGTGGAGCTTATTGGAGTCGAATTGTCTACGATAAAAAGAGAAATCAGTACAGAATGTCTGGTATAATTCCTGAATTTTTTGACACAATATCCAAAAACTTTAATTATCAGCCAATCTTTCAAATTGACGCCGAATCAGCTGATTTTTGCTTTTATATATTCAGAATTGAGAATTTTGGAAATCCACAGCTGCACATGACATCAACATTCATTCAAATTCGTGATTTTATTTTAGCAACTCCTGGTGAGCTTTACAGCCCATATGAGAAGCTGTGGTTGCCGTTCGATGACACAACATGGACGTTGCTGCTTATGACATTTTTGATAGCTTTTTGTGCAATTTTTATCATAAATCAACTTCCAAAATACATTCAAAAGTTAGTTTATGGACAAAACATTCAAAATCCAGCATTAAATGTTGTCAGTACATTTTTTGGAATTTCGCAGACAAAAGTTCCAAAAGAAATGTTTTCGCGACTTTTGCTGATTCTTTTTGTGATGTTTTGTTTGATTTTTAGGACGTGCTATCAAAGTGAGCTTTTTGAGTTCATGACAAATGAGCCGAGACGTCCGTCACCGAAGACAATTGAGGATTTAAGGGAAAGGAACTACACGTTACAGTTTTCGGAGAGTTATAGGATGGAAGATCTTGAGCGAATAATTAGTGATGGCAGTTGGCGGTGGTAAGTTTTTTTAAAAGAATATTTCGGACTTTTTTGAGCTTTTTGAGCTCTTTTGAGCTTTCTTTTAGCTTTTTTGAGCTTTTTTAGCTTTTTGAGCTTTCTTAACTTTTTTGAGCTTTTTTGAGTCTTCTTGAGCTTTTTTGAACTTTTTTGAGCCTTTTTGGTCATTTTTGAGTATTTTTGAGCCTTTTTGGACAATTTTAAGCTTTTTCTAGCCATTTTGAGCATTTTAAGCCTTTCTGAGCGTTTTTGAGTCATTTTGGTATTTTTTGAGCTTTTATGAACCTTTTTGAGCTTTTTGAGCTTTTTGAGTATATTTGGGACCATTTGAGCCTTTTAGTCAATTTTGAGTCTTTTTGAGCATTTCTGAGCTTTTTCGAACCTTTTTGAGTCCTTTTAAGCATTTCTGGAAAGTTTTGAGTCTTTCTGAGCTTTTTTAACCCTTTTAGTGCTTTTTGGTCAATTTTTGACACCTCTGAGGTCTCTTTTTGTGCTTTTCTGAGCCTCTCTGAGACTTTCTGAGCTTTTTGAGCATTTTTGAGACCATTTGAGTCTTTTTGGTCAATTTTGTGCTTTTTTGAGCCATTTTGGTCTTTTTGAGCTTTTTTAAACCCTTTTGAGCATTTTTGAATATTTTTGGATAATTTTGAGCTTTTTCGAGCCTCTTTTGAGCTTTTTAAGTTTTTTTTAAATTTTTTTGGTTATTTTGAGTTTTATTGAGCTTTTTGAGCTTTTCGTGCACTTTAGAGCCTTTCAAAGCTTTTTTGAGCATTTTTGAGCCTCTTTGAGACTTTTTGAGCCTTTTTGAGACTTTTTGAGCCTTTTTGAGACTTTTTGAGACTTTTTGAGCCTTTTTGAGACTTTTTGAGCCTTTTTGAGCCTTTTTGAGCCTTTTTCAGCCTTTTTGGTCAATTTTGTGCTTTTTTGAGCCATTTTGGCCTTTTTGAGCTTTTTTAAACCCTTTTGAGCTTTTTTGAGCATTTTTGAATATTTTTGGATAATTTTGAGCTTTTTCGAGCCTTTTTTGAGCTTTTTAAGTTTTTTTACATTTTTTTGGTTATTTTGAGTTTTATTGAGCTTTTTGAGCTTTTCGTGCACTTTAGAGCCTTTCAAAGCTTTTTTGAGCTTTTCGTGCACTTTAGAGCCTTTCAAAGCTTTTTTGAGCTTTTTTGAGCATTTTTGAGACTTTTTGAGCCTTTTTGAGACTTTTTGAGCCTTTTTCAGCCTTTTTGGATAATTTTGAATTTTTAATCCTTTTTGTGCTTTTCGAGCCCTTTTGAGCTTTTTTGAGTTTTTTTTCAGCATTTTATGAACTTTTTGATTTTTTTTAGCTTTCTTGAGCCTTTTTGGTCAATTTTGAGTCTTTTTGAGATTTTTAAACCAATTTTTGGTCAATTTTGAGCTTTTTTGGGGCTTTTTTGAGACCTCTTGAGCCTTTCTAAGCTTTTTTGAGCTTTTTTTTTGGCAATTTTTGATCAATTTTATTAATTTTCACATTTCATAAAAAAAAAATCAATTCCAGGCCAACCCTCAAAAAAGTTTCATACGAAGTCTACGCAAATCTTTTTGAAACTCAATCAACCAACGCATCAGCAAGAATCGCGCTCCTAATTCAACTCAACACACTCATCGGCTACGATTTTCATGTCAAAAACCCCAAAAATTGGCATCAAATTGAAGACTTTTCAGTTCAAGTTACTCAACTTGGCTTTGCATTTTTTTCAAATAATTTTTTCTATCAAGCTGCCAACAAAGCTGTTCAGCAAATGACATCAGCTGGAATTATGCAGTGGCTTGTTGAACGACAAGTTGGATTAAAATTAAAATTTTTGATTGAAAAAAATCCAAAAAAATTGACAGTTGATGGTTTGAGTTTTGGATTTGTGATTTGGCTTGGATTTTGTGGAATTTCGGCTGCGGTTTTTTGTTTTGAGGTTTTTTTGATGAAATTGAGGAAAATTTTGATGAAATTGTATAAAAGAAAAATGTTTAAATTTAAAAGAAAAATTTAAAATTGCAGAAAAAAAATTTAAAATTTAAATTCATAAGTCAAAAAAATTTAGGAAAATAAGTGTTTTGACTCAGAGTTGTAAAGCAGGCTCTTGTGCAATGGATAGAACCGTACAGTTACTTGATAATTTGTTAGGTTTTTCTTTCAAAACCTTACAAATTCTCACAAAACCTTACAAATTCTCACAAAACCTTACAAATTCTCACAAAACCTTACAATTTTTTTCAAAACCTTACAAATTCTATTGCCACGAGTCGAAAAAGGTTTTCCATGAGATTAACGATTATCTCTTTGAACGGATTGTAAATTATTAATTTCGATTCTTGTTTAAACTTGTTAAACATTAAAAAAAAATTGTAAATCAGATTTTTATCATAAAAAGATTTAATTTTTCAATAAAAAAAGATAAAAATTTTCAGTTTCTTTTGTGAATTAAATCAAAAAAGCTTTGAAATGAAATTTTTCCCAACTTTAATATTTTTAATTTTTCTTTATTTAGTCCAGTCATGCAAATCTGAAAAATTTTTAGTCTTGCGTGCATTGCACGATGTCATTGATAAATATTTCATAGAAAATCAAATTAAATTTAGCATAACAATTTTTAGTGACGATTATAAAGTCCAAAATTATGAGTTGTATGATAAAATTATTTCACAAATTTCAAAGAAAATTTCAATTCGAATTGTAAATATTGCAGATAAATTTGCATTTATTATTACAACATCATTGTTAGTTATCGTTTCGGATTGTGAAAAACTTAAAAATGTCCATTTTAGATTGGGAATTATGAAAGATCTTCCAAAAAATGTCAAATTTTTTGTTTTTACAACAAATTGTGAATTTGAATTTTTGAAGGAAAATTTAGAAAATTTTTTACGATTTAAAAAACTTCAATTTGATTTTGGAAGAGTTGAAAATTTCGTTTTTATTCTCACAAATGATAAAAATTTTCATCATTTGGTGTCGACTGAATGGTTCACATCCACAGCATGCAATAAACCACAACTCACCATCCTCAACACTTTCAATAAAACCTCAAAAAAATGGACCAAAAAGCTACAAAATTATGAAAAATTTCAAAACTTTCATGACTGCGAGCTTAAATTTTGGATTATTTCAATTCCTTTTGGACTTTTGTGGACTCGATACAACAGAAAAATTTATAAAGATGACGAAACTGCAGCTGGATTAATTCCAAATTTTTATCGTGAAATTGCCAAAAATTACAATTTTCGTATCAAATTTCAAGATTCAGGAGAAGGTGCGGAAGTTTGCTCAAATATTTTAACAATTGATAATTTATCGATTGATTCTGATTTTCAAATGACTTCAACATTTATGGAAATTCGTCAAATTATTTTAGCAACTCCTGGTGAACTTTACAGTCCGTACGAAAAGCTTTTTTTGCCTTTTGACGATGTCACGTGGAAGTTGCTGCATTTGACATTTTTGGCTGCTTTTATTGCTGTTTTGATTGTTAATCGATTTCCCAAATTTATTCGAGATGGAATTTATGGACAAGACATTAAGACACCGGCATTGAATGTTGTTAGCACATTTTTTGGAATTACTCAGTTAAAAATTCCAAAAAAGTTTTTTCCACGATTTTTGTTAATTTCTTTTGTGTTTTTCTGTTTGATTTTTCGAACTTGTTATCAAAGTAAAATGTTTGAATTTATGACAAATGAGATGAGACGTCCACCACCAAAAAGTATTGAGGACTTGGCTGAGAGGAATTATTCATTGTATACGTACTTGGGTACTCAGTTTGCACAGTTATCGAAAGTTGATAAGGAATGGAAAGGGTAAGTTGATGTTTGCTGAGAATTTTTCTGAATTTTCCATAAAACTTCAGAATTTTATTTGAATTTTTTCAAAATTTTCCGAAACTTGCCGAAGTCTTCCGAAAATTATCCGAAGATTTACAAAATTTTCAAAAATTTGTCGAAATTTTCCGAAATTTTTCCAAATATTTTAAAAATTTTCCGAAATTTGTCAAAATTTTTCCGAAATTTGTCAAAATTTTTCCGAATTTTTTCAAAATTTTCCGAAATTTGTCGAAATTTTTACGAATTTTTTCAAAATTTTCCGAAATTTGCCGAAGTTTTCCGAATTTTTCTGAAAATTTCCGAAATTTGTGCGAAATTTTTCCTAATTTTTCCGAATTTTTCCTAATTTTTCCGAATTTTTTCAAAATTTTCCGAAATTTGTCGAAATTTTTCCGAATTTTTTCAAAATTTTCCGAAATTTTCCGAAATTTTCCGAAATTTTTACGAATTTTTTCCAAATTTTTTCAAAATTTTCCGAAATTTGCCGAAGTTTTCCGAAATTTTTCCGAAGTTTTACGAATTTTTCCGAATTTTTCCGAAGATTTACAAAATTTTCAAAAATTTGTCGAAATTTTCCGAAATTTTTCCGAATTTTTCCGAAATTTTTCCGAATTTTTCAAAATTTTCCGAAATTTGCCGAAGTTTTCCGAAATTTGCCGAAGTTTTCCGAAATTTTTCCGAAGTTTTCCAAAATTTATCGAAAATTTCGAGTTTTTCTTTAATTTTTTTACATTTTCCACAAAAATTTTCAGATCCAAAATACAAAACATTGAAATAGAAAATTTCGCCTCGTTTTACACAACACAATCACAAAATGGATCAGCAAAGCTTTCACTAATAATTGATAGTCAAACAGTTTCTGTTTTAAGAACCATCGTCAGCCAAATTCCAACTTGGCATGAACTCAACGATTATTCTGTAAAAATTCAACAAGTTGGATTTTGGTTTTTTATCAACACGTTCTTCTTTAATGCTGCAAATAAGGCTGTACAGCGATTGATATCGGCTGGAATTATGAAACAACTTGTTGATCATGAATTGAGAACGAAAAAGATGACAAAAGTTGAAAAAAGTCCGAAGCAATTGACAGTTGAAGGATTGAGTTTTGGATTTCAAATTTGGCTTGGATTTTGTGGAATTTCGAGTTTGGCTTTTGTTGGGGAAATTTTGATTGGAAATTATTCAGAAATTGTGAAAATAATTATGAAGTTATTTGGTAAAAAGACAAAAGTTGGCAAGCGAAAGGTCAAATTTGGTAGAAAAAGTTTGAAACCAAAAGGAACCAATAAATTGTTACTAAAGTCATTAAAGCACAAAAGAGTCAAAAAAGTTAAGATTTTGAGGAAAAATATCAACATTTGCAAGAGAAAGGCAATTGGTAAAAGAACAAGCAAGCTAAAAAGGATGTATGTGCATTTGAAAGTCTGAAAGAATTCAGGAGTTAAAAATTGTCAAAAATTTCAAAATGGCGGAATTAAAATTCAAAATTGCGGTGTAAAAATTCAAAATGGCGGAATTAAAACTCAAAATGGTGGAGTCAAAATTCAAAATGGCGTAATTAAAATTCAAAATGGCGGATTTGAAATTCAAAATGGTGGAACTAAAATTCAAAATGGCGGAATTAAAATTAAAAATGGCGGACATAAAAATTAAAATGGCAGATTTGAAATTCAAAATGGCGGAATTAAAAAATTCAAAATGGCGGAATTTAAAAAATTCAAAATGGCGGAATTAAAATTCAAAATGGCGGAATTTAAAAAATTCAAAATGGTGGAATTTAAAAAATTCAAAATGGTGGAATTTAAAAAATTCAAAATGGCGGAATTAAAATTCAAAATGGCGGAATTTAAAAAATTCAAAATGGCGGAATTTAAAAAATTCAAAATGGCGGAATTAAAATTCAAAATGGCGATGTCAAAATTCAAAATGGCGGAATTAAATTGACAAAATGGCGGTGTTGAAATTCCAAATAGCGGAATTAAAATTCAAAATGGCGGAATTAAAATTCAAACAATTCTCAAATAAATTAAATTTTTACTCCTGAAAGTTTTTAAATTGTTTTCATTTTCACTTTATTTCATTCTTTAAATTCTTTTTAAGTTTTAAAACTCGCAATTTAACTTTCGTATTTTGTGCTTTTCCATTCCTTAATCTTTTAATCCCAACTGGCTTTTTGCCAATTTTTCGTTTTCTTTTAAGTTCTTTCAGTAACTTTTTCCTACTCTTTCCAATTTTAACATGTCTTGATGGCTTTTTGATGAATCTTTGCTTTACCTTCGCCACATATTTTCCAAATATTTTCAAAACATTTTCGCCTAAAAATACGACACCCGAAAGTCCACAAAATCCAAGCCAAATTTGAAATCCAAAATTTAAATCATCAACAGTCAATTGTTTTGGAACTTTACGAGCTTTAAGTTTACGTTTAGATCTGATTTCATTCTCAACAAGCCAGTACGTTATACCAGCCGATGTTAATTGCTGTAAAGCTTTATCAGCGATTCTAAAGAAAAAAGTATTTGAAGTCAATGTTAGACCAAGTTGAGAAACTTCTACTGAAAAATCTTTAATTCGATTCCAATTTTTTGGTTCATCACTGATTGAATTAAAATTATTTAATCCATTTTCTTGAAATTTAAAGGCAATCTTTGCTGATCCATTTTGTGATTGTGTTAAGAATATGTCGACAAACTCATCAAAAGCTATTAATTTTGTTTGAGGCCTGTTGGGAAAAAAAATTGAAAAATTTATTTTGTTGATTTTTGATTCTTAATCGAAAGAATTAGGATGTTGGGTTTGGGTAGTGATAGCCAAACGGCGGCACACTAGTGTATGTGCCGAATTTTTTTTCAAAAAGTACCACGAACCGTGTTCTGCATGCGATTCCTGACATATCTCATCATAAATATACTCCTTGCTAACCAGTCGTAACAAAACTGCACGCAACACACGATTCTCGTCATAAAGAGTCAGCTGGGTACATAATTAGTAAGTTAAGACCAAAACTGCGTGCTGTGTGCGGTTTCTGACATATCTCATCATAAATTTACTCCTTGCTAACCAGTCATAACAAAAACCGCGCGCAACACACGATTCTGGTCATAAAGAATCAGCTTGGTACATAATTAGTAAGTTAAGACCAAAACTGCGTGCTGCGTGCGATTTTGATCATGACTTACTCACAAGGTGTGCCGCGGCACAAAAAAAGGTTGAACTCCACTGGGTTAGAGGGTGTAGAGGGGGTAGAGGGTTAGAGTATTGAGTATTGAGCTTACCAACTGAGTTTTTCATTCTCAATTCTGTCCAAAAACCTCGAAATATCTTCAAATAAACACAAAGTATAATTTCTATCCCTTAAATCTTCAATTGTCTTTGGCAATGGATGTCTTGCCTCACTTGTCATAAACTCAAACAGTTTACTTTGATAACAAGTTCGAAAAATTAGACAAAAAAATATGAAAAAAATAAAAATAAATCGAACAAAGAGATTTTTAGGAACTTTCGGTTGTGGAAGTCCAAAAAATGTTCCAATAATATTAAGTGCTGGATTTTGTATGTTGTGTCCATAAAATTGTTGTTGAATAAATTTTGGAAATCGGTTAACTACAAAAACAGCACAAAAAGCAATCAAAAATGTCACAAGCAGTAATGTCCACGTGACATCATCAAAAGGCAGCCAAAGCTTCTCATACGGACTGTAAAGTTCTCCCGGTGTTATTAAAATTAAATCACGAATTTCCACAAAAGTTGATGTCATTTGCAAGTTCATATTGTCCATTAAAGACTGAATTCTAAAGATATTTGAAGCTACATCTGCGTCATCATGACTTCCTTGAAAATTTATCTCAAAATTATATTTTTTAGAAATTGCTCGGTAAAAATTTGGAATTACACCAGAAGCTTCTTCATCCTCATCGTAAATTTTTAACTCAAATCGACTCCAAATTGCGCCTGAAATATTGGAAAGAATCCAAAATTTAAGCTCGCAGCCGTAAAAGTTGAGGAATTTTTGATGATTTTGAAGTTTTTTGGACCAGTTTTGTGAAGTTTCATAAGTTTGTTGAATTTTTAAGTTCAAAAGTGATAAGTTTGGTGAATTTGGTGAGTTTGGTGAATTTGGTGAGTTTGGTGAATTTGGTAAGGATTTTTCTAATGAATTGAGGACTGTAAGCTGAGGTTCGTTGCATGCTAATTCTGTGAACCATTCGATAGTCGAAAGATGAACCGAATCTTCTCCAATAATGAGCAAAAACTCAAATATTTCAATATTTCCACGCTCAAAATTAAGTTTTTGAAAATCATTGACAATAAATTTTAAGTCATCCAAAGGACAATTTTGAATGACAATAAAAACTTTTAAATCCTTTGAAACTTTATTGGAAATAACAGAATTATAGTGAGCTTTCTGGTATGCCTTGCATGAAGATACAAAAATAACCACAGATCTGTGTAAGACAAAAATTGAATTTTCATCAAAACTGTTTACAATTAAAGCATTTAAGTTGTTAATTTGTGCCAAAATTTGATCATAAAACTCAAAATCTTCTCCAGAATCAGGATTGATGTATAAAATATGTAACCACAGTTCATTTTGCAAATTAAATGAAATTAAAACGTCGCTGATTGCTTTAACTATTGAAGCATTGCCAAAATTTTTAGATAAAAATAATTTCGTGAAAAATATAAGAAAACAGAAAAATAATTTCATAATAATTCAAACACGTTTGATTTTCTTCAATGTTGAAATAAACTAAAATTGAATTTTAGTCTAACACAGTGATGGGCAACCAATTGGTCGTGGAACTGAAAGATTGTCATGAAAAAATGGGGAAACGCGTGTTTTGGCGTTATATTTCAAAAATTTAATGAAAACGAAATTTTTAAATTCACTAAACTCACCAAATTCATCAAACTCACCAAATTCACCAAACTCACCAAATGCACCAAACTCACCAAATTCACCACTTTTTTGTATAAATGACAAAAATCGCACGCGGCATACAGAAACCTGTGCAGTCACATCACATAAATAAAGTCGTTCACCGCTGATTTAAATAATTAATTTTGTTTGAATTAAAAAAAAACTAAAACATATGAAAAAAAGACAAGATTAAAAGAAACAAGTTCTTTTGATCAAAAATCAAACAAATGACATTTCAATATTTGAAATTAATTTGGATGATTAAATGGTGGATAAAAGTCACAAAAAAAGATCAATAATGTTTTGAAAAATTATTTATTAATAAAATTTTTCATTTTATTCAAGATCATTTTAAGAAAGATTCTGTCATCGCCTTATTAATTTTTAATTCTTTTTTTACTAATTGCATTTCTCTTGCAAATGTTGATGTTTTTCCTCAAAATCTTAACTTTTTTGACTCTTTTGTGCTTTAATGACTTTAGTAACAATTTTTTGGTTCCTTTTGGTTTTAAACTTTTTCTTCCAATTTTGCACTTTCGCTTGCCAACTTTTGTCTTTTTACCAGATAGCTTCATAATTATTTTCACAATTTCTGAATAATTTCCAATCAAAATTTCCCCAACAAAAGCCAAACCGGAAATTCCACAAAATCCAAGCCAAATTTGAAATCCAAAACTCAATCCTTCAACTGTCAATTGCTTTGGACTTTTTTCGACTTTTGCCATCTTTTTCGTTCTCAATTCATGATCAACAAGTTGTTTCATAATTCCAGCCGATATCAATCGCTGTACAGCCTTATTTGCAGCATTAAAGAAGAATGTGTTGATAAAAAACGAGAAACCAACTTGTTCACTGTGAAGACGATGATTGTCAAGTTGAAGCCAAGTTGGAACACTTCTTGTATGAGCTTTTAGATAAGAGTCTGCTACACTGTTGATAATTAGAGCTAAATTTGCTGATCCATTTTGTGATTGTGATATAAAAAGGTAAGAGAACTCGTCCACTTCTATGTCTTGAATTTCGGCTCTGCAAAAATTTTTTTGAAAATTTTAAATTTAGTGATCGTTCATTTAGGGACAAGAAATGAGGATTGGGGTTGGATTTGAAGGTGCGTGGATGTCAAAAATAAGAAAGTAAGCAAAGAAGCTCTTGAGTATCTAAAAAATCATCAAAATCTGACGTGAATTTTTTAGGGTATTCCCTAGCTTTAACCTTATGTATACTTTCCCTAGAGTATACCTAAGGGTTCCCGATGCCGAGACCGAGAATTCCCGGGAATTCTCGGGAATTCTCAGAAATTCTCGGTCTCGGTCTCGGTCTCGAAAATTTGTCGAGACCGAGACTTCGGGAACCCTTAAGTATACCCCATACCCTAAGGATATTTTAGAAGGGTACCCTAGGGAAAACCTTAGCAATCCAGAGCCTGGGCTGCGTTTCTAGGTTACCCACGTGAAACACGGTCCGTGGTACTTTTCGAAAAAAATGGCACACCGGTTGGCCATCACTACCCTAGGATAATCCCCAGGGTACACTCTAATGCAGTGATGGCCAACCGGTGTACCGCGGCACACTAGTGTGTCAATTTTTTCGAAAAGTAACACGAGCCGTGTTCTGCGTGCGGTTTCTGACAAATCTCATCATAAATACACTCCTTGTTAATCAGTCATAACAAAAACCGCACACAACACACGATTCTGGCCATAAAGAATCAGCTAGGTACATAATTAAAAAGTTAAAAAAAACTGCGTGCTGCGTGTGGTTTTGGTCATGACTTACTCACAAAGTATGCCGCGGCACAAAAAAAGCTGACCACCGCTGTCCTAATTGAAACCTTCAAAGCTCAAAAACTCACCCTTTCCATTCCTTATCCTTTTTTGATAATTCAGCAAACTGAGTACCCAAGTATGTATACAATGAATAATTCCTCTCAGCTAAGTCCTCAATACTTTTTGGTGGCGGACGTCTCATCTCATTTGTCATAAATTCAAACATTTTACTTTGATAACAAGTTCGAAAAATCAAACAAAAAAACACAAAAGAAATCAACAAAAATCTTGAAAAGAAATTTGGTGGAAGTTTATGCTGCGGAATGCCAAAAAATGATCCAATAATATTAAGTGCTGGATTTTGAATATTTTGTCCATAAATTAACTTCTGAATGAATTTAGGCAGTCGATTAATCACAAAAACAGCACAAAAAGCAATCAAAAATGTCACAAGCAATAACGTCCACGTGACATCATCAAAAGGCAACCACAACTTCTCATACGGACTATAAAGTTCCCCCGGAGACACCAAAATAATGTCATTTATATCAAAAAATGTTGAAGTCATTTGCATGCCCGTATGAATAGTTTCATGATTACGTCTAAAAATGTTTGAACAAACTTCTGAATCCTCAGATAATTCTTGAAATTTGATCCGAAAATTGAATTTTTTGGCAATTGCACGATAAAAATTTGGAATTAATCCAGCTGCTGTTTCGTCATCTTCATAAATTTTTCTGTTGTATCGAGTCCACATAAGTCCATTGATGTCGGATACAATTCCAAATTTAAGCTCGCAGCCGTGAAAGTTTTGAAATTTTTCATAACTTTGTATCTTTTTGGACCATTTTGATGAGTTTGGTGAATTTTGTGGTGAGTTTGGTGAATTTGGTGAATTTGGTGAGTTTGGTGAATTTGGTGAATTTGGTGAGTTTGTCCACATTTGTGAAGTTTTATTGAAAGAATTGAGGATGGTGAGTTGTGGTTTATTGCACGCTAATTCTGTGAACCATTCAAAAGACACCAAATGATGAAAATCATCGTCATTTGTGAGAATAAATTCATAAATTTCCATTCCAGTTAAATTAAATTTAATTTTTTTAAAACGCAAAAGATTTTCAAAATTTTCTTTCAAATCATCCAAAACACAATTTATGGTCAGAACTAGAAATTTGATGTTTGTCGGAAGTCTGTCAATAAAATTCAATCTTTTGTGAACTTTTTTCAGATCATCACAATCAGATATGATTATTATCATCGGTATTAAGACACTAATTGAACCAAATTTTTCTAAAATTACTAATCGAAATGAATTTTTAGCTGAAATTTCTGACAAAATTTGATCATAAAGATTTAAATGAAATTTATATTCATCTGTGAAAATTACGACGCCGATTTGATTTCGATTTTCCTTGAAAAATTCGTCCACGACACTGGAAAATGCTTTAAGGACTAATAACTTTACAGATTTGCGAGAATGTGAAATTTTGATGAGCAAAAAAATTATTAAAATCTTTGAAAATTTCATTTTTTGTCGTTATTTAATTCCAAAACTGAACTAGACTTTATTATAAAATCTATAAAATTCAAGTGTTTGTGCTTGTTGAAAAAGTCCTCGTGTAGATGATAAGAATCAAGTCTGTATTTGGATATTTAATAAAGCAAGTTCTTGAGAATCGTTATGGATGCAATAAGATCATCAAGGCGTAGATACTTGAGATTTTCGAGATTAATTAAAAAAATCCCAAAGATTCCCAAAAAATTGCAAACAAAATTCCCAAAAAATCCAAAAAGAACCTTTTTTTTAAAAAAATCAAAAATTTCCAAAAAAATGCCAAAAGTTCAAAAAAAAAAAAAAAAAAAATCCAAAAATTCCGAAAATCAAACGAGAAATTTTTTTTCGATGTCATTACAATAGTAAAATATACACAAAAAGGATCCTGGGATAAACTCTAGGGTATATACATGTACCCTATAGAGCAGGGCTGCGTTTCTAGGATATACTCTAGAGTATACCTCATACCCTAAGTATACTACCCTAGGATATAACCCAAGACCCATACCCTAAGAGTATAACCATACCCTAAGGGAGCTATAATTTTTAGGGTGTCAGACACTTTAATGGTCTTAATTATTCTAATTTTGCTTTAATTGAATCATTTTGCTTTCATTGATGATTGTTTAGTCGGTGTTTCGCGATGCAAGTCGAACGGTGAAGTTTGCTTGCAACTTTCCGACGTAATCTTCGATGGTTGGAATTTTTGCTTCGTTATGTAGATCGACGATCTTATCATATCTTGATTTGTTGAGAAATATTCTAAGAAATTTGTTTTTTAGTACTTGAAGTTGTTGAATGTGAGTTTTTGCGATGCTTTCAAAGGCTGGACAGCCGTATGTGAAGATGGATCTGATTGCTAATTTGTAGATGAGGAGTTTGTTTCGTACGTCGAGATGTGAATTTCTGCTGATGAGGGGATAAAGCTGTCGTAGTGCGTTGTGTGCTCTTTTGGTCACATAGTCTACATGTTGCTTCAATGTCACTCTCTTATCGGCACACTAGTGTGCCGTGGCACATCAGTTGGCCATCATTGCTTCAGAGTATCCCTTAATGTTATACCCCAGAATTCCAGTACAGGTGCCACAATCCACCCTTGATAGCTTAATGCCTGATAAATCAAAATCTATATAAGAAGCAGCAGACTTTCTCTGTAAAAATACAGTAAATGGACATTCCAAAAAGTTGTTGACGTACATTTTAACCTTTTGACTTTGAATCTTTTTCTTTTGTCCTTATGGTGTAAAGCAGTGGTGGTCAACCTTTTATGTGCTGCAGCACACCTTTTGAGTAAATCATGACCAAAACCGCATGCAGCACGTATTTTTGGTCTCAACTTAATAATTCTGTACCTAGCTGATTGTTTATGACCAGAATAGTGTGTTGCGTGTGGTTTTTGTTATAACTGGTTAGCAAGAAGTAAATTTATGATGAGATATGTCAGAAACCGTATGCAGAACACGGATCGTGGTACTTTTCGAAAAAAATTGACACACTAGTGTGCCGCGGCATACCGGTTGGCCATCACTGGTGTAAATTAAATTTCCATTAAAAGTTAAATCAATAAAATACAAAAAATAATTCCATTTTCATTAGTGTTTGATGAACTGCGTCAATAGTCAGTCATGGATTTGCCATGAAATTTTCAAAATATTTAAACTTTTTCCTAATTTTCATCTCTGTCAATGGACAATTTAACGACTCATCTTCATTAACAGCAAAAGCAATTGGCGAAGTTGTTCGTGAATTTTTCACAAAATCTCAAATTAAGTTCGATGTTTGGTTGCTTGGAGACTCAATTTCGCCAACAGACAATAAAGCTTTAAAAGAAATTCAAGCAGAAAATTCAATTCAAATCAAAAATTCTACAAAATCGATTGTGTCAGAATCAAAAGTTATTTTAGGAGCATCGTGCATAAATCTTAAAAATATTCACACAAAATTTCACTTAACAAGCGATTTAACGAAAAATTTCAAATTTTTGACACTAATTGACGATTGTGGATTTCAATACATTTCAAAAAATCTCAAAATTTTAATAAAAAATCAAAAACTTTCACACTCATCGGGTTTAATAGAAAATTTTCAATATTTTCTCATCAATGATGAAAATTTTATTCAATTGGCGACAATCGAATGGTTCACAAAAGTTGCATGCAATAAAGCACAATTAAAGCTTCTCAATGTCTTCGATAAAGTGTCACAAAAATGGAACAAAACATTAAAAAATCATGAAAAATTTCAAAACTTTTACGGCTGTCGATTGGCTTTAGGATTGGCAAAAAGCTCAACAAATAGTTGCTGGGGATTTTTGGAACATCCAAACTCAGCTGTTGGATTTAAACCAGAATTTTTTAAAGAAATTTCTACAAAATATCATTTTGTTGCTGCATTTCAGGATGTTCATGACGACTTTGAAGTTTATTTTGAACTTTTACATTCGAATAGCTTTTTAGCAAATTATCACATGACATCGACACTTTTTGAAGTTAAAGATGTGATTGTAAGCACAAATAATCAAATTTATACGCAATTTGAGAAGTTTTTGTTGCCTTTTGATGCTTTGACTTGGAATTTATTGATGTTGACACTTTTAACTGCTTTTATTGTGATTTTTGTCATTTATCGACTCCCAAAATTCATCCAGGATGCAATTATTGGCGATAAAGTTTATGCACCAGCATTAAATGTTGTTGGAATTATTTTTGGAATTGCACAGCATAAATTACCAACTAGACATTGTTCAAGGTTCATTTTGATCTGTTTTGTGGGATTTTGCTTGATTTTGAGGTCTTGTTATCAAAGTTATTTTCATGTGCTGATGTTGAAGACTCCAATGCATCCAACAGCTAACACTTTTGAAGAGTTAAAAGATTTTGATTTCACAATTTATCATAACTATCCAGAAAGTTTTGTTGAGGATGTTATGAGGAATAAAAATCGGAGTTGGTAAGTCTTTAGGGCAATGGTGGACAACCTTTTAAGTGTCGCGGCACAACTTGTGAGTAAGTCATGACCAAAACCGCACACAGCACGCAGTTATTACCGTTTTTGTTATAACTGGTTAGCAAGGAGTATATTTATGATCAGATATGTCAGAAACAGCACGCGGAACACGACTCGTGGTACTTTTCGAAAAAAATGACACACTAGTGTGCCGTGCTACATCGATTGGCCATCACTGCCTTAGGTCATAGAATTCTGTAGTTCTGCAACTAGTCTTGCAGTAGAGTTCTAACTGTCTTGAAATTTAGTACAGTAGGAGCTTCTATGCAGGTTCGTAACCAGGGAGGGGGTTGATCCCCCCAAAACCCCACCTGACTACGCCCCTGTGTCACACCCCCTCTCCTCTAAAAATCGGACATCATTAGTGAACGATTCCTTCGGAGAGTCTGGGGTTTCATTTCTGGGAGGAGGCGAGTGTAGAGGCATATCCAAGGATTTTTTGATGGATGGGGGGGGGGGGGTTGTTACTTTTCGACGTTGTTTTTATTTTTGTTCGGATTTGAAAAAGTTCAATAATATGTAGTACTTTAAATAATATAAATAAAACTTCGCGAAAATAGGGGATGGAGGAGGGGGGGTCTAAACCCCTCAAACCCCCTACTTTAGATATTATTGAATTTTTCTGATCCGAACCATAAACAAAACGTCAAAAAGTAGCTAAAACCCCTCTCAAAAAAATTCCTGGCTACACACAGGGGTGTAGCCCGGGGGGTCAACCCCCCCTATTTTCGCGAAGTTTATACTAGATATTATTGAATTTTTCAGATCCGAACCAAAAAAAGAAAAAAAAACGTCGAAAAGTAGCAAAAAAATTCCTGTCTACGCCCCTGGCTACACACCTGACCCCACCCACCCCACCACCAAGTAACCACTCTTTTAGCCGAAATAATTTTCAAACAAATTTTATTTATTTTTTTTTTTTTCAGGCCTAATTTTCAGTACCTTGAAGATGCTGACTATGTCTACATGCTCCTGACACAATCACACAACTCATCAGCAAAGTCAGCTTTTATTGTCACATCATCAATTTTGAACAAACTTGAGCACATGCAGAAGCACAAATGGCATCAAATTTCAGATTTTACATTTATTGTCAATCAGATTGCATTCAGTTTCATGCCCAATAATTTTTTCTTTCCAATTGTTGAAAAAATGACACTGCAGTTGACAGCAACTGGAATTATGGATTATTGGACGAAGAAATGTTTGCTGTCAACATTTGATTCTAAAAATAATAAGATTGAGTTTAAGATTTTACGATTTATGGATTTGAGATTTATTTTTGTAAGTTTTTTGGTAATTTATGGAATTTGTGTTGTTGTTTTTGTTATTGAAATTATTTTGTGGATTTCAAAGAACTTTAGGGCAATTTCGATACGATTTGTTGGACTGTAAAAAAGATTTTCAGATTATATTATTTTGGCGATGTAATTTTAATGAAAATATCAGAAATGCTAATAAAAATTTTAATATCGAATGAATTTCAATAAATAAAGTAAAGTAAAAAGTAATTTCTTTACTTCTAAGAGCAATTTTATGCCACAATGTGTTGAAAACTGTGAAAACATTCAAAAACTCCCTAAGACTAAGTATTTAAGAGGCTAATCATAACCAAAACTGCACGTGGCATACAGTTTTGTTCATAATTAATCTTTTGAATGTCACATTTTGAATTTTTTGCAAAATTTTCCGCCGTTTTGAATTTTTTAAAAATTTTTTGCGCCATTTTGAATTTTTTGTCATATTTTCTGTCATTTTGAGTTTTAATTCCGCCATTTTGAATTTTTGTCAATTTCAATTCCGCCATTTTAAATTTTTCGGCAATTTATTCACCATTTCAAAATTTTTCAATTTTTTCTCCATTTTGAATTTTTTATAAATTCTTCCGCAATTTTGAATTTTTCCGCCATTTTGAATTTTTGTCAATTTTCCGCCATTTTGAATTTTTTGTTAATTTTTGCACCATTTTGAGTTTTTTTGTCAATTTTTCCGCCATTTTGAATTTTATTTCCGCCATTTTGAATTTTAAATCCACCATTTCGAATTTTAATTCCACCATTTTGAAATTTAATTCCACCATTTTAAATTTTTTTATAAATTTTTGAATTTTTTGTAAATTTTTCCGCTATTTTGAATTTTTTAATCAATTTTCCGTCATTTTGAATTTTATTTCCGCCATTTTGAATTCTTTTTGTCATTTTTTCTGCCATTTTGAATTTTTTGTCAATTTTTCCACCATTTTGAATTTTTTGTCAATTTTTCCACCATTTTGAATTTTTTATCAATTTTTCCACCATTTTGAAATTTTTCAATTTTTCCGCCATTTTGAAATCTTTTTGTCAATTTTTCCACCATTTTGAAATTTTTCAATTTTTAGACCATTTTGAATTTTTCGTCCATTTTTCCACCATTTTGAATTTTTTATCAATTTTTCCGCCATTTTGAATTTTTTATCAATTTTTTCGCCATTTTGAATTTTTTATCAATTTTTCCGCCATTTTGATTTTTTTATCAATTTTTCCGCCATTTTGAATTTTTTTATCAATTTTTCCGCCATTTTGAATTTTAAATCCGCCATTTTGAATTTTTTGTCCATTTTCCGCCATTTTGAATTTTTTATCATTTTTTCCACCATTTTGAATTTTTTATAAATTTTCCCGTACCATTCCACAAAAAAGGTCGTCCACTACTCCTTTCGACACATTGTAATCATTAAGTCACCTTGATTGTCCTCTAAACGTGCCTTCAGACATGTCATATGTTCCAAAAAACTTGCTGAGTCAACTAATTTTGTTTAAATTTAGAATATTATTTTAACATTGTATACCAGTTGTGGCCAACCTTTTTTGTGCCGTGGCACACCTTGTGAGTAAGTCATGATCAAAACCGCACGCAGCACGCAGTTTTGGTCTCAACTTACTAATTATGCATCTATCTGATTGTTTATGACCAAAATCGTGTGCTGCGTGCGGTTTTTGTTATGACTGGTTAGCAAGGAGTAAATTTATGATGAGATATGTCAGAAACCGCACACGGAACACGGCTCGTGGTACTTTTTGAAAAAAATTCGGCATACACACATTATTGTGCCGCGGCACACCGATTGGCCATCACTGTTGTATACAATTGTTATCTAAGTCTTGTCATCTTCACACGAGCGTTTAATTGCTGTCTAAGAATAATGAAAAAAAAAAAGTCAATAAAGTTTCATTTACGTGAAAATTTTAATGAAAATCAGAAGCAAAAATAAAAAAAAAAAAACTTTTTTGAATGATTTTGAAGAAAATTTTCCATTTTTTGCTCATTTATTTCGTAAATTGTGAAAAAATAATGAATTTAAATACAAAAAGTTTGGAAATTGCCGCAATTTCAAGTGCAATTCGTGAAATTGTTGACATTTTTTACATCAAACCTGAAATTAAATTTGACATCGTGTTGAGTCAGGAAATGCACTTTATGGACATTTGCTATGAATTTTTAAAATTAAATCGTGAAGAATTTTCACATAAATTTCAAATTTTGGCAAATTTTTATTTGTATTTGGACAAGTCGTCGATATTTTTTGTAGAATCAGTCATCGATTATCAGTTGCTACATAAAAGATATAAAATTAATATTCCGTACCCAAAACCAGTCAAATTTTTGGTCTACATCGATGACTGCAGTTTGCGGTTCTTTCAGGATAATTTACAGCACTTTATTGGCACACAGAAGGTCACATACTCATCCGGACGACTTTCAATCTTTGAATATCTTCTCATTAATGACGGTCCAGTGCTTTATCTTGCAACAATTGAATGGTTTACATCCACAGCATGCAATCATCCACAACTAACAATTTTAAATTCATTCAATAAATCCACACAAAAATGGTCAAAAAAGGTCGAAAATTATGAAAAATTTAAAAATTTTTATGGCTGCGAATTATCATTGGGATTAAAATTTCCGGGTGGAATTTGTTGGGGATCAGTTGTGGAGTCATCGACGCCAGGCGAAAAGCCACGTGTTTCTGGACTTAAACCAAATTTATTTGGAATTCTTTCATCAAAACACAATTTTCATGGATTTATTAAGCCATTGGATGATCAAATTAATCCACCGGAAGTATTTTTTGATATTTTAAGGCTTGCGACATTTTTGAATGGATTTTTACACATGACGACTAGTTTTATGGAAGTTCAGGATATTATTTTAATAACTCCAGGTGACTTATATTCACCGTATGAGAAGTTGTGGCTGCCGTTTGATGACACGACGTGGACTTTACTGTTGTTGACTTTTTTAATTGCTTACATTGCAATTTTTGTCATTAATCGACTTCCAAAATTCATTCGCGATCAAGTTTATGGTGAAAATGTTAAAACACCGGCACTTAATGTTATGAGTACATTTTTTGGCATTAATATACCGAAGCTACCAACTGCAAATATGCCGCGTTATATTTTCATCAATTTTGTATTTTTTTGTCTGATTTTTCAGACTTGTTATCAAAGTAAATTGTTTGAGTTTATGACAACGGAGCCGAGACGGCAATCGTTGAAGACAATTCAGGAGTTGAAGGAGGAAAATTATACAGTTTATCATACGTTACCGATGGATTATGTTGAGGGACTTATTGCGAGTGATAAGAATAATTGGTAAGGTTGAGATTTTCTGGTGGGTTTTTTTCAAGGGTGTGGAACTGATCAAACTGATTTTTGATCATTTTTCATCTTTTTTGATCATTTATGATCAGTTCCACACTCTGGTTTTTTTTTAGATTGCTGAAGAATTGGTTTTAAATTTGAAAAAATTGTTGACCAATTTTTGCAAAACACAAATTATCAGTTCGACACCCTTGCTCTGTCTCAATTAGTCCTAGTTTGAGTTCACAGTCGTGAAAGTTGAAGAATTTTTCATGATATTGAAGCTTTTTTGACCAATTTAAAGAGGTTTTTGGAGTTTGCAGGTTGAAAAGTGGTGAATTTGTTGAGATTGGTGAATTTGGTGAGATTGGTGAATTTTGTGGTGAATTTGGTGAGATTGGTGAATTTTGTGGTGAATTTGGTGAGATTGGTGAATTACGTGGTTAATTGGATGAAATTGGTGAATTACGTCGAGAATTGGGCAAATTTTGTGGTAAATTTGGTGAATGTTGTGGTGAATTTGGTGAAATTTGTGGTGAATTAGGTGAATTTTGTGGTGAATTTGGTGAAATTTGTGGTGAATTTGGTGAAATTTGTGGTGAATTTGGTGAAATTTGTGGTGAATTTGGTGAAATTTGTGGTGGATTTGGTGAAATTTGTGGTGGATTTGGTGAAATTTGTGGTGGATTTGGTGAAATTTGTGGTGGATTTGGTGAAATTTGTGGTGAATTTGGTGAAATTTGTGGTGAATTTGGTGAAATTTGTGGTGGATTTGGTGAAATTTGTGGTGGATTTGGTGAAATTTGTGGTGGATTTGGTGAAATTTGTGGTGAATTTGGTGAAATTTGTGGTGAATTTGGTGAAATTTGTGGTGAATTTGGTGAAATTTGTGGTGGATTTGGTGAAATTTGTGGTGAATTTGGTGAAATTTGTGGTGGATTTGGTGAAATTTGTGGTGGATTTGGTGAAATTTGTGGTGGATTTGGTGAAATTTGTGGTGAATTTGGTGAAATTGGTGAATTACGTCGTGAATTTGGTGAATTTTGTGGTGAATTTGATGAAATTGGTGAATTACGTCGTGAAATTGGTGAATTTTGTGGTGAATTTGGTGGATTTTGTAGTGAATTTGGTGAATTTTGTGGTGAATTTGGTGAATTTTGTGGTGAATTTGGTGAATTTTGTAGTGAATTTGGTGAATCAAAAATAAATTTGATCAATTCCACACCGTTGATTTTTTTAAAATTAACAGATTTTTAGCAGATTTTTAACAGATTTTTAGCAGATTTTTAGCAGATTTTTCACAGATTTTTAGCAGATTTTTCACAGATTTTTAACAGATTTTTCACAGATTTTTAACAGATTTTTAGCCGATTTTTAACAGATTTTTCACAGGCTTTTAGCAGATTTTTAACAGATTTTTAGCAGATTTTTCACAGATTTTTAGCAGATTTTTAACAGATTTTTAACAGATTTTTAGCCGATTTTTAACAGATTTTTAGCAGATTTTTCACAGATTTTTAGCAGATTTTTAACAGATTTTTAACAGATTTTTAGCAGATTGTTACAAAAATTTATACCAAATTTTCACTAATTTTTTAATTTTAGGCCCAAAATAGTCGAAATAAGTGAAATGGACTTCATCACTCTCCTCTCAACACAATCACAAAATGCATCAGCAAAACTTGCACTCATCATCCAAACAATGAGTCTCAAACTTTACGAACGACTCACCCGACAAACACTCAACTGGAATGAAATTCCAAATTACTCATTTCAAGTCAGTCAATCTGGATTTGCATTTGTCCAAAATAATTTTTTCTTTGACAACATGGACCGTGCAACACAACAACTTACGTCAACTGGAATTATGGATTATTTAGTTGAAGAATGTCTGCCACCGACCAAAAATATCAACAATGATGATCATTGGTCAATTTTGACAGTTGAAAGTTTAAGTTTTGGTTTCGTCATATGGCTCGGTTGTTGTGGAATTTGTTTGGTTGTTTTTACTGCTGAACTTTTCTTTTGGATTTTAAAGAATAAATTAAAATATTTGCAGAGAAAATTTAGAGGAAAAAAACTCAAACCAGCAAAAATTCATCCAATTTTGTACAATAAGAAAAAGTTTATTTTAAAAAATTATCCAAATGATAAAAATTTATTTAAAAGAAAAATTTCTGTTGTTGATGATCTTGAAGCTTTAATTGAAATTGTGGCAAATGAACGAGCATGTTTGATTGGAAATCGATAATAATTTATTAAATAAATGTTTATATTTTAAGTAAAAAGGATTAAATTGTTTATTTTCATAATATATGCAAGAAATAATTCAATAATTACCACGAACCGTGTGCTGTGTGCGGTTTTGGTTATGATTAACCTTTTAGGTGTACTTTACCGATCATTTATGACCAAAATCGTGTGCTACGTGCGAAATCTGTCATTTCATTATTATTATGTGCATTATTGATGAAATATGAAAAAAACCGCACACAGCGTGCGGTTTTAGGCCATCCTAACTCAAAAAGCACAAATCAATTACCTAAATGACTAAAACCGCACGCTGTGTGCGGTTCTTGTCATATTTTATCAATAAAGTACAAAATAATAATATAAATGACAATAACCGCACACAGCGTGCGGTTTTAGGCTATTTAAACTTAAAAAGCAGAATCAATGATCTAAATGACAGAAATCGCATAGAGCACACCATTTTTGTCATGAATAATCTCTAAAGTATAATTAAAAGCTAAATCACACCCAAAACCACACTCAGCACACGATTCATGTAATTTTTTGAATTCTTTCACTTTATTCATCCCCAAAACAGTCTATTACTGCACATATGATCTTTAAAACTGCATCTGCTCACACTCTCGAATCCAATCTTGCATCTGCTGAGCAGATAAAGCCAAACTTTCCCTCTTCAACCTCTGCAGTTCAACCTTCTTCTTTCTTTCGAAGAATCCACAATTTTTGAGTCCCCAAAGCATCAAAATGAGCACAAGAATGCCAATGACACCGGACATGATGTAAACTTCCAGTGGAACTTCTATGATGACTCTTTTATGAATTATTGTTTGTGGGTTCTTGGATGTGATGTTTAAGGTTTGTGTTGTGTTGTTGTCGCCGATTCGGTAGAGTTTTATGTTTGTTTTGTAGATGAAAATGTTTTTGTTGCTTGTGAAGAGTTTTTCTATGGAAGTTTTTGAACGGAAAATAGGTTAGATGAAAAATGTTCTTAAATTAGGGTTAATTTTAGTGTGAATGCACTTTAATATCAAAATTCTATTGTGAATGCACCTGAACATCAAAATTCTAATGTGAATGCACCTGAATTTTAAAATTTTAGTGTGAATGCACCTGAATATCAAAATACTAGTGTGAATGCACCTGAATATTGAAATTCTAATGTAAATGCACCTGAATATCAAAATTCTAATGTGAATGTACCTGAATATAAAAATTCTAATGTGAATGCACCTGAATTTTAAAATTTTAGTGTGAATGCACCTGAATATCAAAATTCTAGTGTGAATGCACCTGAATATCAAAATTCTAATCTGAATGTACCTGAATATCAAAATTCTAATGTGATTGCACCTGAATATTAAAATTTTAGTGTGAATGCACCTGAATATAAAAATTCTAATGTAAATGCACCTTAATATCAAAATTCTAGTGTGATTGCACCTGAATATAAAAATTCTAGTGTAAATGCACCTGAATATCAAAATTCTAATGTGAATGCACCTGAATATCAAAATTCTAATGTAAATGCAACTGAATATCAAAATTCTAATGTGAATGCACCTGAATATTTAAATTCTAATGTGAATGCACCTGAATATTTAAATTCTAATGTGAATGCATCTGAATATTGAAATTCTAGTGTGAATGCACCTGAATATCAAAATTCTAATGTGAATGCACCTGAATATCAAAATTCTAATGTGAATGCACCTTAATATTAAAATTCTAATGTAAAACTTACCAACTTCATCAATATTAAATGAAAAATTCAAATAAATCGCAACCGGCTCGTTCTTAGGTTGAAAATCTTCAACAATAAATTCAGCTTCGATGCACCCGTTGACATATTCAGGATCTGCACAGTCAAAGATAATCGCTCGATCCATTTGAATCCTCTCAAACTCCAAATTATGTCCAGCAATTTGAACCGATTCATTAAAATCAGCACTTCGCTTACTCATTTGAAATGAATCAGGTTCTGACTGTCGATGATTAAGTTCATAATCAAGTCCCGAATCTGACACGTCAAGTTGACTTGAAAGCTTCTTTTTTAATGAATATTCAGCGGAAATATTTGGAAAGTTTTGTGTCCAATCAACCATTAATGAATTGTCTTTGTGGATAACTTCCAAGCTGATGTTATTGTAGTCAATAATTTTAGCGTGTTTGTTGTGGTTCAAACTGTAAATTGCTGGGATCTGTAGGGTTACTGAAAGCTGTTTGATGTTGCTGGGTCCAAAGTTGAATATTTCGTATTTGTAGGTTAAATTATTGTGGACTGTTGAGTCGCTTAGATGCAATTCGGTTGATGAACTTGAGCTAAAATTTTATTTCTTAGATTAAACTCAGTGATGGTCAACCGGTGTGCCGCGGTCAATTTTTTTTCACCAAAAAGTACCACGAGTCGTGCTCCGCGTGCGGTTTCTGACATGTCTCATCATAAATATACTCCTTGCTAACCAGTCATAACAAAAACCGCACGCAACACACGATTCTGGTCATAAACAATCAGCTAGGTACATAATTAGTAAGTTAAGACCAAAACTGCGTGCTGCGTGCGGTTTTGGTCATGACTTGCTCACAAGATGTGCCGCGGCACAAAAAAGGTTGACCAACACTGGATTTAATTATTCAAAAAATTAAAAACTTACCTCACAACCTCAACCTCACTAAATTCAGAAAACGGAATTTCACAAACAAATTTGTTATCAACCGGCTCCAATTCAATACCAAGACTTGATACTTCTGCAGTCACTTCCAATAACTTCCCATCAAATTTAGTCACATCAATCTTAATGACTAATGTCGTTACTGTCTGATTACTAATTGGCTTATTATTATTGACATCACAATTCATGATAGTTTGGCTATTATTGCTACTACTGCATGATGACGGAATCTGCAGGAATTGTGTTAAATTTGATGAAAGTTGAATTTTTAATTTTGTTGTGTACGCTGGTTCCTTGGCATTTTTAATTTCATATTTGATTGAAATTGTCTTTGTAATTCCATGAATTTGCGGTTGAGTGACATTTTGGAGAGATCCAACAACGGAAAGATCAACACGACACTTGTCAGTCTCACATCCTGTCGAAAATACGATGCTATGCTTGATAGTTGTTATAGAATTTTGATCAATTAAATAACAAGTTGTGCAGTATGTTGAGTCATTTTCTGAGATTTTATCCACAACTTTGATTTCTAATTTAGCATTAATTGGAATGAAAATATGAGCCAAAGTAGGATGAATGTCAATTTTATTACTTATACACTTGTTATTTGATTTAAGACGGATTATTTCGGTTATTGAGATTTTATTGGTTCCATTGATTAGTATTGAGGCTCGTTGGTAGATTGGATCTAAAGTTAAAGTTGCTTTAATTTCTAAAAAAAAAAAAAATAAAAAGAAAATTTATAAAAAATTGAATTTATATTTTAACGATCATTTAGTCTCCGCTAATAATAATAATTAATTAAAAGAGTTCCAATATAGCCAATAATGGATCTTTCAGCACGAAAACGAAGTCCAATGTAAAAGTCTCCCTTGAGCTGGGTTTCTTGGGTATATCCTAAGGCATACACTAGCGCAGTAGTGGCCAACCTTTTTTTGTGCCGCGGCACACCTTGTGAGTAACTTATAACCAAAACCGCACGCAGAGCACAACTCGTGGTACTTTTTGGAAAAAACTGATACACTAGTGTGCCACGGCACACCGGTTGGCCATCATTGCGCTAGGGTATACCCTTAGGGTATGGGTTATACATGGGTATGGGTTATACCCTAGGTTATTAGGCTACATGAGTACCCATACACATGATACCCATGTATACCCATGTATAACCCATATCCTAATGCAGTGATTGCCAACCAGTGTGCTGCGGCACACTAGTGTGCCAAATTTTCTTTCGAAAAGTATCACGAGTCGTGTTCCACGTGCGGTTTTGGTCATGACTTACTCTAAAGGTGTGCCGTGGCACAAAAAAGGTTGGCCACCACTGTCCTAAGGTAAGGGTTATATATTAGAAACTCACACCTACACTATTTTATTTAGACTTGTATAGGGAATATTCTGACAGGATACAGATACAGTGTACCACCATGGCACGTATTTAGCCGGAGATGGGATGCTCTTGATAGACTACTTCCCAAAACCCTCCCCATAGCATAACTTAATCTTATATCACAACACTTACTTGCATCATCACCAATCTTCGACTTGCTCAAATATTCAACACAAAATGTCACATTCACAGCTTTACTATCGATTTGTAATTTATCTTGAGAGAACTTTAGTGATGCATTAATTTGAATGACTGGATAAGATCGATAAATAAATGTAACTTCTGAATTCGGAGCTCCAATTACGATATCATTAATTCCATTTCCATCAATATCAACTCCTCGTGACAAACCGAATCCAAACATTGGCTTAGTGTAAGACTCGTCATAAGCATTCGGATCTAATGTCGGTGCTTGAATTCTTTGACTTGGCGTAGACGAAAGTCCTTGTTGGCTTCCCAAAAATATATAAACAGCTCCGTTGTCTTCAAATGGTGCTGATACAAGTAAGTCATTGTATCCGTCAAGATTTATGTCACCGATCTTCGACATTGACATTCCAAATCTTCCACTTCCTTTGTAGTTGGTTTTAAGAATGGTGTCGTTGTCGAATTTCAACTAAAATATATGATTTGATAATAATTAAAGTTAAACAAATGTTTATAGTTATACAGGGGTGTAGCCAGGGAAGTTTGAACCACCGTGGGAAAATTTTGTATCGTGCTGTCGCTGAGGCTAAGAATTTTCCCACAGGGACTCTAACACTCCTGGCTCTGAATATGTACTTATAATCCCCAGAGCTCGAAGTCGATGAAATTTTATATGGAGTCGAGTCGACTCGGAGTCGACTCCACCATACAAATTTAACAAAAAATCCGAGTCGACTTCGAGCTCTGATAATCCCGAAAGGCACAGATCAGATAATCGAGAGGATATCTGGTCCCAGGCCGAAGTGAAGCATACAATTTAAGCCGAAGTGGTGCTGGCCTCACTCCGGTTTGTTGCCGGATTTCATCTCGATTATCCGATCTGTGCCTTTCGGGTAATATATTAAGACCAATATTTAATAAAATTTAAGAGGTGAGGTCTAAAACTTTCTGTAGTGGATTTCTAGGGTACTCTGTGGGAGGAAAATAACCCACCGAACCGGGCAATTTTCCGGGCAGACAGATCGGGCAAAAATGAATGAAACGCGCAAAATACGGGCAAAAATTGGCAAAATCCGTTCGGAACGGACAAAAACGAACAAAACGGGTAAAATTCCAAATGAAATGGCTTTTTTTTTGCCCGGGCCAAAGAGTTATATTCCCCCTGGATATTCCCATACTCCCTAACCCCATATTTGTAGATACACCCTTTGGGTATATTCCAGGGTGTGGAACTGATCAAATTAATCAAAAATGATCAAAAATGATCAAAAATGATCAAAAATGATCAAAAAAGATCCAAAAAGATCAAAAAAGATCAAAAAAGATCGAAAAAGATCAAAAAAGATCAAAAATGATCAAAGGAGATCAAAAATCAATTTGATCAGTTCCACACCCTTGGGTATATTTTATATTTCTAGGCAGTAGCGTAGCCAGGAGGGCAATTTCACCAATTAGAAAATTCAAAACCGCAGCTCAAAATTTTCCCATGCCACAGCCGTGTCCTAGCTACATTTTGAGCCGTGTCCTCGCTGCGGTTTTGAATTTTGAGGACACGGCTGCGGCATGGGAACATTTTGAGCCGTGCTCTCACTGCGGTTCTGAATTTTCCCACAATTGAAAATACCCTACTGGCAATGCCACTGTTTTAGGATATGGTTTGTCCCCAAGGCCCTTAGAGAGCAGAGATGTCAACATTTACTTACATTTCCCTTATTAATAAACACATAAACAGCTCCATTATCACTGAATCCATCTTTTGCATAAAATGGTGCTGATACGGCCAGATCTGGTAGTTTATCATTGTTAAAGTCCTCAGTAACCACAGCATATCCAAAATATTCGCCATATTGTGAACCACTCAGCTCCTTATGCATTCGAAATTTGATTTTTTTGTCCTTATTATCAAAAAATGTATCAAAAATGTACACTAATCCAATATAATACTTCCTCGGTGCTGACGCAACATACAATGTCTCATTTTGTCGTCTAAATTTCCCCGAACTAACTGAATATCCCAAATATGAAGTTTCATTGACAGTTGATTCAGCTAAACTTGGAACATGAGCACTGTAGTCAACATTATGTGTACTATTAAAGTTTTGTTGCCTTTTTATGACTTTTTTGATTATCGATCCCTTCCAGCCATGAATTCCAGGACATCCAATAATAATTTCATCATCATTATCGGTAATATGAACACTAAATCCACTCTCGGCGTATCTGTAAAGAAAAGTTCCAGATTTCTTTTCATCTTGTTTGTCAAAGAATCTTAATGGTCCAATTTTTATGTAATTTTTTGGTTCTTTGTTGGCTGTGTCATTTATCCAGGAACATAATCCATGTAAGTAATAACTTGCAGTTTTATTTGGCGTCGAATCTTGCGCTAATGCTTTTAAATGTGGAGCACAAATGACAAATTTATTGTCCTCAGAACTTCCACCGTCCATGGCAAATCCCAGCAGCTGATTATCTTTAGTCTCTGAATCGATGACTTTCAAGTCTTTTTTTCCAGTTTGATTAGTAATTTTGATAAATCCTTCACTTTTATCAAATATAAACTCATAACATGACTCAATTGTTACATTTTCCTTAAAATCACATTTAAAAATTGCTCCTGGCTCTTCCGTAAGCTTTTGTTTCTCGACAATTGGTTGGGCTCGTGGTGCACTGATGATGACTTGAGTCTTTCTGAGATTTATTGAGAATCCAAAGTATGACGAGCGATCTTGTTTGATGTAATTTTTATATTTTGAGAAAACTTGTTGCTTTGCGATTACGATATTTGGTGTTGGTGAGAGATTGAATGGTGCGACGAACTGGATGAGAAAAATGAGCAGAAAAATTAAATTCTGCATTTTTTTAAATTTATTTTTCACTTTGTTT
>CM047391.1:1185442-1354205 GCA_026123125.1 Chironomus striatipennis | reverse complement strand
CTTTGAATCCCTTGAATCCCTTTGAATCCCTTGAATCCCTTGAATCCCTTGAATCCCTTGAATCCCTTGAATCCCTGAATCCCTTGAACTCCTTGAATCCCTCGAACTCTCCCTCGAACCTCCTTGAACTCCTTGAATCCCTTGGAACCCTTCAACTCTTGAATCCCTTGAATCCCTTGAATCCCTTGAACCTTGAATCCCTTGAATCCCTTGAACCTTTTGAACCTTGAACCTTTAACCTTGAATCCCTTGAACCTTGAACTTGAATCCCTTGAACCCTGAACTCCTTGAATCCCTTGAACCTCGAACCCTTGAACTCTTTAATCCCTCGAACCTTTTTGAATTTTTGAAACTTAACTTTGAATCCCTTGAATCCCTTGAATCCCTTGAATTTTGAATTTTGAATCCTGAATTTTTCGAACTTTTTGAACCTTTGAATTTTTGAATCCCTTGAACCTTGAATCCCTTTGAATCCCTTTTGAATTCCCTTTGAATTTTTGAATTTTTGAACTTTTGAATTTTCCTGAACTCGAACTTTGAATCCCTTGAACCTTGAATCCTTGAATTTTTTGAATCTTTGAATTTCCTTGAATTTTTGAATTTTTGAATCAATAACCTTGAATCCCTTGAACTCCTTTGAATCTCCTTGAATCCTTGAACTTTTGAATTTTTTCGAACCTTGAATCCCTGAACTTTTTTGAATTTTTGAATCCCTGAACCTTGAACTTTTTGAATCCCTGAACCTCAACCTTTTGAACCTTGAATTCCTGAATCCTTAACCTTGAACCTTGAACCTTGAATCCCTTGAATTTTGAACCTCAATTTTTCCTTGAATCCCTTGAATCCCTTGAATCCCTTGAATCCCTCGAACTTTGAACCTCAACTCCTTGAATCCCTTGAACTCCTTGAATCCCTTGAACCTTGAATCCCTTTAACTTTTGAACCTTGAATCCTTTCTTGAATCCCTTGAATCCTTGAATCCCCTTGAATTTTTGAACCTTGAATCCAACCTTGAATTTTTGAATTTAACTCTGAACTCCTGAACTCAACCTTGAACCTTGAACTCCTGAACCTTGAACCTCAACCTCGAATTTTTGAAATCCTTGAATCCTGAATCCCTCCTGAATCCCTTGAACCTTTTGAATCCTGAATTTGAATTTTTGAATTTTTTTGAATTTTCCTGAATTTTTGAATTTTTTGAATTTTTGAATTTTGAATTTCTTGAATTTTTGAATCCTTTGAATTTTTTGAATTTTTGAACTTTGAATTCCCTTGAACTCCTTGAATTTCTTGAACCTTGAATTTTTGAATTTTTTGAATTTTTGAATTTTTGAACCTTGAATCCCTGAATTTTTTGAATTTTGAATTTTGAATTTTTGAATTTTTTGAATTTTTGAATTTTTGAATTTTTTGAATTTTTGAATTTTTGAATTTTGAATTTTGAATTTTGAATTTTTGAATTTTTGAATTTTTTGAATTTTTTGAACTTTTGAATTTTTGAATTTTGAATTTTTGAATTTTTGAATTTTTGAATTTTTGAATTTTTTGAATTTTTGAATTTTTTCGAATTTTTGAATTTTTGAATTTTTGAATTCCCTTGAATTTTTGAATTTTTGAATTTTTGAATTTTTGAATTTTTGAATTTTTGAATTTTTGAATTTTTGAATTTTTGAATTTTTGAATTTTTGAATTTTTGAATTTTTGAATTTTTGAATTTTTGAATTTTTGAATTTTTGAATTTTTGAATTTTTGAATTTTTGAATTATTGAATTTTTTCTCTCTTTGAAAAGCTGAAAAAATCATAAAATTATAAAATTTAAATAAAAACCACATTTTTATTTGCAATTAATTGTAAAACTTTTGTTTTATTAAACATTTTTATTATTTTTTTGAATGAACTGATGCATGTCGCTTAAGAGCTGATTTATCTGTGAACTGCCTTTGACAAATCCTGTAAATAAACAAAAAATAAATTAAAATTTTGTCCAAATTTAATTTTTTAAAACTTACTCGCACGAGAAAATTTTCCCGCTATGGATCAACAAATGCCTGCTCAATCCAGATGCATGTGCAAAACTTTTATTACACAAATTACAATCGTGTTTGGTGACATCGATATTCGAGTGAACTTTCAGCATGTGCTGTCTTAAAGGATCTTTTTGTCGGAACCGTTTTTCACAAATTTCACATGCAAATGGTGCTTCTGCTAAAGGTAAGTGAGTTGTGATGTGACGTTTGAGCATTTCCTTTTGAGAGAATCCTTTTTTGCATTTTTCGCATATGAATGGCTGAAAGGATTATTTTTCGTTAATTTTCCAAATTTTTCTAAACTTTTCCGGATTTTTTCAAGTTTTTCCGAATTTCCCAAATCTTTCCTAATTTTCCAAACTTTTCCAAATTTTTCCGAATTTTTCCAAACTTTTCCGAATTTTTTCCAATATTTTCCGAATTTTTCCGGATTTCTCCAAATTTGTCCGGATTTTCTTAAATTTCTCTGAATTTTCCCGGATTTTTCCGATCTATTTCGAACTTTTCAGAACTTTTCCGAATTTTCCCAAATTTAGCCAAATTTTCTTGCATTTTTCCGAATTTGTCCGAAATTTTCCGAACATTTGCAAATTTTTCTGAACTTTTCCGGATTTTTTCAAGTTTTTCCGATTTTTCCCAATACTTTCCTAATTTTCCAGAACTTTTCTGAATTTATCCGAAATTTTTCGAACTTTTTCAAATTTTCCCGAATTTTTCCGGGTTTTCGAAGTTTTCCCGGATTTTCCTGATTTTTTCGAAATTTTCCCGGATTTTTCCGAATTTTCTCGAACTTTTCCGAACTTTCAAAATTTTTCTGAATTTTCCCAAATTTTTCGAAGTTTTTCGGAATTTTTTCCAATCTTTTCCGAATTTTTCCGGATTTCTCCAAATTTGTCCGGATTTTTCCAAATTTTTCCGAATTTTCTTAAATTTTTCTGAATTTTCCCAGATTTTTCCGATCTATTTCGAACTTTTTCGAATTTTTCCAAACTTTTCAAAAATTTTCTGAATTTTCCCAAATTTTTCCAAGTTTTTCCTAATTTTTCCAAACTTTTTCTATTTTTTTTTTTTCAATCTTTACCGATTTTTCGAACTTTTCCAAATTTTTTCGATTTTTCCGAATTTTCTCGAACTTTTTCGAATTTTCCCAAACTTTTCCGAACTTTCAAAATTTTTCTGAAATTTCCCAAAATTTTTCGAAGTTTTTCCGAATTTTTCCAAACTTTTTCTAATTTTTTTTCCAATCTTTTCCGATGTTTAAACTTTTCCAAATTTTTCCGATTTTTCCGAAGATTTCCCGGATTTTTTCGTATTTTCCCAAACTTTTCTGATTTTTTCCGAACTTTTTCGCTCTTTCTTAAACTTTTCCTAATTTTCTCAGATTTTTCCAGAGGGCCAAGCCGGTTTTTCCCGCCAAAACAGTTTTTTTCATTTTTTGGTAACATGATGCAATCAAAAATGAACTTTTGTTATTAGATATCTAGCTTATCTAAAATGCTATGATTCTGCTTCAAAATTTTTAAAAAAATTTAAGCATAGTAAGCTCACAATTTCAAATTAGCCGACGACTAAGCCGACTAAAAATTAGCCGGGAAATTACGAGCATATTATGGGTTATGTTTTAAAAATTTTGATGAAGAATCATAGCATTTCATATAAGCTACATATTTAATAATCAAAATTCATTTCTGATTGCGTCATTGTACCGAAAAATGCAAAAAACAGTTTTGGCGGGAAAAGTCGGCTTCGCCCTCTGGATTTTTCCAAATATTTCGAACTTTCCTAAAACTTAAATTTTACCTTAGATTTATTATGAGTCCTTTCATGTCTCTCCAGTGCAGACTGAACCTTAAACTTCTTCGAACAATATTGACAGCTATAATTCGAGTCAACAGCTAAATGATTATAATAATGAGTCTTGCATTGCTGCCGTCTCGAAAATGTTTCTTTACAGTCCTCATAAGCACATTGAAAGATTTTCTTTTCATTATTTTCATCAACTTCTGGCTCATCAGACTCATCAATGACTTTAAAGTACAATTCAGTCGCTGATTCTTGAACAGTTTGTGGCAATTCTGGTGTTTTTGGCTCCAGTTCTGATTTTGTAATTTTTTTAATCAACTTTTTTGCTGGCGATTTTTTCTTCACAATTTCCTCAACAACTTCCTGAAATTCTTCAACAATTGCATTTTCTGTGATTATTTCAAATTGTGGCTGTATTTTTTGCTTTTCAATTTCCACAAGTTGCAATTCCTCATTTCCTTCAGCATCAGTTTGTAAAATTCTTATTTCATACTCGCCATTATCGACCATTTGAACTTCACTAATTTGAATTGGAATTTCATCTTCAATTTCATTTTCAGCTTTACGCTTTCGACGTAGTGTTGGAACTGAGGTTGATGGTGATGCATTTTGTGGGCATTTATTGAGTAACACGACTGGTTTCGTTGTGAATGGTTTTTTGGGAATTAATTGAGGCTTTTCGGTGACTTTTGGTGACTCAAATTTTGATTTTAATTTGAGAAGTTCTTCGTGAATTGCTTTACGCTTTTCTTCTTCAATTTGTTGATTTATGTCGTCAAAGTAGCACTGGTTGGAAGAAATAAGAAATGATGTGATTAATTACATGTTAGCTGAATTTAAAAAAAATAAATTAAACTCCGCCATTTTGAATTTTTAATTCAGCCTTTTTGAAATTTCAAGTCCGCAATTTTGAAATTTTAATTCCGCCATTTTGAAATTTCAATTCCGCCATTTTGAAATTTTAATTCCGCCATTTTGAAATTTCAAACCCACCATTTTGAAATTTTAATTCCGCCATTTTGAAATTTCAATTCCACCATTTTGAATTTATAACTCCGCCATTTTGAATTTTTAACTCCGCCATTTTGAATTTTAAATTCCACCATTTTGAATTTATAACTCCGCCATTTTGAATTTGAAATTCTGGCATTTTCAAATTTCAAATCCAAAAAAGTAAATTTTTCTTAATTTTTTTAAAATTTTGCAAAATTTTCCCTGATTTTTCCAAAATTTTCCGAATTTTCGGATTTTTCTCGAATTTTTTTGAACTTTTCCGAACTTTCCCGGAACTTTTCGAATTTTCCCAGATTTTTTCTAATTTTCTCAAACTTTTCCGAATTTTCGCAAAACTTCTAGAGCTTGTTCAAATTTTCCCAAACTTTTCCGAAATTTGAAATTTCAATTCCGCAATTTTGAATTTTTTTATTCCACCATTTTGAAATTTCAATTCCAAAAAAAATAAAGTAATATACTCAAAATGAGTCTAAGAACCAGCTTAAATTGGAAACAATAATTCAAAAATACCCAAAATAGTCATTAAAACAATACAAATTGTTATAAAATCATAGCAATCTTTTGAATTATCTAAAAATTATCATTGAGCATTAAATAAGCATAGAAAAACGGGTTATGCAGATTTGTCAAATATTTCTAATGGACTACTATTTTTAATATCGTCAAAGTAGAACTGGATGTTCAAAATCTCAAAGTTCGTCTTAGTATTAAGTCAAATTTCCACCGATTTTTTCACTTTTTGAGGTTTAATCAAAAATTTAACTTTTGAAAATCATCAAAATTTCCCTGATCCAGGTCTGGGTTTCTAGGGTACACTCCAGGGTACACCCCATACCTTAGAGTTTATCCAAGGATATTTTTTTCAGAAAATGTTTTACAGCTAAAAATATCCTAGGATGAACTCTGAGGTATACACGGGGGTGTACCCTGGAATGTACCCTACCCTACCCTTAGGGTATGGGGTATAACCTAGAAACGCAGTCCAGAGCTTAAATTTACTCCAATTTGCCATCAGAACTCTAAGTTTCCAAGTTTCCTTCATCAACTTACATAAGTATCCGACAACTGCTCCTCATACTCCTCAATATCATCATCCATATAATTCTTCTGCAGGACATGACTCGCATCCTTATTTTGATTTCTCAACCTCACAAATTTCTTCAATCGAACTTCACTCTGCTTTGCCAACATCCGAAAATAGTAAGATTTTTCCAACTGATATCGGCAATTGGTGCAAATTTGTTTTGGCAATGCGTCGGTCTGAAGGAGCTAAAATTTAAGTTTTTTGAGTTTTTTTCACAATTTTTGTGACTTTTTATGTCAAAACTTACATCCATGCCTGTAATTATGATAATTTTATTACTCAGTGACTCTTCAAATATTTGATACATTTCCTTAGCATCCGGTTCAAGGCAAATTCTGCAAATTTCTTCTAAATTTGACATTTTTCGTGGGAAATTTTAATTTTATTTAAAAATTTTGAGAAAAAAAATGAAAATTGTTGATCGCTTGATAAACAAAAGTGTCTGAGGGGATGGAGTGAGAATTTGAGCGGGAATTAAAAGTTATTTTGAAATGAGAGCGAGTAACGTCAGGGAGAGAAAGAATTTTGATCAAATGAGAAAGAGAGAGTAAAAGTTTCGTCTGCTTGGGGTTTGTTTACAATTAAATGAGAATCAGCTGATTTGGTAGTTTGGTGTGGAAATGTTTTGTAAATTGAAGGTAGATTGGAGTTTTAGAAGCTATAAAGTTGTAAATTATTGGAAAAGGTCGTCGGTTTGAAGAATTTGGAAGAAAATTAACAAAAATATCGAAAAATTGACGCAAAAATCATCAAAAATAAGAAAATATTGACAAAAGTTCTTAAAATTGACAAAAAATCCACAAAATTGTCAAAAAAATCCACAAAATTGACAAAAAATCAACAAAAAGTTCACAAAATTGACAAAAAATCCACAAAATTGTCAAAAAATCAGCAAAATTAACAAAAAATCCTCACAAAATCGACATGAACACTTCAGACTTTGTCTTCACATCGCAACTAGTCATCAAACTAGAAAAACTAGACGAAAAATGTTTGGAAATTTACACCGAAATTCCACAAACTATCAAACAAGAGCCAGAACTTCACATCAAATCTGAACTTCCAGCTAATCCAGAAGACATTATTGACTCCGATCCAGAAGAAGTAATCGTCTCAAGTCCAGAAGATTCATCACAAAGCCTCACCGACAATGAATCCAAAGAGTCCAAAACAAAAACAAAGAAAAAGTACGGACCGTACAAAAAGCAAACCTGGATTCCAACAAAAACAACTTGTAAGATCTGCAATGTTACATTGTCATCGAAGCAATCTTATAATTATCATATGAATGCATTTCACTCGAATAAGCCGAAGCCAGTCTTTAAATGTAATCTTTGTCCGCGAACATTTCCGCAAAATAATTTTCTCATTAGTCATTTGAGGACTCATAAGGCAAAGAATATTTTTCAATGTGACATTTGTGGGAAGGATAAGTTGTCACGGTTGAGACTTGTAAGGCATATGGCGATGCATAGAACAATTATGAATTATCAGTGTGACATGTGTCCGAAGGCTTTTAAGAGTAAGAAATATATATCGAGGCATGTTGTTACGCATATTGGTGAGTATTTTGGGGATCAAAACCGTGTATTGCACGCCATTTTGGTCTTATCTACCTTTAAGGTGCATTTTGAAGTTAAAAATGGCCAAAAACCGTGTGTTGCGCACGATTTTTGGTCAATTTACCTTCAGGATGCATTTTGAAGTTAAAAATGTCCAAAAACCGTGTGTTGCGCACGATTTTTGGTCAATTGACTTTCAGGATGCATTTTGAAGGAAAATTGGTCAAAAACCGTATGTCGAGTGCGGTTTTTGTCATTCTTTACCTTCAAGATAAACTCTAAAAGGTGAATCACGACAAAAACCGCACAATGCACACGGTTCATGATTTTTTTTTGTCATTATTTTTATACCAAAAAGACATTTCCTGATAACTTTTATTATTTTTAGAACGTGAGCGTATCAAATGTCCAATTTGTAATTTAATGGTTTACACATTCAACATGCGATTCCATGTCTTCAAGCATAAAAAGGAGAAGCCTTTCAAATGTGACTTGTGTTCAGCAACATTTGTAGCTAGGAATAAGTTAACATATCATCGGAGGATCCATACAGGAGAGAAACCTCATAAGTAAGTATTTGGCAGCTTTAAACTTCGAGAAAATCCAACCTAACTTATGAATTTTAATCATTTTAGATGCAAAATATGTGGCAAAGCATTCACATACAATCAAACGTACAAGGAACATTACAAAATTTTCCACACAAACTTTAAACTCAACTGTAAGTTTTGTGGTAAAAATTACATGTCAAAGGCTGGATTAATATTTCATGTCAAGTCTCATCATGCAAATGAGAAAAGTGACGATAAAACTGCAGAAGTTAAGAATATTGACAAAGGGGACGAAGGCCTAAAAGTTGTCAAGAAGAAGTCGTCAAAAATCAATCCAAAAAGTATCAAAAATGGAATGAAGTCACCAAAAAATGCCTCAAAATCAACAAATGAGAAGTCAGCACCAAAAATGTCAAAATCTACAGCTAAAATCAATAAAATTGTTAGAAAAGATACATCAGCTCCTTCCAGGCCACAAAGAGTCAAAAGGAAGTAAATATTCCAGTGTATGTCAACCTTTTTTGTGTCATGGCACTTTTTTGGTGTAAATTATGATCAAAACCGCACGCGGTACACGGTTTTTGGTCATTTTAACTTTCAAAATGCACCTTGGAGGTAGATTGTACAGAAACCGCACGCAAGACACAGTTTTTGGTCATTTTTACTTTCAAAATGCACCTAGGAGATAAATTGTACAGAAATCGTGCGCAACACACGGTTTTTGGTCATTTTTAATCTCAAAATGCACCTTGGAGGTAGATTGTACAGAAATCGTGCGCAACACACGGTTTTGGTCATTTTTACTCTCAAAATGTACCTTGAAGGTTTTTTACTTTCAAAATGCTCCTTGTAGGTAAATTGCACAGAAACCGCACGCGACACACGGTTTTGGTCATTTTTACTCTCAAAATGTACCTTGAAGGTAGATTGTACAGAAACCACACGTGGAATACGGTTTTGTTCATGGCTTATCACTAAGACACGTCTTAGTATCAAAACTTGACCAAAACCATGCGCATCACACGATTAGTAAATTCTTTGGCTTAAGAAAAACCCGAAAATTAATGTCATGACACATGGGTTGATTATCATTGGAATATAGAAATAAAAAGGTTGACTTTGAGTAGATTTTATTGAAATGAATAAAAATCTTCAATAATCATGATTATTTTTTAATAAAATGTAGAAATTAAGTTACTAGATATAATAAAATGAAAATTATGATAAATTCTTGAAATTTTAATTAATTTGTAGCATCGTAGTAAGTTCTATTGTCCTTGATTAGTTCCATATACTTAATAAACATATTTTAATTCTTCAAAAAAAAAATAACGACAATTTTGTAATCAGCAATAGTTTAAAGACATGAAATCTGGTATTTAAAGAGAATATGAAAAAATTTATAAAACCTTATTTAAATTCTTATCTGGTCGATGCTCTCTGAGTCATTTTCAGCTCAACATTCTCTCCATTTGCTCTTTAAAAACCAGATAACATGACTTATTCTACTTATTTCAATTCATAACAAGACTCTTACTCCGCATTCATAAGAAATAAGAGTCAAAAATGAAAATTATACTTTTAATAATTTTAACAATTTTAACAAAATTATCAAGTTTACAAAAGTGTGGACGAATTAAAGTTGGAACATCTTTCACAATTGGAAGTGAATATGCAGTAAAAGGACAGTTTCCGTGGCTTGCACCATTATTTTATAATAAAAATGACAAATACTTTTGTGGATCGACAATTATCAGCACAAAACATTTACTTAGTGGTGAGTAGCTAGTAAAAGAACTTGTCATGCAACATGGTCTGTAATCAGCATGTTTTAAATGTGGAATATGAAAAAAAAAGACTAAAAAGTTGATAACTTTTGTTTGTTTTGCTTTTGGAAAATACTTTTTTTTTGTTTAGAAAAGCTTTTTATTTCCCCCAAGAATAAATTCCCTTTTCTTTCCCTTCTGAGATGAGTCATGAGGATTAAAGTTGCATGGTTACTAGTAGATGATTAGTAGCGTAACTAGAAATTCTTTTGTGTAGCGAATTTTAGATATTCCTACCGAACTGAGCTAAGCTGAGCTAAGCTGAGCTAAGCTGAGCTAAGCTGAGCTAAGCTGAGCTAAGCTGAGCTAAGATGAGCTAAGCTGAGCAAAGATGAGCAAAGATAAGCTAAGATGAGCTAAGATGAGCTAAACTAAGCTAAGCTGAGCTAAGCTGAGCTAAGCTGAGCTAAGATGAGCTAAGCTGAGCTAAACTGAGCTAAACTAAGCTAAGCTGAGCTAAGCTGAGCTAAGCTGAGCTAAGCTGAGCTAAGCTGAGCTAAGCGTAGCTAAGCTGAACTAAGCTGAGCTAAGCTGAGCTAAGCTGAGCTAAGCTGAGCTAAGCTGAGCTAAGCTGAGCTAAGCTGAGCTAAGCTGAGCTAAGCTGAGCTAAGCTGAGCTAAGCTGAGCTAAGCTGAGCTAAGCTGAGCTAAGCTGAGCTAAGCTGAGCTAAGCTGAGCTAAGCTGAGCTAAGCTGAGCTAAGCTGAGCTAAGCTGAGCTAAGCTGAGCTAAGCTGAGCTAAGCTGAGCTAAGCTGAGCTAAGCTGAGCTAAGCTGAGCTAAGCTGAGCTAAGCTGAGCTAAGCTGAGCTAAGCTGAGCTAAGCTGAGCTAAGCTGAGCTAAGCTGAGCTAAGCTGAGCTAAGCTGAGCTAAGCGTAGCTAAGCTGAGCTAAGCTGAGCTAAGCGTAGCTAAGCTGAGCTAAGCGTAGCTAAGCTGAGCTAAGATGAGCTAAGCGTAGCTAAGCTGAGCTAAGCTGAGCTAAGCTGAGCTAAGCTGAGCTAAAATGAGCTAAGATGAGCTAAACAGATGCATGCAAAATCATGCAAAATATCCGAACCCAGAATTAATTTAAAAACTAAAACTAACCTTTCCCAATTTTTCTCTTCTTCCAAAAATACCACAGCATCTCATTGCTTCAAAAACAAAGGCGATCATGTTACTCTCTCACCAGATAATGTCTACAGCCTTCTCGGTATCCACGACTTGAATAAATCAGATGAACTTGAAGTAATCAGAGTTCAAATCAGTTCTATCAAACTTCACAACGATTGGAATTCACAAAAGGAAACTTATGATGCTGACATTACAATTTTAAGACTTACAAATACAATCAGTTTCACAAATTACATCCAACCAGCTTGCTTACCGTCATCAAATTTTAATCCATTTGAGATTGATGGAACTGTCGTTGGATATGGATTCTCTGATGATACAAAAGGTGATCATGAAATGAGACCGAAATTTGTCGAGATTAGCTCAATAACACAAGAAGATTGTCTAATTGGACGTGATGTGATTGCTAGAATTTCTAGTAAAAGAATGTTTTGTGCTGGAAGTGTTGGGAAGAATCCATGCAAGGGTAAGTGATTTGATTCTTATTTATGGATCAAAATTTAATCTGTAGCTTTATTTTTTAGGTGATTCCGGTGGTGCATTTCTTGTTAAACTTGGACAGACTTATTATGTTGTTGGAATCATTTCGTCAGCAATTTATGGTGAATGTAAATTAAATGAATTTGTTTTGTTCACAAATGTTCCCAAATTTATCAACTGGATTAATCAGGAAGTTAATGCTAATTTAACTCAAGAAAATCATGCAGCAGTTCAAGAACCTTTAAAATGTACATTCTATTACAATTCTGATGATGAGTAAGTTCTGAATACTATTAATCTATCTCAAATAGCATAAGTTCGGAAAAAGATCAAAAATCTACAGATTTAACAACTCTGGTACTGTTTCAGGGATAGATTTCTAGATATACACCACACCCTTAAGGGTAAACTCTAAGACATGCCCTAGAAAGCTGTACCAGAGCCAATCGAGCTTGTTGCTAGATTTTTGATCGATTTAAACATTTATGGCTAAGCTTTTTGTATTATGGCACAAATCTGCAAGACGTATGCAGTTTCTGTCATAATTTATCAGTAAGCTACACTTAAGAGGTAATTTATGCCCAAAATCGCTCGTTGTGTGGGGTATCTGCCATTATTTACTAGCATCAGATACCTTAGTAGTATAAAACGACCAAAATCGTGTCCCGTATGCGATTTTTGCCTTGACATTTCACTCATAAACACTTAATAGATAAGTCATGTCAAAAATCGTACGCAGCACACGGTTTTGGTCTTTAATACTACTAAAGTGTCTCATGTTAGTAAAAATGACAAAAACTGCACGCGGCACACGGTTTTTTGGGATTTTTTAAGTTGACTAGTGACTACTATTAACTAATTAATTGTTTTCAACCATTATAACCAATTAAATTTTCAATATTCCAGTCGCTACGAATGCTACAGTGAATTTACCTTCAAATCTCTTGTCAACAACGTCCGAATCTCATCAATCGAAGGATCATTTACAGATGGAAAAACTTACACAGACGTCGATACAATCAACATTAAACAATCAAAAGTAACTTACATACCAGATTTTACTGTTGCAAATCAAAAGCTTCCAAACTTTAGAAAGCTTTACATTGTCCTAAGTGGATTAAAATACATCGAAAGAGCAAAATTATCCAAAATGCCGCAACTGAGAATCCTTAATTTCTATGGAAATGAAATTGAATATTTTGATGAAAATGTCTTCAATGATTTGAGAAATTTGGAAATTATTGCATTTGTTAAGAACAAAATTAAAGTTTTGCCACAAAAGCTTCTTTGGAATTTGATTAATTTGAAGGAAATTTGGTCGTATGATAATCCAATTGAAGCAATTCCAATAAGATTCTTTAAAAATAACAAAAAACTAGATAAAGCTTGGATGGGATACAGCAAGATTAAAAGAATTGATGTCAATTTTAAAGCTCTGCCAAATTTAAAATTGCTAGACTTGAGGGAAAATGAGTGCATTAATGATCAAGCTTGTGACACGTGTAGCTTGTCAATTGAAGATCTTCAGGATAAAATCGATAAACAGTGTTACATTGACAGAACATCTACAGGATAATCTGCAAGATAGACTGCAAGACAATTCTATATTAATTAATTAGAAGAAACCTATCGATCAAAATTATTTTTTTCAAAATGGCGGAAATTTTGATAAAAAAAATTTCAAAATGGCGGAAATTTTGATCAAAAATTTTCAAAATGGCGGAAATTTTGATCAAAAATTTTCAAAATGGTGAAAATTTAGATAAAAAGTTTTCAAAATGGCGGAAATTTTGATCAAAACTTTTCAAAATGGCGAAATTAAATTATATTGTCATAATTTTAACAATTTTTGTTGACTTTTCATACAAATTAAGCTTTCTTTATACAAAAATTCATAAATTGCAAAATCCAAAAAAATCTCCAAATTTATTAATTTTTCCAATTTTTTTAAAATATAAATTTGAAATGAGCCATGTCGAAAAAAAGTTTGAACACAACTGACATAAACACAACCGACCGTATGATTGCTAGAAAAGAGAAAAATGAGTCTTTCTCTCTTTTTTTTTGAGTTCCACTCTTTTCTTTAAAGTGTCAAGTCCAAGTGAGAATTTCTTAAGAATCTCTTAAAGTCAATGATTTTTTGCGATTTTATTTTATTTTATTATTACAATAATAATAGCAAGTGGCTGTTATTAATTTCATGGTCAGCAATGAATGAATTGGAATTCCCACAAAGAAGAACTTGTGATTGCAACAATGTGACAAATTCCTCTTTTTTATGATTGGCAAACAATTTGCTGCTTATTTTGACATTAAGTTATGTTAATTGTGTAAATACCTGTGTAAATATTAACATAATGAGCAGATTTTTGAAATTTTCCGTTATTTTAAATTTTTGAAATTTTCCGTTATTTTAAATTTTTGAAAATTTTTCCGCCATTTTGAATTTTTGAACTTTTTGTCTTTGATTTCCAGATAATTTTAGCCTAAAAAAACGAAATTATGGCTAAAATAAGCCAGGATTCTGGAATTTCTGCCGAATTTCCAGTCATTCATACCTACTAGTACCAAAAAATAAAGGTTTGAAGACCTCGCCATTCATCAAATGACATAAAAGTGTTTATATCTGAGTCAAATAAGAAAAAAAAGTTTAAAAACCGACGAAAAACGATAACAACTTCGTTATTAATTGCACGTAATTGTGTATTTTACGGTAATTAAAAAGACTTTGAGTTCACTTTCACGTCATATCAGACAATATAAACTTTCCCAGTCAGATGAAGCGTGACAAACTTCCTGGAAATTATTATAAAGTTATTTATTGCTTGGGAATTTTTCTTTTGTAGATTTTGATTAAGGAAGAAAAGCAGGGTTAGAAAAATGGGTTTAATTTTTTTGTGTTTTCTCCAAATTTTCATGAATTTTCCGAAATTTTCAAGAATTTTCCAGAAAATTTTCCTGAATTTTCCACAAATTTTCATGAATTTTCCATCAATTTTCCTAAATTTTCCACAAATTTTCATGAATTTTTCGAAATTTTCTTGAATTTTCCACAAATTTTTCTGAATTTTCCACAAATTTTCATGAATTTTCCATGAATTTTTCGAAATTTTCTTGAATTTTCCACAAATTATCCAATTTAGCAACGTCAACTCTGAAAAAAATCAAGTCAGAAATTTTAAGAAAAAAAAAATAAAAAAGCTAAAATACTTAATAAAAAATTATCTTTATTTTACTTGATTCTCATTTTATAATTAGAAATTGTCTTTTTATTATCAAAATTGATCACAATAAAAAAGCACTTAAGCACTAATAACTTTATTAACGTTAAGAAGGTCGGAATTGACGAAGAAATAGAAACTGCAAGAATTTACTTTGTGAGGACTGTCATAATAACTGGCAATAAATTAATCTTATCTTTCTTTGTAGAGTGTAAATTGAGTTAACTTGGAGCATTTTACTATCACCGTGGGTGAAAGATTAAATGCCTGTATTTATTTGAAGTGGTTTAGAGTTTTAATTATTTTATTACTTATTTCAGTTGGAGTTTTAAGAAAATTGAGGAGTTGGTGAGTGGAAGAAAGGAAGTGAAAAAGTTAAGATGATTGGGAATGTCCGAAAAATAATGTAGTATTTTTTTAAAAATTAAAGAATTTTAAAAAAATTCTCACCATTTTGAATTTTTTGAACTTTTTCTGCCATTTTGAATTTTTTGTATTTTCCGCTGTTTTGAATTTTTTTAACTTTTTTGACTCCATTTTGAATTTTTTGAATTTTTCCGCCATTTTTAAATTTTTAGCGCATTTTCCTCTTGGGAAAAGGACGCTATTATCCGCACTTTGTCCGTCCGTCTGTCCGTCCGTCCGTCCGTCCGTCTGTGGAGCTATCTCCTCCTCAGGTTTAAGCTTTTTCGATGCGGTTTTTGGCTTAAAATGTGTGTAGTATGTCTGGCTAGAGCTGGCGAAAAAATCAGCACGAATGGTCACTTCCTCTGCTGGAACCAGCGTAAAAAGTACCAAAAATGCCATTTCTTTGTATGTGTTAGTGTGGTCGAATGCACTAAAATGTTGACTTTTCAAAACCTTAGCTGTCCTCGTTTCGAATCCCACCGATGACAATTTTTTTTTTTTTTTTGCTTTTTTTGATACTTTTTTGATTTCTTATGACATATAATATTGAATAATGTCATAATTTTCCATTTCCACAATTTTCCCGAGTTTTTCCGAGGACTTTTGTTAAAATTTTTAATATTTTCATAGATAATTACTTTTTTTTATATTTTTTTGATATTTTTATTGTTTAATTTTCTATTTTCATGGATTTTTCATAGTTTTTCCGGAAAATTTTGTGAAAATTATAAAAATATACTTTTTTATAAAAAAAACTCATCAATATAAATAATCAAATTGTCAAGTGAATATTTCAAAAAAATGAACAGCAGTGGCGTAATTGGAAGAACGCGCGACTCCTAATTTGAAGGTCGTGTGTTCGATCCTAGCCCGCGTCTGATTTTTTTTTGCTTATTTTTATTTTATTTTTAAATTCTATGTCGCGTATGATAACTTTTTATTAAATATCTATAAATTTTAAATTTCTGGTAAATAAAGAATGGTTGTAGTTAAATATTAGGCTTTATACTTTTAGGGTTTTAATTCTTTGTGTATTTACTGATCGTGGAAAATGCGCTTTCGTCGGTCACGAGTGACCACCGTTATACTAGTTTGAATTTTTCTGCCATTTTTAATTTCTTAAATTTTTTTTCGCCATTTTGAATTTTTTAATCTTTTCCCGCCATTTTTAAATTTTTAATTTTTTTCTGCCATTTTGAATTTTTTAAACTTTTCCCGCCATTTTTAAATTTTTTGAATTTTCCCGCCTTTTTTAATTTTTTAAATTTTTTTTCGCCATTTTGAATTTTTTAAACTTTTCCCGCCATTTTTAAATTTTTAAATTTTTTCCGTCATTTTGAAATTTTCAAATTTTCCCGTTATTTGGAATTTTTTGAAGAAATTTTTCCGCCATTTTGAATTTTTGAATTTTTCCCGCCATTTTGATTTTTTTTAAAAACTTTTTTGTCGCCATTTTGAATTTTTATTTCTTTTTTCCACCATTTTAATTTTTTAAAAATAATTTAAATAAAAAGTGAAAGCTTTTCTTTACTATTATAAATTTATTTATTTAATCTTTTCGACTTAACTTAGCATTTAAATTTTAAATATTTGCATATAAAAAAGCAGTCACACGTACAATAAACATATCATTTGATCAAAAATCCCAAGATTCTTAAATGACTTAATAATCTTCCTCAAATGTGTAAAATATAAATTTTATTGCCATTTTTTTCTATTTTATCGCATTATCTTTGTGTTGGCGTATGTACAACTTGTTGAACGGGGAGTTCAAATTCTCCATAACACGTGCATTAATCCTCGTGTCAATTAATCATTCAATCATTAAATTGATTCTTTTAAAAAGCTTAAAAACTTAAAAACTTATAAAATTATTAAATTTCATGTCCTTAACTCATAAAAATGTCAAATTTAAAGCTTTGTAATTGCTTGATTGCTGTTATTATTCGAATCATCTTTTTCGTCTGTTTCAAATGTTTTAAGACTGTCAAGTTCCTTTTTACTTGTTGCTTCAATAATTGCAGCTCCATAAGCATCGCCCAAAATATTTACACAAGCACGGAATCGATTCCTGTCCAAAAATTGGCCATTAAATGAAATTTTATTAAAATTAAAGCATTAAAACTTACACAATCCAGTCAATTGCAATAATTAAGGAAATATCTTCGGCTGGAATTCCAATTGAGTCGAGAACCATGACGAGTGTGACTAATCCAGCTTGTGGAACCCCTGCTGTACCAATACTAGCAGCTGTTGCTGTTATGCTGAATTTTGGGATAAATACTTATGATTTAATACAGTTTGAGGCAGTAATGGACAGTCTTTGCACTGCAGCACATTAATGTGCTGCAAAACATGAAAAATACCACGAACCGTGTGCAGTGTGCTGTTTTTGTCATCATTTACCCTCAAATTCATTTAACTAGTAAATAATGACAAAAACCGTGCATAGCGTGCGATTATGAACACAGCTTATCAGCAAGTACAATATATAATCAAATCAATTCTCAAAACCGTATGCCGTGTGCGATTTCTGTCGTAAATTAACTCAAAGGTGTTCTTTAAAAGTTAAGTTACGACAGAAACTGTGTACAACATGCGGTTTTGGTCTTAATTTACCAAAAAGTGTATTTTCTTTAATTTTGTCTCAAACCACACGCTGTGTACGGTATTTGTTAGGAATTATAAGCTAGATTAACTTTTTAGGTAAATTATGACCAAAGTCGCACACGGCACACGGTTTTAGTCATTTTTATTATTATGATGTACTATTTTAGTAATTTGTGTTCAAAATGATTTATAGCACACGGTTTTGGTCATTTATACTACTAATGTGTATTATGTTGGTAAAAATGTCAAAAATCGCACGTAGCATACGGTTTTTGGTCTTTAATGTTACAATGGTGTCTAACATTAGTAAAAAATGGTCAAAAACCGTACGCAGCACACGGTTTTTGGTCTTTAATGCTACTAATGTATCTCATGTAAATAAAAAATGTCAAAAACCTCACACAACACACGATTCTTGGTATTTTTTTTTTTTAATATTTCTCTTAACAAACTAATGCATTGCGGCACAAAAATGGTTTTATCTCAATAACCAAGACAAAAACACAAAAATTCCCACAACAATATCACAAGACATTAAATTCCCGCCAAAACAATTCACACACCAAAATAAAGATCATTCAACTCATTCAATTCTTAGCTTAGCAATAACTAAATTTAAATACCATAAAATACGCAAAAAACTTGATTTTTGCACACCCAAAAAAAAAACACTCACCAGACAGCTATGACATTTCCTATTGATAAATCTATTTGTCTTAACTGAGCTATAAAAATCGCAGCTACGGCTTCATAAAGAGCGGTTCCTGTTTAGAATTAGACAAAAAAAAATGTTTGTTATTTATTGATTATTGAGGATTATAGTGTCGGATTTGAAAATTTTAGAAAGTCGTTTTTTGGGAGATTTAATTAAGAAGAGTAGTAAAAAAATGTCCAAAGTCTTCGTGTTGTTAATCGAGGGACTTGAGCGCATTTTTGTCGTAGCGATCAGCAATCGATTAAATTGAAATTGCTTTTAATTATAAAATCCCTTAATTCTTCTTTTATTATCAATAAACCCTGCAAGAAAATACAATTTTTATAAGAAAAAAAAACTGTACAATAATAACCAAAACCAATAAATACCGTCTTTCTAGCATGCATTATGCATGAAAAGTCTGTTTTCACAATAATAAATACAAAACCTTCCAAAAAGAAAGAAAAAATTTTGACCAAAAATAACGGTCAAAAAATTTTTAAATTCCAACGGTCAAAAAAAATTCAAATTTTTATCGAGGGGTTTTCAACGATTTTTTTCCTTATTTAATGTTAAATTGTTGATTATAGGAATAGTAGATCGTTTAACGATTTTTCAATAAGCGATACCGGAATAACTCGATAGTAGAAAGATAATTCATCATAATAGAACTCTTAACTATGTCTGGTTTCTGAGATCTCAGAGCTCATCCAGCCAGCCAGCCAGCCAGCCAGCCAGCCGAACAAAGTGAAACTATAAGCGTCATTTTTTGCAAAAATGCGCTAAAAAGAATGAATCTTGAGGTAGTCCAAAAAAAATTCTTCAGAAAATAAAAAGATTAGAATAATTAGATAGAATTTGATACTGAGACTGGTTTCTGGTCAGAAAACACACAGTTTTCGTCTCTAACACTACTAAGGTACCTTGTATGTTGCATGTTAGTGAAAAATGTCAAAAATCGCATGCAGCATACGGTTTTAGTCTTTAGCACTACTAAGGTACCTTGTATGTTGCATGTTAGTAAAAAATGTCAAAAATTGCATGCAGCATACGGATTTGATCTTTCATATTACAAAGGTGTCAGACATTATTAAAAAAAAGGTCAAAAACCGCACGCAGTAATAACCTTTACAGTTTCGGTCTTAAATACTGCAAAGATGTCTGACATGAGTAAAAAATGTCAAAAACCGCACGCAGTACACGGTTTTGGTCAAAATTTATTAAAAAAGTATACAAAATAGCTTTTAAGGGAGGAAATAAGAGGGTCCGTACCCCAAAAACCCAAATTCTAACTACGATTCTAATAAATTCACATACCATTCATATTTATAGTAGCTCCAAGTGGCAACATAAATCTCGATACTCTTACATCAACTTTTGCCTTTTCTTCAACACATTTCAATGACACCGGAAGTGTTGCTAATGAACTCGATGTTCCCAAAGCAGTTAAAATAGCTGGTCCCATATATCCAATAAATTTGAGTGGATTCTTTCGTGTAAATGTGAAATAAATTGCCGGCAAGATAATAAAACCTTGAACAAAAATTCCAATTGACACAGTCGCAAGATAAAGTCCAAGTTTTGAAAAAACATCAACAATATCATCCATCTCCATAAATTTGGCTAAAATGAGGAAGAATACTCCAATGGGTGTTAGCCAAATGACAGCTTGAATAATCTTCATCATAACTTGCATAAATTCCAAAATAACTTCAATTAGGTTCGGTACTTTGGCTCGAATTGTACTCATTGTGATTGCAAAAACAATTGAAACGGCAACTACACCGAGCATATTGGTGCCATCAACATATGAATGTGATATGATCCAATCATTAATATTCGCATCTGGATTGTCTTTTGGTGCTGTTAAAGTCGTTTGGTAAGTTTGCAAAGTTGCTTGAACAACATTTGGGGGAAACACATTTCTGCGTATGGGATATAAAGCATTGTTTACTTATTATGGTCTTTTATTTTTTTTATTTTTTTTTTTTTTTGAGATTCTTGAGAATTTTTTTGCAAACAGAAAAAAGAAGAATCAAGGTGTAAACATTTGGAGTTAATATAAAAATCTTTATTTGTCTTTCTTGTACTTTTTATGGTTTTTTATAAAATTCAAAATGGCGGAATTTAAAATTCAAAATGGCGGAATTTGAAATTCAAAATGGCGGAATTTAAAATTCGAAATGGCGGAATTGAAAATTCAAAATGGCGGGATTTAAAATTAAAAATGGCGGAATTAAAAATTCAAAATGGCAGAATTCAAAATTTCAAAATGGTGGAATTTAAAATTCAAAATGGTGGAATTTAAAATTCAAAATGGTGGAAATTAAAATTCAAAATGGTGGAATTAAAATTGACAGAACAGAGAATGGTAATTTGCTGATCTGCATCCTTGGGTATTGATTAGCTACTCAATACCCATCGTGCATGACGAAACACTACACTAGCATTTATTATTCTTTTTTTATATTTGCACCTTGATTTTCTTTTTTTTTTCATAAAATTCTCAACAATACTGACCTAATCAAATCCAATAAAGTATCCACAATTGTGCTTGCTTTACGAGTCTTTTCACCCGGATTACTAACATCCTCAATACCTTTCCCACCCGGTTTAATTGTCAGCACTAAAACAATGCCCAAAACAACAGCAATTACAGTCGTTGTAAGAATATAAATAATTGCACGGACTCCAATTTTTTTACTAAGCGATATGTCAAGTGGCGCAATAGCAGCAATTAATGACGATACAATCAATGGTAAAATGATTGCTCTTATCATTCGTAAAAATAAATCACCCAAAAAATTGACGTACATAACAGTTCGTGGACTATAGCCACCATCATGAGTCAATCTCATTGATATTCCAACAATTATGCTCAAGATAACGGCCAATACTGTCGTTATAGTAAGTAAATGTGTTTTTAAAATTTTTATAAATCTTGGATTAAACATTTTTTTTTTTATTTTATTTTAATTTCGCGTCGCTGCTTTTTTTCTTTTCCTTCCGACTCCTTTAAGACTTAAAACGATACTGACTTGAAAATCAACTGTGAATTTTTAGCAATTCTCTTATCTTTTTTTTTCTATTTCAATTCACACTAAGTAATACTGCCTTATATATATATTTATATTAATCTATCTTATCTTGTTATCGCGGGTTGTAAAATGACAAAATATTGCCAATGCATTTGATATAATAATACTATATTTCTTTTTTTTGAAGAAGTTGATATCTTTTGAAAATATTGACATACTGTTAGTCATTGTTGTGAGAATTGTCATAAAATTTGCGATCTCATTGTTCTTTTTTGGGTAGATTTTTAAAAAAGTTTTTTGTTCAATGTAGAGTTGATGACTTTGATTTGATAAGAAGTTTTATTTGAGTGTGAAAGTTTTAGTTTTTTTTATTAGGCCTAATAAAAAAAACTAAAACACACCTAATTAGGTGTGGGTTTCTAGGGTATACCCTTAGGGTGTAGAGTTTATCCTTGGATGTTTTTATCAAAAAATGTTTTAGGGTTAAAAAACCCTAGGATAAACTCCACCTAGAGAGTATCCTTAGTTCATACCCCTAGGGTATATTCATATTCCCAGGTTATACCCCTAAGGTAGAGGCGTAGCCAGGAATTTTTTTTGAGGGAGGTTTTTGCTACTTTTCGACATTTTTTGTTTTTGGTTCGAATCTGAAAAGGTCCAATAATATCTAGTGTAGCTTCGCGAAAATAGGAGGGAGGGGTTTAACAACTCCCCTGGCTCGCCTCTGCCCTAGAATGTGGGGGTATGGAGTATATCTTAGGGCAGTGGCGAAGTCAGGAATTTTGAGGGGAGGGAGGATTTAATTTTTTTGTTGGGGAGGGGGGGGTAGTGTTTTTCTTTTTTCCTGAAAAAAAACCCAAGGGTGTGGAGCTGATTAATTTGATTTTTGATCATTTTTAATCTTTTTTTAATCTTTTTTTGATCATTTTTGATTAATTTGATCAGTTCCACACCCTGGGAAAAACCCTAGAAAATTAAAGAAATTTACCAGTCAGGGAGGAGTGAAAATTCACCCAATCACACCCCTGGCTACGCCACTAACCTTAGCGTGGAATCTTAAAAACTAACCCAGGATTTTTTCGTAAAAAAATGGGAAATTTTTAGTTTACCATCCAGGGTAGTAGCAAAAAATTTTTTGAGGAAGGAGTTTTGAATTTTTTTTTGTATGGAACGAAAAATTTAGGTTAGTTTTGGAATTATTTTCCCAAAAACTCTAGCAAATTGAAGAAATTTTCCGAAAAGAGGGGGTTAAACCCACAAAACCCCCCTGGCTATACCCCTGTTACCATCATATGAATATATTTGGAATTAACTGAAAGTATTATTATAAAATAAAACTCGATTAAATCTATTTTTTTTATTCTTTTACTCTAATTATAGTAAGAAAAATTTAATCTAGTGTAAAACAAATAATTCCTGCTTTTTAACATCAGAAAAAAATAAGAGCATTCAAAGACAGATAAATACAAATGCTTGGTGTCTGTTAGCTCAGAATGTTATCAATCTGAGAATAGGGAGCTTGCTGACTCAAATATATTTGATATACCTTACATTTTCTCGCTTAGCATGAAATTCTCAAAAGCATGTTGCCATTTTTTTAGAGTGTGGATCAAATTTTGATCATTTTTTATAATTTTTTGCATTTTTGGTAATTTTTTTTTTCCCAGTTTTTGTGATTTTTGGCCAAGGGTGACTTTTTTTAAGAATTTTTAATCAGTTCCACATTTTATAACCAAAACAATCAAAGATCAACTTGCAAGTTGACTATAGTCCCATATTCAAGTCAGCAACTTGACTACACTCAAAATTCTCTTAACCACACCAACACACTCACATCTTCTCTCTTATCAATCGCACATGCACGAATAAACATCAACAAAAAAAAAATATTCATTTCAAACTTTATTAAGTGAGAGACCTTCGGCACCGAAAGATTAAAAATTATGTTAAGTCGAATAAATACCAAATTTTTAGCATCAAATAATGCAATTTTACTCAGAGGATTGCATTTAAATAAAGCATCAGTGATACAAACCAAAATTGATCCAAATTCTGCAGAATTTCAGGTAAAATTTGACATTTTTTGTACTTTGAATCTGATAAGTTCTTAATCTCATGAATATTTATTTGAAGTTAGCTGAAAATTTTATTTTTTTTTATTTTTAGGAAAATTTTGCATCTTTACAAATTTTAGTAGATGAATTGAAAGAAATAACTCGAAATGTCTTAACACCTGATCCAGTTGCAGCAAAACGTGATTTATCACGAAATAAATTATTGGCTCGTGAACGTGTTAATCGTCTTTTGGATCCTGGAACTGCATTTCTTGAGCTTTCGCAGCTTGCTGCTTATAATCTTTATGGTAAAGAGGATATAAAAAGTGGTGGAATGGTGACTGGGATAGGAAAAGTTTGTGGACAATTGACACTAATTACTGCAAATGATGCGACAGTTAAGGGTGGTTCGATGTATCCAGTTACGGTGAAGAAGCATTTGAGGGCTCAGGAAATTGCTCAGGAGAATCGGCTGCCTTGTATTTATCTTGTGGATTCAGGTATGTAGATTGTGGTTGGGTGTGTAGGGTTGGGAAAATTTTAGGAAAATTTCAGGAAAATTTTGGGAAAATTTTGGGAAAATTTTGAGAAAATTTTGGGAAAATTTTAGGAAAATTTCAGAAAAATTTTGGGAAAATTTTAGGAAAATTTTGTGAAAATTTCGAGAAAATTTCGGGAAAATTTTGGAAAAATTTTGGGAAAATTTTGGGAAAATTTTGAGAAAATTTTGGGAAAATTTTGGAAAACTTTTGCGAAAATTTTGGAAAATTTTTGGGAAAATTTTGGGAAAATTTTGTGAAAATTTTGGGAAAATTTTGTGAAAATTTTGTGAAAATTATTGAAAAATTTTGGAACAATTTTGAGAAAATTTTGTGAAAATTTCGAGAAAATTTCGGGAAAATTTTGGAAAAATTTTGGGAAAATTTTGGAAAAATTTTGGGAAAATTTTGGAAAAATTTTGGGAAAATTTTGGAAAAAATTTGGGAAAATTTTGGAAAAAATTTGGGAAAATTTTGGAAAAAATTTGGGAAAATTTTGAGAAAATTTTGGGAAAATTTTGAGAAAATTTTGGGAAAATTTTGAGAAAATTTTGAGAAAATTTTGGGAAAATTTTGAGAAAATTTTGGGAAAATTTTGAGAAAATTTTGGGAAAATTTTAAGGAAAATTTTGGGAAAATTCTGGGAAAAAATTTGGGAAAATTTTGAGAAAATTTAGGGAAAATTTTGAGAAAATTTTGGGGAAATTTTTGGAAAAGATTTGGAAAATTTTAGGAAAATTTTAGGAAAATTTTAGGAAAATTTTAGGAAAATTTTAGAAAAATATTAGGAAAATTTTAGGAAAATTTTAGGAAAATTTTAGGAAAATTTTAGGAAAATTTTAGGAAAATTTTAGGAAAATTTTGGGAAAATTTTAGGAAAATTTTGGGAAAATTTTAGGAAAAAATTTGGGAAAATTTTAGGAAAATTTTGGGAAAATTTCAGGAAAATTATAGGAAAATTTCAAGAAAATTTCAGGAAAATTTTAGGAAAATTTTTCGGAAAAATTTCGGAAAAATTTCGGAAAAATTTTTGGAAAATTTTAAGGAAAATTTTAGGAAAATTTTAAGGAAAATTTTGGGAAAATTTTAAGGAAAATTTTAGAAAAATTTTAAGGAAAATTTTGGGAAAATTTTGTGAAAATTTTCTGAAAATTTTAGGAAAATTTTAGGAAAGTTTTGGGAAATTTAAACAATTTTTTTTCTAAAAATTTCCAGGCGGCGCAAACCTTCCCCGCCAAGCTGAATTCTTCGTCGATGGCGGTCGAGTCTTCTACAACCAAGCCGTCATGTCATCAATGGGAATTCCTCAAGTAGCTGTCGTAATGGGAAGCTGTACAGCCGGCGGTGCATATGTCCCCACAATGTCTGATGAAAACATCATCGTCAGAAATCAAGGAACTTTATTCCTCGGTGGTCCACCACTCGTAAAAGCAGCACTCGGAGAAATTGTAACAGCCGAAGAACTTGGCGGTGCTGATCTCCATTGTCGTGTTAGTGGATGTTCTGACCATTACGCACTTGACGATGAACATGCTTTATTTTTAGCCAGAAAAGTCATGGAAAATTTAAATTTAAAATCCACAAACAGCTACGATGACAATTTAAGACTTAATTATGAAATTTCACGCCAAAAACTTCCAGAATATTCGAAAATTGAAGAACCACTTTACGATCCATCAGAACTTTATGGAATTGTCAATTCCCAACTAACAAAAAATTTCGATGTCCGTGAAGTCATCGCACGAATTGTTGACGGTTCAAAATTTCAAGAATTTAAAAAATTTTATGGCGAAACTTTAGTTTGTGGATTTGCGAAGCTTTATGGCAACACAATTGGAATTGTTGGCAATAATGGTGTGCTGTTTAGTGAGTCAGCACTTAAAGGTTCACATTTTATTCAACTTTGTTCACAACGAGGAATTCCGCTTCTGTTCCTGCAAAATATTACCGGATTTATGGTTGGACGGGAGGCTGAATCGCAAGGAATTGCCAAAAATGGCGCAAAAATGGTTAATGCAGTTGCAACAGCTCGTGTACCAAAGTTGACATTAATTATTGGCGGATCGTATGGTGCTGGAAATTATGGAATGTGTGGACGTGCGTATGGACCGAGATTCCTTTATATGTGGCCAAATTCGAGGATTGCAGTGATGGGTGGAGCACAGGCAGCTGGTGTTTTGGCACAAATTACTGAGGATCAATTTAAAAGAGCTGGAAAGGAATGGACGCAGGAAATTGCAGATAAAATTAAAGCTCCGTTAATTAAGCAATTTGATGAAGAAAGTTCAGCTTATTATAGTACGGCGAGGTTGTGGGATGATGGAATTATTGATCCTGTTGATTCGAGGAAAGTGCTTGGAATGTCTTTGGCTGCTGCGTTAAATGCTCCAATTGAGACGACAAGGCATGGTGTTTTTAGGATGTAAATGTCAAATGTTGACTTTTTTTTTGGCATCAATTAAATTTTTTTGGATTTTTAAAAAATGAATTAAAAAAAATTATTTGTCTAAAAAAGTAATGCAATGTGAATTTATTAAGAACAAACCGGTCGTTGGCGTTGGATTAACAAAATCAATTAATATACAAAGGGGTCGTTCATAAATGACGTCCAAGGGGGGGGGGGGGGTATATTGTTCTTTTTTGAAAATTATGAACGACCCCAAAATCAAACATTTAAAAAATAACTGTAAAATTTAAAATTTACTTTTAAAAATAAATTTTATAAAACTTTTTAGATATTGACAAAAAAAAAATAAAAATAATAAAAAAAAAAAAACAATTTTTTATTTGAAGCCTTTAACTTAGTACGTTTGCTTTTTAGGGGGTGCAAGGGGTCTAAAAAGTCGGTTTTTTACTTAACGTACAAAGTGAACGGCCCCTTTGAAAAAAAAACAGAAAATTTAAGAATCCAAAGTGCCTTAATAGCTTAGTTAGCAAGTTGCGAGTCATGAAAATTGGTGATGAATTTAGACTCACTGTTTCAAATTCCATCATCACACTAATAATTTTTCGAAAGTTTAAATACTTCAGCTCATTCTTCAGAAAACTCTGCTGATATTGTCACCCATCTCCAACACAAAGGAAGAAAAGTCCAAGACTACATGAACAAATGGAAAATCAACATCAACAAACAGAAGACTCAAGCTTTATTCATCACAAATCGATACTCCAAGCAACTTCCAAAAAACAACATCAAATTCCTTAATGAAAACATCAAGTGGGAAACTGAAGCCAAATATTTAGGAATGATCATCGACAAGAGAGTGACATTGAAGCAACATGTAGACTATGTGACCAACAGAGCACACAACGCACTACAACAGCTTTATCCCCGGTAAAGGCTCATAAGACCGACAGAATTTTTCAAGAATTTTCTGCTGAATTCGGCAGAATTTTCGGCATTTTTTTTTTTTTTAAATTCTCCCGAATTTTTTTCCGAATTTGGCAGAAAATTCTCCCAAGAATTCGGCCGAATTTGGCAGAAAATTCTCCCAAAATTTCGACCAAATTTTTCTTCCGAATTCGGGAGAATTTTAAAGCCGAATTTTCTGCCGAATCCGATCGAAAATTTGGCAGAAAATTCTGTCGGTCCTAAGAGCCACAATCTTCATCCCCTCATCAGCAGAAATTCACATCTCGACGTACGAAACAAACTCCTCATCTACAAATTAGCAATCAGACCCATCTTCACATACGGCTGTCCAGCCTTTGAAAGCATCGCAAAAACTCACATTCAACAACTTCAAGTACTACAAAACAAATTTCTTAGAATAGCAAAAATTCCAACCATCGAAGATTACGTCGGAAAGTTGCAAACAAACTTCACCGTTTGACTTGCATCGCGAAACACCGACTAAACAATCATCAATGAAAGCAAAATGATTCAATTAAAGCAAAATTAGGATAACAAAGACCATTAAAGTGTCTGACACCCTAAAAATTACAGCTCAACATGTATCTTAACTTTGTACATAATTATATTCTAAATTTAATAAATAAAGTTTAATTTAAAAAGAAATTTGTATTTTTCCGTAAAAATGTTTAAGGTTAGAAAAATTCAAAGAAAAATGGATAAAATAATATATGAAGTTGAAAAATTAGATAAAAATTGTTTTGAACATAAATTCAGACTTTTTGAAGCTATTAATTTTGTCATTAAAGATCAAAATTCTCTCAAATTGTATTCAAATTTTTTTTTTTTGCGCAAATGAAATGTTTCCGTCTGAATAAATCTGAAAGAATTCAATTTCACATACAGATAATTCATAATGCATCGTATGTATTTCATTTTCTTTAACAATTACAATTTAAATGTGTGCGAATGTAAACGATGTTCGTGTTTGAGATAGTAAAGTTCATCCAAGCTCTATAAAAAAAAATTAAAAATTAAAATTATAGTTAAAAATCTTAACTTTAACTAATAAAAATTGTATAATATTGAATATAAAGTGATAAATAACATTAATCACATAAAATAAAGTTGAATTTGGAAAAGTCATTAACAGAAAATGAAAAAAAAGTCAATTAGAAAGTATTTCATAAGATTGTGTACTGTGCATGTGTGATTTATTTTGTTAAAATAGTGACGAAAAAGTAGCTACGTGAGATAATAATTTTGATAAAGATAACAAAAATGACGCTGAATATTTTAAACTATGAAAACGGGACAAAAGTTAATGAACGATTTTTAGTAAAATTAACAAATAAAAATGAAAATCTTAACAATACTCAGAAAAGTTCTTGTAAAATTCTTCATTTTCCATCTACTTTTAATATTGAGGATGTTTTAACTACAATTGATGAATTAAATCCCAAAGATTGTCCACATTTATTCATATTCATCATTGTTCTTAATGATTTGGATTTATTCGATCTACAAGTAATAAATGTGCAAGAAAAAGTGCTTAAATTTGGTAAAAGCCGTCCATTAATCCTTCAAATGACAATAGATGATGAAAATTTATCAAAAATATTTTACAAAGATGAATCATCAAGTCAATTTCATGAAATCAACCTGCATGATGATCAATTTGAGGACGTGACTGATTTTACATCATTTTTGTGGATGTTTTTAAATAATAAAATACCAAATTTAGATGATCAAATACCAAAGCTCAAATTGCCACTTATTCTAAGATTCCTAGCAACTTTAGACCTGACAGATAAGTTTGTAGAACAAATGGTCTTAGAAATAGCAAAAAATGGAACTAAAGATGATCTTTTAGCTATTTTAGATGCTCCATTTGAAGAATTTAATCTTTATTTAATCAAAACCATCCAAAAGTATATTTCTAAAGTTATTTGCATCAATAAATCCATATCAAGTACATCCACAGCAGAAACAACGTCAGTTTTGCATACAGCAGTCAAAAATGAAAATACAGACCTCATATATGATCTACTTGATGATTTTACTGAATTAATTCAAAATCTTCCATTTGATCATCAAGTTAAAGTATCAACAACAGCATTTGAGACAGACCAGCTTGATGTCCTTTGTGACTTGCTAGATTTTGCAGATTTTCCATTTTCCGATGGTTTTGAATCCAAAACATACAACCATGAAAGACTTGCTAGTATTGTAGATGAACGTAAAGAGCTTGAAACTGCAATAAAAAGTGAAAATATTGAAAATATTGTAAAATATGTTGAGAATAACCAGAGACTGAAAATTGTATATAATACGAACAACAACTCAGCATTAATGGTGGCTGGACAATCAAACAAATTCGCTGTCTACAATTACTTAGCCTTACGTAATTTTAACACAACAAATCCAAATGAAAATCTTGAAGAATTTAAAAAGGAAGTCAACAAATTTGTTAAGAAACAAATGAAGGAAAATTTAAATAAAGGACTTTTGGATGATCAACAAGCAGTAAATTTATTGTGTAATAAATCAATAATTCATAATAATAGGAACATTTCAAAAGAACAAGAAAACGAATATCGAAGTAAAATCCGAAGTTGGTACAAGGACATCAACAAAATCCAAAATGGACCAGAATTCTTAAATGTTGCAGCTTCATGTGCAAAATTAAAAATCATTTTTGATTTTGAAAATTCAACGGTAAGTTTTAATTTAATAGTTTTAGTGCATTATAAATGATTGTCCATTTGTCCGTTATTAGCTTACATCACTGATTGTTTAAGATCAAGAATTTAAATTTTCAATCTAGATTGTGTATATATCCAATGTTGGGTTTTTAGAGAATATCCAAGAGTTTTCCCTAAAGTACTAGTGTTTTGGGGCCCGTCACGGGCCCCGTTGCGGGCCCGTTGCATTTGTCTTAAAGCTATCGGACATCTCATTTATAAAAAAAAAAAAATACTTCAAATTTTCATTAAATTCTATCAAAAACAACTTTTTAACAGTTTTTTAATTTTGATGGTAAAAGGTTAGTTAATCAAAATTCTTCAAAAATATTAATTCAATATCCTTAATTTTAAAGAAATGACAATTTTTGAGCACCCCCATAGTAGTAAGAAAACTTTAGATCTTTCAATACCTAGCTAAGCATTTAATATTTTACCAATGACTCTTACTTTTTCGTCCAATTTCATAAAATACTTATAGTTCATCTTGAATTGAATTCAAAGCACATGAAATTTCACTTTTGAAAGAAGTCTTGAATGTGGCAGCGGAAATTTTGGATAAGCTGTGCTCCACTTGACTTTGTTTCACTTTGCATTGCTGAGCAAAGCGAAGCGAAGCTTTGCTGACCCGATTGAGACTTAATCCTCAATCTTATGCAAAGCGAAGCTTTGCTGACCCGATGGAGACTTAATCCTCAATCTTATGCAAAGCGAAGCTTTGCTGACCCGATGGAGTCTTAATCTTCAAACTTATGCAAAGCGAAGCTTTGCTGACCCGATGGAGTCCTAATCTTCAAACTTATGCAAAGCGAAGCTTTGCTGACCCGATGGAGTCTTAGTCTTCAAACTTATGAAAAGCGAAGCTTTGCTGACCCGATGGAGTCCTAATCTTCAAACTAATGCAAAGCGAAGCTTTGCTGACCCGATGGAGACTTAATCTTCAATCTTATGCAAAGCGAAGCTTTGCTGACCCGATGGAGACTTAGTCTTCAATCTTATGCAAAGCGAAGCTTTGCTGACCCGATGAAGACTTAATCTTCAATCTTATGCAAAGCGAAGCTTTGCTGACCCGATGGAGACTTAATCTTCAATCTTATGCAAAGCGAAGCTTTGCTGACCCGATGGAGACTTAATCTTCAATCTTATGCAAAGCGAAGCTTTGCTGACCCGATTGAGGCTTAATCTTCAATCTTATGCAAAGCGAAGCTTTGCTGACCCGATGGAGACTTAATCCTCAATCTTATGCAAAGCGAAGCTTTGCTGACCCGATGGAGACTTAATCTTCAATATTATGCAAAACGAAGCTTTGCTGACCCGATGGAGACTTAATCTTCAATATTATGCAAAGCGAAGCTTTGCTGACCCGATTGAGACTTAATCCTCAATCTTATGCAATGCGAAGCTTTGCTGACCCGATGGAGACTTAATCCTCAATCTTATGCAAAGCGAAGCTTTGCTGACCCGATGGAGACTTAATCCTCAATCTTATGCAGTCGAACGCGAAAGCTATTGACTTTCTACGTAAGTCGTGTTTTTTTTTCTTTAATTTGTTCTGTTCAATATTTTTCGGAAATGAAAACTTTTTTTGCTCAAATATAAGATTACTTAAAATTATTTAAATTTGCTTACCAAAAGTTTTGTCAGAGCTTTTTTTGAAATCTATGAGCCGCTTTCACTAAGGTGGATAATCTTATCCGAAGATAATCCTCTTTTTTGATCAAAGGAAAATCCACAAAATTTTTTTACGCTTTTTTTATTGATGGATTTCACTAAAAACGATTACCCATGGATAAAGATTATTCTGGATTATCCATACTAAAAATCGAAAATGTTAAACTTGGTCTCTCCTAAGTTTTACATTTTCAGGATAATCCACTGGATAATCTCTGGCCACTTTACTGTTTCTATGAAATCTAAAATAGCAGTCAAAGATTTCAATTTTTCAATGATTTGAGCGTTCGCGCGTCAGCGCGAACGCGAAAATTTTAAATTATTAAGAATTACGTATTTGAGAAGAATTCACATGATTCATCATTCACATGATCCACTACCCAAATTTTAGCCAAATTTTATCCACATGCCAAACTTCAGTTAAGAAAACTTTAACAGCTCGGTACAGGACAAAAATTACGTAATCTAACCTCAAATAACTTCAAAATCCAAAAAAAGGAATGCTGACTATTTATTCACTATCCATATGACCCACAACTCAAAAATCAGCTCATAAGACCTCAGCAGATCACTACAATTGCCAAAATTGCGATTCTAACCTCAAACAGCATCAACATTCAAAAGTAGGTATACGGCCTTTTTACTCATCACCCAATCGTTCTACATGCCAAATTTTAGCTCATAAGACCTTAACAGTTCACTGTAACACAGAAAATACACATTCTAACCTCAAATAATCTAAAAATCAAAAGTAGATATACAGCCTATTTACTTATTACCCACATGATCCGCGTGTTAAATTTTATCTTCTAAGATCTTAACAGTTCACTACAGTGCAAAAAATCCGAATTCTAACCTCAAAATTCAAAAATGACTACACAGTCCTTTTACTTGCTACCCACATGATACACATACCAAATTTCAGCCTAAAATACTCTAACAGATCACTGCAACATAAAAAATACGAATTCTAACCTCAAATAACCTCAAATTCCAAAATGACTATGCAGTCTTTTTAATCATCATCCACATGTCCTACATGCCAAATTTCAGCTCAAGAAACCTTAACAGCTCACCACCACAACAAAAAGAAAACGTCAAAAAACCGTCATTTTTGAGGTTAAATCAAAGCTATCCTAACCTCAAAATTTTCAAAAAAATTTTTTTTTGCATGTGCTAATCATGGAAAGTCATTTCCCACAATATAATATCAAAAAATGTTAATGCGTAAATTTCATAAAATCTCATAATTCACGAAAATAAGAGAATAAGTTTTTATTTATACAAAGAATCTTAATGTTCTATCTATTCTCTCTCAAAATATGCTTTAAAATTCTCATTTGTATCTTAAAATCTCAGCATTCAAAAATCTATATAAACGATGTCAAAACTAGAAAATAAAGATCGACCGAATAAACTTTATAACGAACAAGTCGTGTTACATTTATTTCATATTTTAAAAATATTTCAGTATTAATAACTTTGTAGAGATTCCGGAAAAATCTCACAAAGTTTCTACCTTCCTTTCTTATCAACAAAAGTGGTCCATTCGGGTAACCAAGTAATATATTCCGGCCGGGTATATTATTTGGTAAAAATCGATGAGCAATTCTGATCGGAAAAGCAGTGACATTTCCTAGAATTTGCAACACGTTTCTAAGCGCGAAGCTTACGAGGATCCTAGGCGTAAATTAGACAATTAAGCTCTATATTTATGCCACTATAATTCGTTACGGAAAACGAACGGAAAACTGCAGTAACGTTTACGAGAATTAAGGAAATTCTGGGTAAACCAAATAATCGAAAAGTGTCAAATAAAAAAGTGACGCTTAAAAAATAGACGCCAATAGTGACTCATATGACGCTACCAAAAAAGTGACTCATATGAAGCTTCCAAAAAAGTGAACCCAAGCTAGTCAAGTGTTCGTGTTCTAATTTCAGTGAATGAAAGAAGATCCATTGTTCTTTTAAAAGGAAGCTTAGAAAGAATAAGAAAAAATCAAGCCAAATCATAGAAACGTCGAGATCAAAACATAAACTGAGCATAAAAAATTATAGTGATCTCATAATTTCATAAGACTTGAAAGTTGAATTTCATAAGACTTGAAAGTTGAATTTCATAACATTTGAAAGAGACGTCTTTCAAATTGTTAAAAGTATTCAAGCTAATTAAACAATTTTGTGCAACAATTTTGTGCAACTGTGAATCATTTAAAAGTACAAAAAACTAAAAACAATATCAAATATACAATAATCATAAGAAAATTATTGTGCCATAGAAACGAATCTGTGATAAATTCAGTGAAAAGAAAAGAAAGAGACTGTTATTGAAAAAAAAAATAATATTTCGGAATTTATTTTCATTTTTTAGAAAATAATTTCATTACGTACAAAATAAGTAAAGAGTTTTACTTATTAAGAACATTGACATTCCTAAACGCATAAAAAGAGAGAAGTTACACGAAATTAGAGTGCAAGAGAAAAAAGAGAAAAAAGAGAAAAAAGAGAAAAAAGAGAAAAGAGACTATTGTGACGAGATTAGTCGAGATCAAACAATTTCAACACGAAAATAAAATATTTTTTTTTTCTTTTCTCAAGTACGTTTCTGTTGTGTGTGTCATTAACAAAAACTGATCAAAATGCCTCTACCGATTTACATGATCGACAATCAGACAGACACAATTCATCTTTTAAAAAAGAGTTATGAAAACCTTAAAAAAGAAAGCAAGAATCGAAGAACACCTACAATTCTTGAAAATTATGAAAGATCAAGAGTAAATTACTGGACAGTAATTGAGAATAATCACCCAAAATTATTAGAAGCAGACCCTTCTGAAGAATATAAAAAATTATATGATAGTGCGGTAGCTATAAACCAAAAATTCATCGCAACACTGAAAAAATTTTATCAAGACATTGGTATTGAAACTGGTGGTGAACAAACAGAATCTAAAGGAAATTCTGAAAGCGAAACAGAAGAAGAACCAAAAAACAAAACATTTACATTGACAGACATCCAAGAAGAGGATGAAGAGTCAAAAGAAGTGATTACACCAAAAAATAAGGAACAAAAACAAGATATTCTGGAAAAATCAGAGAAACCAGAAGAAGTTTCCAAGAATAAAGATTCTGAAATTCCAGCCAAGGTCACCGAAGATCCAACTATAAAAGGTATTTCACCAAAAAATAAAAGTGATCAAAACCATTTCAATGTTATTTGGGATGACGTAAAAGACTTAGAGTCTTTAGAAAAAACAATAAAGAGATTGGGACTGGAAGATCAACAAAATGTGACATCAACACAACAACAAGTAACAAACGACAACAAACCTCATTCATCAATGCAAAAGGAGCATTACGCAACTCAAGTAAGAAACACCACTGATCATCAGCAACAATCGCAAGCGAAGCATATTCCAACTAAGCCTCAAGCAACAAATGCCTTCAATTATCCATCATCAAAACAGACAAAGCATTCAGTTAATTGGGAAGATCAGGTATTACAGCAAGAATTTTCGGATACAGATCAAGCGGTAAGATCGAACCAATCATATCTTAATACTGCTCAACCCAATAACACACAGCAGCAACTTTACATGAATATGCCTGGTTTTATTTATAATCAAGCACCATATCAAGCTGCACCCTCTCAATACGTGCCATATATGGGGCAACAATATTATTACCCATATGCACCTCAATACATTGTTGCAAATGATCAAAATATGTACTTTCAACCAAATTTCGATCCCTTACCAAATCAGACCGCCGGGGGAGGATACCCTGGTGCTGATCAAATTCCGCAAAGTCATGAAAATACAGGAGCCGAATACACCAGTGAATATCCTGGTGCAAATAAAATTCCAAAAAATAATGCAAGGCATGAATATCCTAGCAATTATCCAGATGCAAATGAATTTCCACAAAATGATCCATATAATGATAATGATTATCAGGAATATTCAGATGATGAGCCAGAAACAGGACACTTTGACCGAGACCAAAATAATAACACTCATAAGTCCAAAAATAAAATTGATTTTGAAACGGCTTTCACTGAATTTCTGCGATTAAGTAACATGCAAATGAAAAAGTCGAAACTACCACAGCAAAAATTATCCATCTTCGAAGGAAATTTATTAGAATTTCCTCAATGGAAAGAGACCTTCCTCAGAGTCACTGATGGAGCTTCAAATACGGAAAAAATGGTCTTCTTATTAAACCACACTAAGGGAGAACCCAAATTATTACTGACAGGACTTCAAGTCGACGAAAGAGCTTTCCATCATGCATGGGGAAGACTTAATAAAAAGTACAACAACAAGAGAACCTTGCTCAAAACAAATATTCAACAAGCTTTATCAAAAGACTACATAACAAAACCCAAAGATTCCAATTCTTTATTGAAATGGAATTCAGTTCTTCAATCAACAGCAAATAATTTGACGAGATTAAGGATTACACCTGACGAAATAATCACCGAATTGTTTGCTCTGAATCTTGACGAAAATACAAGATTGAGGTGGGAAGATTACAGAGGAGCAAAATCAGATCCAGCAGTACCAAATGAAGCTGACGATTTCGTAACAAAGGAATTAGCAGTATTCCAAGGCAAACCAAGGGAAGTCCATATCAGTCCTTCTGCTGTACAGAGCACACAATATGCTCAAGATAGATATCCACCAAAACGCCATAAGAATCGTAGACCAACACAGACCATGGTGACAACCGAAAATGCAAAGGAAGAAAAAGTAATAAAATGTTTCATTTGTGAAGAACCTCACTTAATGTTCAAATGTCAGAAATTCCTTGACATGGATGACAAAGTTGAAGCATTAATTCAGAAGAAAGTTTGCATTTATTGCGGAAAACACAAATGGAATGCGAATTCACCATGTAAGCAAAGATCGTCGCTGAAATGCACCATATGTCAAAAAGATCACATAACACTGTTACATCCAAGAGAAAAAACAACAGCTGTAACTCAAAAATTAAGAGAAAGCATGGTCTTAATGCCGACAGCAATTGCAAAAGTAGAAAACAAAAACATGGGAACTACTGAAGTTCGATGCTTGTTTGATCAAGCCAGCCAATCCAGTTACATTACTTCAAAAGCTCAGAAAGAATTAGGATTGAAAAAACATATAACACGTATCATCGTTAAAGGAATTAACGACTCAAAACAACAAATAATAAAATCATATGTGAACCTAAAAATTCACGCAAATCACGCCAAGACCGGCATGAGAACAATAATCGTAAAAGCATACGTCTTACCAAAAATTGCTGGTGATGTGCCATCAAAAACGGTCATGAGACCTGCTTGGATGGATGATATCGTGTTAGCTGACCCATCATATCAGACCAGTCAAGGAATTGACATATTATTAGGAGCAGAGCTAGCTGCCGAAATACTTCTTTCAGGAGAACCAACTCTGGTGCGGGAAGGATTAGTCCTGACACCAACAATTTTCGGTCATATTGTAAGCGGAAAAGGAAAATCTGATTCTGTAGGCGATCAAAGCCACGAAATAGTCTCAACTTACGTTACATGGACAGAATCAATGATAAAAGCAATAACTGATGAATCGCTGAATGCGCAAATTGCAGCATTTTTAGAGCTTCCAGAAGTTCAAGATGCAAAAACAAAAGATGCAAAGATTGAAGAAGCAGAATATTGCGAAAAACTGTTTCAAGAGACAACTACACGAGATGCAGAAGTATTGGATCTATCTGATTCAAGAAAACAACAATCATCAGAAGAAAAAGATGACTGCGAAAGTCAAACAGTTTCCACTGACAAAGAAATTGAAATTAAAAATGGAAACGACAACGAATCTCAAGGAGCTACAGACGATGTAGTAACTATTGAAAACGAAAAGACTGACTGCGAAAGTCATGAAACACCTGATGATACAGGTGACAACGAAAATCAAAAGATTGATAATAAACGAACAAAACCAAAGAAATTGAAAACGCAAAAACCAACGGATTTCGATCCCATAAAACCCGAACTACGCAGAAGTTCGAGAATTAAAAATAAATTAACAATAAAACAAGTCTTGATGACTTGGTTTACATTATTGACCACAGCACACGCATACGAAATGATGAAGCTGACTCCAGGAATTCACGTGTACAAGAAAAATGACATATCGATCAAAGCAGCAGATTGGGAGATAACAAGTATAAGCTTGCTGAACGTTACAGAAAGTACTTTATCAATCAAAACCCAAGTAAATGCTTTCATTCAAGAATGTGACGAAAAGATTAATGTCACTTCTATAAAAACATACTGTACTCAGTTGGCAAGACAATTAAAGGAAAAGGAAAAGACAACGAATGAACTTGTTCATTCGATCTATTCACCAAGAAAAAGAAGATTTGTTGGAGCAGCTATAAAATCATCATTTAAGTTCGTACAGAATCACGCTTTAGCAATATTTGGATCTGCAGTAGTTACTTACCAAGCTGTTGATACTTTCACGGATAAAGTGGAAATCAACAAACTACAAGGACAAATTGCGAAAACGCAGAAAAGATTGCACGATGCAACTGAAGAATTGCTGAATTCGCAAGCAAAAAGTGTATCTCAACTGACAGAACAATTAGAATCGTGGCAAGAAAAGTTCCACTTGAAAAATGTTGAACAAAAAGTGGAAGCTTCGTTCATAGCCATTTCAAATCTCATGACGCAAACCTTGGAAACTCATCGAAGATTAGTCTCGCATTGGCCTGTCGAACTTTTTCGAAAAGAATTTGAAAGACAGAAGAAGGATTCAGAATTGGAAGCTCCAAAAGATTGGGAACAAGCTTATCATTATAGTGTCCTTGAACCGACTATCGTCGATGGAGTAGCAGCAGTTACGTATAAAGTACCACTGGCATACAAGAAAAAACTTACTGTTTATGACATAGTAAGTGTAGCCGATGAAAATATGACTCGACCAATTATATCTACAACGAAGCTTGGCATGACGATTGCCTTAAATCACGACAATACAACATATTTTGAACCGCACAACGAATTATTGATTGCACCAAGATTTTACGAGTTCAGTGAATTTACACCACTACAAGGGTGCATGAAAATGGCAATAAATCCAGCTAATACAAGAAACGAAACTTGTATTTACGAAAATTACGATTCAAATTTCACTACAATACACAAATTGGATGACTCGGCAATGATATTGCAATTGGCAGCTCATGACAATTCTACATTGATCATTTGCATAGATTCCAAGTATGCCGTTCCTCCGAACGATACCTACATAATAAACGTACCCAACTGTATAGTGCACAATGAGATGATACCAGCATTATACGCAAAATCATTGAGATCTCGAATCAATGTCGATGACCTTAAGTCCATTGACATTACTATTCCTATTCGACCATCAATTGAACTCGTACCGATTACACTAGCACCTGAATGGTATCAAGAGCTGGAGAAAGCTCGTGAAGATAACGAGAAACCCTTCAATTTCACACCAGATCCATACTTGTACTTGCCATCAACTGGACTAATTATTCTTCTTATCGTTTTAGCTTTGATCTATTGTAGATATTGCAGAAAAACAAAGAAGAATGTACAGGATTTACCAATGGTGAAAGTTGAAGTATCCGGAAAAACCGATCAACCGAATCCGATTGAACGTCCTATAGTCATATTGGACAGCCAAAATCAAACCGCTAGATACAAACCAAAAGAATCAAAAAGACGAGACAATGCTAAACCCGTAGAATTAAACGTACCTGGCCATACCGAGAAATTTTAAAATACAGTCCACTACACATTTTCCGCCGGGAGCTTTTGTTAATGCGTAAATTTCATAAAATCTCATAATTCACGAAAATAAGAGAATAAGTTTTTATTTATACAAAGAATCTTAATGTTCTATCTATTCTCTCTCAAAATATGCTTTAAAATTCTCATTTGTATCTTAAAATCTCAGCATTCAAAAATCTATATAAACGATGTCAAAACTAGAAAATAAAGATCGACCGAATAAACTTTATAACGAACAAGTCGTGTTACATTTATTTCATATTTTAAAAATATTTCAGTATTAATAACTTTGTAGAGATTCCGGAAAAATCTCACAAAGTTTCTACCTTCCTTTCTTATCATCAAAAAAACTTCAAATAGAACGAAATCGAAAATAACCGTCAAAAAAAATTTAAATTTTGATCACGCAATCACGGAATCAGCATTTTAGGTTTTTATAGTATTGATTTTAAAAAGGGATGGGTTATACCCTAGAAACCAGCAAAAGGATTGCATTATTATTATTATTATTGAATAGCTGTGCTACTGTTGTAGTGGTTGCCTAGGTGCGTAGGCGCTACACAAGATCTTCCGCATACCTAGATGCTAAAAATTCATCATTTTTTGGATTCTAATATGATTCTTAAGGACTTTATCTCGAAGGAACCAATTGCAATCTGATTATTTTAAGTCGTGTTTCTTGACTCAGAACCATACATCACTACATATGTAATTTGTGTCTTATATATTTTTAATTTGATTCGTCGATGCGTCTTTAGATCCTTTTTAGCGCATTTTTGAAAACTTGTTTTCAAAAAGGAAGCTCAATCATGCACTTTGATCGGTCGTTCGGTCGTTCGGTCGTTTGGTCGTTCGGTCGTTCGGTCGTTCGGTCGTTCGGGTCCCAATTATCTCTTGATCTAGACTTCGTAGCAAGCTCGGAATTGTTTTGAATGTTTTTATTCCCGCCGTTTATATTAAAAAGTCAAAAAACACTCATTAAATAGCTTAATTCATCGATTTTTTATTTCAAAAAAAATATGTAAACAATGCAGGGCAAAGCTATGCTGATGATAAGTTTGAATTTTTTCTAACCGTTAAAAAATTTGAAATTTTTTTGACCGTTATTTCGGATTAAATTTTTTTCTTTTATACACCTTAATGTTAATTAAAATTTAATTTTTTCATACAAAACAAATATAAGTGCGTTTAGAAATTTGAAAAATAATGGATGTGTTCAGAAATTTAAATTTTTCGCTGATGGAAAATTTTGAATTTCAAAAAACCGTTAAATCGTAAAGCTATTTTTTGCATTGAACATTATAAAAATCAATTTTAAAGGAGTTTTGATCTTTAGTTGTAAACTTATTATTGAAATGCATTATGATTAAAGAAACAGCAATAGAGTTTTAAAACTCGACATTTTTTCTATTTAATCAATTGCTAATCGCTGCGTCAAAAATGCGATGAAGTCTCTCGATATAAACGAGGACTTTTGTAATTTTTTGAGTAAGTAAACGTCTGATAGAGAAATGTTATAAAGATGTTACAATAATATGCTTTTCATTTGATTTTGTTGCAAACTTTATCACCTAGTTTGTACAAATTCTCCGTTCGAGACATTAAGCTGACATTTATTCATCACTTTTCTGTGCGCAGTGAAGCTTTTAGAGAAAAAGTCGCATTTCTATCCTAACAATGACGTTTTCTTTGACGTTGTGTTTACTAAGTGATTGTCCAATCCAGCCATACTTTCTCATCTGTATCTATGTTTATGTCTTCATGTGCGCCACCATTTGCTGATATGTTACTGCCTAGATACGTGAAATGCTCAACACGATTGATGATTTCATTGCCTATGTGTAGTGGTCGATTATTTCTGGCATTCACTCGAATCTTCTCAGTCTATGTGTATTTATAAACTAACTATTTAATTTTTTTAGGTTGAAAATGCAAGTTTAGCTGGCCCAACTGCAGAAGGTTCAGCATATCCATCGTCCAAATTGATCTTCATCGGTGCAAAATTGATTAATGCAGATGGTGAACAGCGTGAGAAGAAAATCAAAGGAGTTATAGCACATGAATTATGTCATTATGTCATGAAGCTAGTCTATCAGAATCAAGAGAATCCATTTTATAATAATGAAAAAGATAAGAAGAAGAAATATAGGAAAATAATTAAGTCTATTGATAAATGGTCAACCGATGATGCTAAATGTCCAGATGACAAGTGCAATGGAATTATTTCATCAGTTTTTCAACTGTATGCTGCTGAAGATTTCAATGCAGAATTGATCGTCAGAGTTGTTCAAATATTGACAGAATTTGCAGGCAACAAAGAAGTTTTGAAAAATCTACAGGAATTGTATAAAGTTCTATTTCAATTTTGGTACAATGACGTCATTCCTGATGTACAAAATTACCTAAAAAGAAACGATGAAGTCATAAGATTAAATGGAACTTTTGAGATCCTGCCTAACATAAATCAAATGCAGTATGAAATTAATAAAAGTAAGGATGTTGAAATGGAAGGAATATTGAACAACAAGCTGTCCATAATCCAAACAAATGTGCCAAAACTCTTACTCATTCACATTCGTAATAATTTAAAAGAAAAATGTGGAAATTTACTCGACTCACAAAACATTTTTATCGACCCAAAGAAGCTTCAGAACCGACAACATTTGACTGATTTTAATGAAGTTTGCTACCACAATGATAATTTAAGAATAATTGTAGATTGCTCGAAAGAAGATCAATCAGATGTAAAGATAAATATGCGCATATATGCAGAATATTGAACTCAGTTACATTTACATAGTTTCAAATGGTAAACAAGCGGAAAAGCTCAGGAACAAATTTGAACAAATGGAATTGAATGAGAGAACCTGTAACTACAATTGGATCGATATCACACAAGAAAGTCAAGAGTTGATTCTTAAAACTAAAATAAATTTTCAAAATAATTCACAAATTTCATTGGAGACTTTACTGATGTCCGGCACATTACCACAGCACGTAGATGAGTTAAGTGAATTTTTCGATGATAATCTGTTGAATATGGTGTTGGAAGGTCATCAAGTGATGTTAAACATGTTTGTAGAGGAAAATGACCTCAAATTACTTTACAAAAAAAGAAATTTTACCAAAAAAACCAAAATTATTGTAAAAAATGAAGGCATCTTGCGAAAGACTTGGAATTGGATCAGGAATAAAGAGGAAGAAATTATTCAAACTCAAACTTTAACCGAAGATGAATTATTCGCAAATATCAAAGACCATAAGTTCGTTCTCATCTCAGACATGGCGGGAAATGGCAAAAGTTGGGCAATGAAGCGCATCGCAAGTGAACTACGCAATCGTAATCAAACAAGATGGACAAGTTACGTTGATTTAAAGCAATTTATTAATGAATTTAAGGCACAAGCAGCACAAAAAGAAAATCCAGAATTTTTATCTTTTATGACTGAGAAAATTTTAAAATTAAAAGAACAAAATGTGAATGCCAAAATATTTAAAAAACTTTACAACGAAGGCAATGTTTTCATCTTATTTGATGGATTTGATGAAATTGCTCCTGATTGTGCTGAAACTGTGGCCAACTTGGTTCAATCTTTTGAACAAAATGGCGGAAATCAACTTTGGATTGCAACGCGAGATTATTTTGAGATAAATTTAAAGAAAAGCTTAAAACTCGATGAGGCATACAGCCTCGATGAAATGACAATAGAAGATGGAGTTGAATTGATATCAAGAAGCTGGGTTTTGATGGATCAAGAATCAACTCCAATATCCAAAGATGATTTTGATAAATGCATTGAAATTTCATCAGATTATGAAAGTTATGAGCATAAAGCGCGTCAAATTATTAAAAATGCTTTAGTTAATCGAATAAATTCCGTCGGTTTACCTCAATTGTTCAAAATGATTGCTGATGGTTTTAAAAATCAAAATAACGTCGATGATTTACAAGGAACAATAATTTACAATAAATTCATCGATATTTCGTTCATCAGATGGTCCCGCTTTAAAGGTCAAGTCAGGGAAAATGCTAGCTTAGAAATTATAAGGAAAGAAGAAAATTTCTTCAGATTTCATAAATATCATGCATTTTTAAATTTAGACCCCGAGATTGCAGAGATTTTATTTGGTGATTACGATGGTAGTGCATGGAAAGAAGAGGAAGTCATCGCTTGTGCATTAATGAATAAGAAAAATGGTAAATATTTTTTTAATCATGAAACTTTTCGAGAATATTTTATTGCCAATGAAATTGTAAAATTATTAATTAAAAAAACTGTTAGATCAGTAATTTCCGAATTTCTAAAAAAAGTTTACGTCGAGGATAAATTTAAAATAGTCAGGATGTTTGTGTTCGATAAATTAGCTATTGAACATTCAGAAGTATTAAAGACAATTTTTTCAAAAATTATTTTTAAACACGATCACATTTTTATTGAGATTCTCACAGGAAATAATCAAAATTTAGCTGAATTGACGATTGAAATATTAAAAATTGAAAGTTATCAAAAAACTAAAAACTTTGTGTTTAAAAATGTTAAAAAAATAATCCAAAATATGCAAAACTCAACAATTTTTGTAAAATTTGAGGAATTTTTGTTTGAATTTTTTAAAAAAGAAGATTTAAAAAAACTTTTAGTCAAAAATGAAGTTTTAAAGTGTTTAGTTATATCAAATCTTGATTTTCATATTTTGGACAATTTTGTGTCCAAGATTGAAGAAATGACAAATCGTAATTTTATTAGAAAGTTACTAAGTCCTGATGACTCTAACTTTTTACATAAATTATTTATTTTGTTTCTTTTTGGTCCTTTCTCTTCCCCTAAAATGCCAAACATTTTTTATCATTTATGTTTTACGCCAAATTTAAATGCATTTAAAATTAACAAAGTATTTGAAATTGTAGAAAAATACTTTGAAGTGCATGAAATATATGATTTACTAATCAACACAAATATAGCCAAAAGAAGTGTTTTAATTATTTCCATGATGAGTCAAAACTCTAAAAACACAAAACTATTGTGCATCGAAATTATAAAATATTTCAAAACTAAAAATTATCCCATCGATATTAAAAATTTTTTATTACAGCGCGATGTTTTGGGTGCAAATTTAATTAATTATATTGCTTTTTTTAATAAAATTGAGAAACACAAAGAATTTTGGGAACTTTTGTTAGAATTGTTTTTCAATCAAGATGAAGAACTTAAAAATTTTATTTTATCAGAGAACTATTTAAAAATTTTGATTATTCACCAACTTTCATGTACTCATAATTTAGAAGTAGCGGAATATACATTTTCTATTTTAAAAGAACATTTTAGTGCGCCTCTATTAAAGGAAATTTTGCTAAAAAAAGGTTTGTTTGGAATAAATTTAATAAACATTTATAGAACTTTTCGTACCGAAGTGATAATTGCTAACGAAATCCAAGAAATATTCGAAAATGATGAAGAATTTAAAGAAAGATCGAGAATAGCGTTCAACTTTGAGCTTCTTCAACTTATTGTTTTAAAAATGTACAATGAGACTATTTTTAGTTTGTCTATTATTAAAGGATTATTTGGATATATAATTTTATACGTTTTAATATTAATTTTGTTTATTTTTGCTTTTATTCTCTTCTATAAATTAATATTTTATAATAAATCTGAATATTTTTTGAATTTTTTAGCGCATTTTTGAAAATTTGTTTTCAAAAAGGAAGCTCAATCATGCACTTTGATCGGTCGTTCGGTCGTTCGGGTCCCAATTATCTCTTGATCTAGACTTCGTAGCAAGCTCGGAATTGTTTTAATAGCTTCATTGAATGTTTTTATTCCCGAGGCAGCTATTGAAAAGTCAAAAAACACTAATTAAATAGCTTAATTCATCGATTTTATATTTCAAAAAAAATATGTAAACAATGCAGGGCAAAGCTATGCTGATGAGAAATTTGAATTTTTTCTAACCGTTAAAAAATTTGAAATTTTTTTGACCGTTATTTCGGATTAAATTTTTTTCTTTTATACATCTTAATTAATTAACATTTAATTTTTTCATACAAAACAAATATAAGTGTGTTTAAAAATTTGAAAAATAATGGATGTGTTCAGAAATTTGAATTTTTCGCTAACGGAAAATTTTGAATTTCTAAAAACCGTTAAATTGTAAAACTATTTTTTGCATTGAACATTATAAAAATCAATTTTAAAGGAATTTTGATCTTTAGTTTTAAACTTATTATTGAAATGAATTATGATTAAAGAAACAGCAATAGAGTTTTAAAACTCGACATTCTTTTCTATTTAATCAATTGCTAATCGCTGCGTCAAAAATGCACTAAAGTCCGTCGATATAAAACACGAGGACTTTTGTAATTTTTTACCATTAAGAAATCTACCAAAACCAAATGAACTTGGACTTATATTAATTTTGTTTATTTTTGCTTTTATTCTCTGCTCTGATTTAATATTTTATTCTAAATCTTTTTCGAGTTTTTTTTTAAATTTTTGTATTTTTTTGGGACTTTCATCATTACATATGTATAAATTTACTATGTATGACTATATGCAAAATTTGGAATCGGCTGTTCTCAAAGTTCCAGCTTAAAGAACTGATCACAAATGATCAAAAATCGATTCATTTTAACCTACACACTGACAGAAAATAAAAACTTCTTACTTTAAAATCAAATTATGATGAAAACTATTATTTTAGTATAAAGACTATTTCTTTTATTTTAATCACCGATAAAAAACTAAAAAAAAAGTAACAAAATTTTGTTTTCTGTTAACCAAATCACAGTGAACTTTTCTTTGATATTCTTGAATACTCCTGAAGATGTTGTTAGTAACAACGAAATTAATTGAGTTATTAAATAAAATTAAACAGTTTTTTATCGGTGATTAAAATAAAAGAAATAGTCTTTATATTGTTATAAAACTGTAGAAAATGGATTCAAATAATAACCTTTATTATTATTTTAGGATATAAAAATAGTTAATAGTTTTAAATAAAATACATAAAATTTACAAATTCGAGTATTTAAATAGCTTCAAAAATATGAAAAATTCAAGGTCGGCACTGAAATTTCGGAAATTTGGAAGTTCCTACATAGTTACTTTTTGAAACTACTATTTCTGAAAAAATTTAATAAATCATTGAAAACAACAATTTTTATTTCGACCAACAGTAAAATTCTTTTATTAATAAAAAATATAAATAGTTAAAACTCATTTATAAAATCCACAAAAATTAACATTTTGATGCAGGGCTGGATAGAGTAAACTCTTATGTATACCCTTAAATTAATCTACTGAATTTAAATTTCTACTTTATAATTATTAGAACTTAATTTTTTATCTTCATTAGTTTTAGAAATAAAATTTATTGAAAACATTTTAGTTTAATATGAATTTAATCTATTAGGCATAAATTAATACTGAATGTATTATCCAATTATTAATACTTTTACTTTATTTTTGATAAGCATGCTTGAATTTATTTTATTCCATAGTTAAAATAAGATAAGATTCTAAAATAAAATTGTCTTAGAATTGATTATTACTAAATATTTTTAATTTTTTATATTATTTTATTTTGTTGGAAACTAAATTTTTTAAGAAAAATATCCTTTTTCTTAACAGCTTGAATTTTTAAAATGTAAGTACTAAAAAATAATTTAAAAAATTAAGAATTATAAAACAATTAAAAGAAAATTATTTAACTAATTTATTAAAAGTATATCGTTATATTAAAGTCTGACTATAAAAATATTGTAAAATTTTAAGTTTAATAATTCAAAAAAAAAAATATAAAAGTTATTTCTTTAAAATTTCTATATAGCCTTACAAGTAACGTAACCAGGAAGGAGAGTCTTTCCATCCATGGGAAGATCTTAATCCATGCCATTCGGCTTTGAACCCAGGGTGTGGAACTGATCAAACTGATCAAATTGATCAAAAATGATCAAAAATGATCAAAAATGATCAAAAATGAATTTGATCAGTTCCGCACCCTTGCTTTGAACTTTCCCATGTTTGAAAAGACGCTTCTGGCAACGCTACTGAACTTTACAATTAGACGCTAAATATTTTTGTGCAAGAATGTTCTTGAAAGTGTGAAAAACATAAAACAATTAATTGACACAATATTTTTACAAAGAAGAATTTAAATAAATTTTGTTAAAATCGTTAAATAAAACATTTTTTTATAACCCTGTAAAATCTTTTTTTTTTCTAGATTAATTTGAAATTTTGCATTTTTTGAGTTTTTTGATTCAAAACGTCCACCATTTTGTTATTTTTTTCTAAATCAAATAACTTTTTTGATAAAATTTTCTGCCATTTTGTTTTTTTTTTACTCAAAATGTTACTCTACAAAAATTCAAAATGGCGGATTTTTATTCAAAATTTCAGAAAAAATGAAAATGTTGACAAATTTTTACCAAAATTTAAGATGGCGGATTTTAATTCAAAATTCCAAGAATCAAAAAATTCAAAATGGCGAAAATTTGACCAAAAAATTTCAACCTCAATCAACAATAAAAAAAAATCTAAACAGCTTTATTACAGCAAAAGCAGTTAAGCGAAAAATGTTTATTTTGTTTTGGTGTCTCATTAGCCTCAATTATAACTTGCTCATTATTCTCTGACGTCGGCAATTCCGTCGATGAAACTTCATCCGATGCTTTTTCAAATAATTTCTCAATTTCAGGTTTTGTAAAATTTTCCGAAATAAATGGCATAAAAAGCTCATTCGGAAATGCATCGTACCATTTCATGCTGCTGAATGCTGTATCACCAAAATCATCGCGATGTGCGAGAAAATTTTTGAGCGTTTCTTCGTCATCATCGAGCAAGTCTTGCAAGTAGTCCCAAACCATAAGAATTGACTCAATCGAAACACCCATGGACTTGTACAAAAGAGTCTTGTTGCTTTGGAATGTCTGCATAAGTAGTTCCTTAATTTCATCCTTCTCGAGTATTCGTTCGTGAATTTCAATCATAAAATTGAATGTTTTTTCGTCTCCTTCGAGGATTGTTTCATGAAATATTGTAAAATGGGAAGAATTTGTGGTCAAAAGAAGTGATTTTAGTTCCTCTTTTTCTAGCTGTTGCTCGGCAAATTCCCAAAGGGTGCGGAAACTTTTTGGCGGTGTTTTTTTGTCTTCTTCGAGCATTCCGCGAAGTCTTTTGATTAGTAAGACTTTTTGTTCATCTTTTGTAAGGTATTGTTTGAGTTTTTTCAGATATTCCTGTGGGAGAGATTTTGAGAATTTTAAGTATATTTAAATTCGAATTTAAGTTCATCTGCAGATAAGCTGTGAGTAAACGTTTATCAGCAGATTAGCTGCAAGTTTAAATTGATCTGCAAATTAGCTGAAAAATCATCTGCAGATAAACTACAAACTTATATGCAGATTAACGACAATTTTAAATTTGAACGCTTTTTTTTGAAGAACCTTCCCCTTAAAAAACGGTCGTTTTGAATTTGAAAATTGTTGACCGATTTTTGCAAAACACAAATTAAAAAATTTTTTGTTTATTCAGTAAAATTCATTTTTTCATGCTTCAATTTTATTACAATAGTAATTTAAAATGCTATATGAATAATATTGAAGCATGACAAAATGAATTTTACTGAATAAACAAAAAATTTTTTAATTTGTGTTTTGCAAAAATCGGTCAACAATTTTCAAATTCCACACGACCGTTTTTTAGGGGCACGTTCTTCAAAAAAAAAGCGTTCATTTATCAGCAGATTTGCATCAAGTTCATCTGTAGATCAGCTGCAAGTTTATAATAATCTGTAGATTAACTGCAAACTCATCTGCAGATCAACTGCAAGCTCATCTGCAGATTAACTTCAAGTTCATCAGCTATAAATTCATCTGCAGATTAATTGCAAACTTATCTGCAGATTACATTCAATTTAACCTGCAGATGAGCTTCGTATTTATCTGCAGAACAGCTCAAAAAAACCACAATTTTAACTGCAGATCAGTTTAAAGTTCATCTGCAGATCAACTTCAAAATTATCTGAAGATCAACTGCGAGTTTTAGTTTATTTACAGATAAGCTGCAACTTCAAACTCATCTACAGATCAGCTTCAAGTTCATCTGCAAATAAGCTGTGGATTTATCTGTAGATCAACTACAATCTTATCTGCAGATAAAATTCAATTTTATTTAAAGATCGGTTTCTAATTTATCATTAAATTGAAACTTTTAATGGAAACTTTAGAAAACTTATTAACACACTAAAATTAACTTTATTCGTCAATAATTATTTCGATAGCAGACCTGGTAAATACAGGTGATCAACCGATTAGATCGAAGCTTTTTGACTGTGCAACTGTCAAGAAAAATTTGAATTTTCAAAACTCGATTTGAATTTTACATTAACGATTGTCTTGAAAATGATAGCATTTATATCGAAATTGACGAATTGACGAATAAAGTTAATTTTAGTGTCGAAAGTAAAGCTTTTAGTTACTATTCCAATTTATCTTCAGAATAGCTAAAAATCAACTAAAAGTTTATCTGCAGATCAGCTGCTAATTCACCTGTAGATCAACAGCAAGTTTAAGTTCATCTGCAGATTAACTGCAAAATAATCTGCATATCATATTATAATTCATTTGCAGGTTAGCTGCAAGTTCATCTGCAAATAAGCTGTGAGTTTATCTGCAGATCAACTGCAAATTTTTGAGTTATTTGCAAATAAGCTGTAATTTTAAGTTCATCTGCAGATTAACTGCAAACTAATCTGCATATCAGATTCTAGTTCATTTGCAGGTTAGCTGCAAGTTCATCTGCAGATCATCTTCAAGTTAATATCAATCACTTACCTGCAATGCCTCATCATCTGTCGTCCTCGAAAAATGATACAAAAAGTTCTTCCCATCATCATCACAATTTGTCAAAAACAGCTTAATCTGCTCCGAATTCAAATTTTTCTCAGCAATTTCACAAACATCAACAAAAAATTTCTTCGTCTTATTCCTTGCAAAAAGTTCCAATGCATTTTTCGTCAAAATTTCAATTTTCTCATCCACTGTTAAAAATTCATCAGCAAAATGCCAAAAATTAGGAAAAACATTTTTAAATACTGAACATGAAGATCGAACGAGAGTCGTTTTAAGAATTGAAATTAAATCTTGACGATCATGAAAAACTTCCTTCGCCAAATGCCAAACACGTTCCGTAAATGTAAAATCAATTTCTCCATCCTCTTTGTCAATGGTTTTGAACAAGAAACTACATCCATCCAGACTCACAACACCCCACATTTCACGCAAAATTTTATTATCATCACTATAAAGTTCCGTAAGAAATTTAATTAAAAAGAAGCATCGATGTCGTGCAAGTCTCCAAAGTAAACTTCTAAAATATTGTTGTGGCTTAAACATACTCAGATATGTGTAGCAACTCTCATCAAATCTTTCCTCCAAATCTGCCTCATTCATCTCAATATAATTATCCAAAAATCTATGAATTGTTTTGTAGCATCGATTTGAGTCACGTAAAATGCTTAAAAATAATTTCGACCTTAATTCTGCTTCCTCACTAATTCCAGTCATATTTGCATTCAACACATTATCAATGATATATTGAGCGACAAAAAACTCAGCAAAAGTTTTATGAACAAATTTTAATTTTCCACGTTCCAATTTGTACATAATGCCACATGTAAAGATTTTTTTGTGAGTGCTTCCAACTCGTGGCTTCATTATGTGTAAGGATTTGACAATTTCTTCACATTCGTTCTTCTTTTTACGACAAAAGACTTCTTTGAGTGCATATTTTTGATGTAGTTCCATTATATTGAGTCTGGAGTCGGATGCGAGGGGTCCGAGGATGCGGGATATGAATGATTGGTAGATTGAGAAGAGATTGTTGGAGAGGAATGATTGGCCGCTTTCTGGAAGTTTAAAAATTGATGAGAAATTAGAAAAGTTTTATTAAAAAACTACAAGGTGACAAATAATGACAGGGTGACTAAAAATATTACAGTGAGACAAATACAAATAAAATAGGGTTCAAAGTTAACAAAAATGAATTAAAAATAACAAAAAAACTACAGGGTGACTAAAACTACTACAGGGTGACAAATATTAATACAACAGGATCCATAATTTACAAAAAATGAATCAAAAATAGCAATGTAACTACAGGGTGACAAAATTATTACAGGGTGACTGAAATATTAAACAGGGCAATTTAAAAAAAAACGAAAAAACTGAACCAAAAGAAACAACATACTACAGGGTGACAAAAATTACTAATGGATGACAAATATTAAAGCAAGAGGGTCCACAATTTCCACAATTCATAAAAAAAACAAACGAGAAAACTGAATCAAAAGGAACAATATAACTACAGGGTGACTAAAAATACTACAGGGTGACTAAGGTATGATAGGGTGACGAATATTAATTCAAAAGGATCTACAATTTACAAAAAATGAATCAAAAGGAACAATATAACTACAGGGCGACCAAGACATCAACACTACTACAGAGTGACAAAAAACATCTCCAAAAAATCAACAAATTTCACCAACCTGCAAGAGAATTCTCATAAACCTCAGCAATCATCCTCACCATCAACGGTATATCGCATGGAAAATTATCTTCCTTATTATGCAATTGCAAAAAACTCTCCAATTCCTTAATTTTACTCTCAACTTCCTCCTTCTCAACAATTCCTTTAGAAATCAAAAAATTCTCAAAAAATTCCCTCCGATTTTCATCATCAAATGGCACAAGCTTAAATGACTTTGTATGAAATGCAAGTTCAAGTTTATTTGCATGTTGTGGCCATGTCGCAATCCAAAGTTGATTTTGTGACAATTCCTTAAGTCTAACAGCAAAATCAAGAATTTCCTGATAAAATACATTCATTTCCAGCAAAACAATCACTCGACCGTCAATAAAAAATTCCTCAAAAATTTTCTGCTCATAGCTTAAAAGTTGAAGGACATTTTGACTAATAAATGACGAAAGTTTCTGTTGATTCCATTCGACAGACTTGCACGTACGATAAACATCCGCATGATGCTTATGATCAATAAAAACAATCCATTTGTCAACAAACTTTTCCTTTAATCTTGTCGCAATGCTTTTAAAAGTTGCAGTTTTGCCTGCTTTTGGCTCATCAGCCAATAAAATTACTTTTGTACATTCAGTTTCAGCAATTTCATCGAACGTCTTAATTGGCTTATCATACTCATCAACATACTCATTCCGATCCTGATCCCAACGATTACATCGTGCCGTACTTTCAATAAACTTCCTACGGACATAATATTTTGTGTCATTTTCAATCCGATTTGATATTTTGAGATAATTTTTTGTTATTAAAATATTCAGTGGAAGTTCCTTTAACGATTGTGAATTTTCTGGCAAAAATTCTCGCAATTTCATTTCAATTCCTTGAAAATTAACTTTCATGTCAATTAAAAGTTGTTGTGATGGCTGTGTTAAGTCATTCCATGTGTATTTTGAGTCACGAAGATCAAAAGTCTTTGTTAGAACTTCACGATTAATTGTATTGGAATTGACGTCAATTATGAATGCAACTTTATAAGGAATGAATTTTTTTGCAATATTTTTCAATAATTTCATACTTTTGCCTTCACAATTGATAATAACAGTCAAAATTAGTCGTCCATCAAATCCTTCTAATGCCTTCATAATTGTCTTTAGTTGCTGGAGCAATTTGTCGTCGAGTTTGTCGTGCGTCATGTACACAAAAAGTCGTTGATTGTGGAATAGTTGATCAGATTTGTGAGATTGGAGGGATGATGAGGAACCGATGTAAAAGGATTCAATTTTGTGACGCTGGAAAATTGCCTGCATTGTCATTAATGGACAATTTGAAAGGTAAATGATACTTTTGTCCTTAATATTGACATTAATTTTGAGCGATTCCATTTTGAATTTAAATTTTGTGTCACGAAGTGTTTGGACGACTTCAAGTTTGGCATTAAGCTTGTAAATTTCATTTTTTATTGCCAGGTCTTCAATGTGTGGAGTTTTTAAGTCGTGCAAGATTCGACGATCGTAAAATGTAAAAAGTTGTTTAAACTTTTCGTGACAAAATTTTCGCTTTTCTTCATTTTGTGAATAAAGTGCTAAAATGTGTGGAATACGTGCAATTAGTTCCGCATGCTGTTCATTCTCATTGTATTCGTAGACATTTTCAATTACAAATTCACACATTCGTTGGAGTGCACAGGCTTTGGATACTTCGGTGAATTCATTTTTGCGGTCTTCGTCGTGGCTGAAGTATGGTTTGGAGTCATTATCGTAGATGATTTGGAGGGCGTAGTGGAGAGCTTTGTGGGCAAATGTTGCAAGAACTTCACATTCTTTTTTGGAGTCGAGGAGGTTTTTGGCACCGATGAATAAATATCCTTTGTTGCGGTATAGTGAACCTGGAAATTAAGTTGAGAGTTTTAGGGATGAAAATTCTAAGTTTACAGATTCGCCATTTTGAAATTTTCAGTTAAAGAAATTCAAAATGGCGAAAATTTTGAAAAAAATTTCAAAATGGCGGAAATTTTGATAAAAAAATTCAAAATGGCGAAAATTTTTGATGAAAAATTTCAAAATGCCGGAAAATTTGATCAAAGAAATTCAAAATGGCGAAAATTTTGATAAAAAATTCAAAATGGCGGAATTAAAAGTCTTAAAAATTCAAAATGGCGAAAATTTCGATGCAAAAACATCAAAATGGCGAAAAATTTGATGAAAAAATTCAAAATGGAGGAAATTTTAATTAAAAAAATTCAAAATGGCGAAAATTTTTAATGAAAAATTTTTGATGAAAAATATCAAAATGTCGAAGTTTTGATGAAAAAAATTCAAAATGACGGAATTAAAGGTTTTGAAAAGTCAAAACTTTTTAAAACAAAAAAATCAAAATGACGGAATTATAGGTTTTAAAAATTCAAAATGGCGAAAAATTTTATCAAAAAAAAATTCAAAATGGCGGAATTTTTGGTGAAAATTTCAAAATGCCGAAAAATTTGATGAAAAAATTCAAAATGGCAAAAACTTTGATAAAAAAAATTCAAAATGGCGAAAAATTTGATAAAAAATTCAAAATGGCGGAATTAAAAGTTTTAAAAATTCAAAATGGCGAAAGTTTTGATGAAAAAAATTCAAAATGGCGAAAATTTTGATGAAAAAAAATTCAAAATGACGAAAATTTGGTTTAAAAAAATTCAAAATGGCGAAAATTTTTGATAAAAATATCAAAATGCCAAAAAATTTGATGAAAAATTTCAAAATGCCGGAAAATTTGATCAAAGAAATTCAAAATAGCGAAAATTTTGATAAAAAATTCAAAATGGCGGAACTAAAAGTCTTAAAAATTCAAAATGGCAAAAATTTCGATGCAAAAACATCAAAATGGCGAAAAATTTGATGAAAAAATTCAAAATGGAGGAAATTTCGATGCAAAAATATCAAACTGGCGAAAATTTTGATAAAAAATTCAAAATGGCAGAATTAAAAATTTTAGAAATTCAAAATGACGAAAATTTTTATGAAACTAGTAATGAAGCGGATCACGCTTCATGTGCATATTCACACCGTTCCAAAACTCTATATCGGGTCAGCAAAGCTTCGCTTTGCATAAGTTTGAAGATTAGGATTCGATCGGGTCAGCAAAGCTTCGCTTTGCATAAGTTTGAAGATTAGGATTCGATCGGGTCAGCAAAGCTTCGCTTTGCATAAGTTTGAAGATTAGGATTCGATCAGGTCAGCAAAGCTTCGCTTTGCATAAGTTTGAAGATTAGGATTCGATCGGGTCAGCAAAGCTTCGCTTTGCATAAGTTTGAAGATTAGGATTCCATCGGGTCAGCAAAGCTTCGCTTTGCATAAGTTTGAAGATTAGGATTCGATCGGGTCAGCAAAGCTTCGCTTTGCATAAGTTTGAATATTAGGATTCGATCGGGTCAGCAAAGCTTCGCTTTGCATAAGTTTGAATATTAGGATTCGATCGGGTCAGCAAAGCTTCGCTTTGCATAAGTTTGAATATTAGGATTCGATCGGGTCAGCAAAGCTTCGCTTTGCATAAGTTTGAATATTAGGATTCGATCGGGTCAGCAAAGCTTCGCTTTGCATAAGTTTGAAGATTAGGATTCGATCAGGTCAGCAAAGCTTCGCTTTGCATTAGTTTGAAGATTAGGATTCGATCGGGTCAGCAAAGCTTCGCTTTGCATAAGTTTGAAGATTAGGATTCGATCGGGTCAGCAAAGCTTCGCTTTGCATAAAATTGAAGATTAAGGCTCAATCGGGTCAGCAAAGCTTCGCTTTGCATAAGATTAATAATCAAGCCTTCATCGGGTCAGCAAAGCTTCACTTTGCATAAGATTGCAGATTAAGACTCGATCGGGTCGCTCGATGAAGATTAGGGTTCCATCGAGTCAGCAAAGCTTCGCTTTGCATATGATTGACAATTAAGTTTCCTAAAAAAATCGAAAATTTTCACATTTGGACTCAATTTTGAAGCATTAATTGATGTTTTTGGATATGACAATGTGTGTACGTCTTTTAGGTCTATTTATAAGCTACAATAATCATAAGTTTCTGTAATTTTTAAGACTGAACTGTAAGTACAGGAGGGTGAAACGTCCCAAAAATGCCAATTTTTTGAAATTTTTCGACTCTTTAACCATCTAAAATTGGATTAAAAATATTTTTGTTATTTTTTCATAAAATTTCTTGAACTTATTGAACGAATACAGAAAAGTTTAAAAAAATCCATCCATACAGTGAGCAACACGATTTTTTTGAAAATTTTATATTGTAGGGGGTGTACTGGTGGTTAAAAAAGTTTTTTTGTATTTTTTCTCAATAAAACTTCATATTTTATTATTGATTCTGGTCAAAAAAGTTCAATCCGCAATTTATGTGATATTTTTTAAATGTATTTTGCAATAATCGGCTAAACTATGCTTAAAAAACACACTATTTCTTTAATTTCTCAGAATCGTCTGCATGGTTCGGCACCAATAGATTCACAGCACATTTGAATGATAATGCGCACATTTTGAGACATTTTTGACATAAAATGGTTTTTTCGTAGTTGAGTTCTCCATCCGACAAACTTGCTTGTGTGCTCACACCACCACTATTTGGGGTCGTGCACCGAGGTATCAAAACCATTTTCAAAGCGGTTTTTTGTATTTTGTAGATAATTTTGAGGCCAAACTTTTCACACCGAACAGTTTATGAAAATTTTGAGTTTTGGCGCCAAAAAACTAAAAAAACGATTTTTCAAGTGTATCGAAATCAATATATTCACAACGTGAAACGGTGTGAATATGAAAATTCAAAATGGCGAAAATTTTGATTAAAAAAATTCAAAATGGCGAAAGTAAAAATTACAAAATCTTCAAAATGGCGGAAATAAAAACTCCAAAAAAATACCAAACTCACCCGAATTATAATCACTAGATTCCGGATGCAAATGCTGAACGGACAATCGACTAAAGTCAAAAATCATCTTAATTGGATATGCCACAACAATATTTAAAATTGGTCGAATTAATTCAATTTGATGCAGTAAATTATAACATCTTAAAATATGCTGAACTTTCTTCTTCTTCTCCTCATACGACGTACTACATCCAACATACGACTTCGACATTAAAGTAATTAAATTCCGTCCACATAAATGCTTTGAATTTTGCATCTGTTGCGTCTCATCCACAATACTATCAAGTTTCTCATGAAATCCAACATAAATTCCTTTTCTTATCAATTCCTCATACGTCCATGAATTTGATTCGGAATTCTTCAATGCAGTCATTGCCGCTGACTGATTTTGTGTATTATAAAAATGAAATACATTTGGATAGCTGTGAAGAATCTTTTCATATTCTTGTGTCTCATTTTTACTAACCATTAAATGAAAAGCTTCAATTGTACTAACAAATTTCTTCACTTCCTTTGGCACCGACTCCCAACGTTCCTCAAGCTCATTTTTAAATGATTTTGGATATCGAGCGTCAAATTTTAATAAAATTAAAAAAGCTTCAAATTTTTTATTTTTCCATGCCAAACTTGATGCTGTCTCACCATGAACTTCATGATTCTTATCAACACCAATTTTAACCAACAAACTTACAACTCCATTATTTCCACTTTGTGCTGCCAACATTAATAAAGTTAAGCCATTTTTATTCCTTAAATGTAGCAAATTGTAATCACATTTACATAACTCATCATTCCAAAATTCAAATTTAAATTTTAGCAATGCCACAAATGCATCCATTGTTGGTAACTTTGCAGCTATTTCCAATGGACGTTCGCCATTTTCATTCACAAGACGAAGATCAAAATTAAAAAGTTGTAAAAATCGTACGCTGAGTGTTTTATTGCTCTCGACAGCATAGTCAATGAGTCGTTTACCATTGTAGCATGTGGATGTGTCAATCTTTGTGTCCAGCAACTTTCCATCAAAAATTCCAAAATTTTGTCCCTTCAAGTTGAGCAAAAATGATGAAAAATTGAAATTTTCAGCAAAATTTTGGTCTGGATTTGAATTTGAGGTAGTTTGGAGTTGGTCGGTGGATGGGTGTCCGAGTGTCTTGAATTCACTTTCATGAAGTTGTTTGTAGTAAATAAAGGATTGAGTTTGGTTGGATTTGCCTTCAATTGACACAACCATCAACTTTTTGGCGCGATAACATTCGGAAATTTCTTTTAATTCATCGTTGGTTAGTTGACGGACGTCGGGGTCGTCGGTACATTCGGCGACAATTATGAATGCACATTTTGCGTGATGGAAGTGACTGTGGAATTTTGAGGATGTGATGTAGAGGAGGAATTCGTCGACAGATGGACAATTTTTGATTTTGAGGACTTCAAATGTTGTTTTTTGGAGCTCGTCGTTGGTTATTGGTGATGAACATTCGAGCTCTTTAATTGTTTTTTGGGCGATTTTTGTGAGCATTTTTTTGTAGTTTTTTGGTGATTTTTTTTTTTTTTTTTGTAGATTTAGCAAAAGTTTAGTTTGATTTTTATTAATTTAATTTCCATTATAAGTTTCTAAAAAATAAGAAAAATGAAAAGTTGTCAAAATTTGATTAAAAAAATTCAAAATTGAATTTTAAAAAATCAAAATGGCGGATAGTTCTAAAATTTAAAAAAAAGATTAAATTAAAAATTAAAATTGTAATAAATTAATGAAATTTTAAAATCTCAAAAATTAAAAAAAAAATTAAAAAACTCAAAATTTGAAAATTCCAAAATTAAAAATTTGAAAATTTTAAAAATTTGAAAATTTTTAAAATTTAAAAATTTGAAACTTAAAAATTCGAATTTGAAAAATTAAAATTTGAAAATTTTAAAAACTAAAATATTTTAAAAAATTAAAATTTTTTAAAATTTTTAGAAATTGAAATTTTTTAAAATTTAATAAGAGTTTTCAAAATTCAAAAAATATAAAAACTCAAAAAATTATAATATTTTAAAAGTTGAAAAAATAGAATTTTTAAAATTCAAGAATTTTAAGATTTATAAATTTGAAAATTAAAAAAAAATGAAAACTTGAAGATTTAAATTTAAAAAAATCACAAAATTAAAAATTTTAAAATTCAAAATTTGAAAATTCTAAAAGTTTAAATTTTGAAAATTTTAATAACTCAAAAATTTTAAAATATCAAAAATCAAAAACAATTTAAAAATTTCAAAAGTTAGAAAATTCTAAAATTTCAAGAATTAAAACATTAAAAGAATCAAAAATTAAAATACTCAAAATTTCAAAAATTTAAAGTTAAAAAATTAAAAAATAATAAAAATAAAATTTTAAAAAATTGAAAAAATTGAAATTTTTAAAAATTTGGAAATTTGAAAAAACTTAGAAAGAAAATTTGAAAATTTTAAAAACTAAAATATGTAAAAAACTAAATTGAGTTTTTCAAAATTTTAAAAATTTGAAAATTTTAAAAAATTAAAAATTTGAAAATTTTAAAAATTTAAAAAAAATAGAAATTAAAATAAAATCACACAAAAAAAATCAGGAAGTTCATTGAACAAGCAAGGCAATGCCCCAGTTTACGTAAATATTCGCACAAAATGCATCTGTGAAAAGAAAATAAGGAAAACAGACGGAACTCAAGGTCAATTGTCGACGTATTAATGTGTTTTTTTTTCTACGTTTCGCATAGTAAAATTTTCCTTGAGTCAGTCACAATTATGAAGAAAAAAAATTTATTGAAAGATTTATGAATTCTTATTTTTTATTTGGAAATTTGTTGAATTATTGTAAAATTTTATTAATTTTATAATTTTTTTGTCGATTTTTATGAATTTTGTTAAGAATTTTACTCCAAAAATTCCAAAATTGCTGGGAAAAAATTTCCATATGAAGCAAAAAATTGCAAAATTTTCTTAAAAACTTCAAAAAATTTATCGAAACTTCACTAAAATCCATTCTTAGCATCTAAATTCAATTTTTAATCAAACAATTCCACAAAAAACTGCATTTTAAGTCACAAAAATTAACAAAACATTTTTTTTTCACCCAAAAAATAAATTTTCAAGATTTTTCATTAAATTCCTTCAAATTTCAACAGAACTTCATGATTTTCGACATTTATCCACAACTATAATCAACTTACAAGTATTTAAGTCACGTAAAATCTCAAAACTTCTTAAAAATACACAAAATATTCGAAATTGTCAATTTTTTTTATAGCAAAGAGAAAAATTTTCATTATGCAGCAAATGCGCAAGTTCAAAATCTGGCGAGACATGTTTGGCTGTAGTGGTGGATGCACGTGCTTTTTTTATTACACAGCACGTGATTTTTTTTGTTTGACAACAAAACTGAGTTTTTTTTTTTGTTTTGATAACTTTGTTATGATTTTGGATGTTGTTGTTGTTTTGGACCAAGGTTAAGACACTCATCGGAAATTTGTAAAAATTATACAATTTTTTTTAGTCAAAAATTTATGAAAATTGTAAAATTTTTGCAATTTTTTACAATTTTTTCCTCACAAAAATTGAAAAATTGAACAATTTTTTACAATTTTCACAATTTTTAAATATTTGGAAAAATTGTAAAAAATTGTTCAATTTTCCAATTTTTGTGAGGAAAAAATTGTAAAAAATTGCAAAAATTAGACAATTTTTACAATTTTCTGATGAGTGCCTGAGCCTTGGTTTGGACATGCGTTCAAAAAAAAAATCAGAAAAAAATACTTTTTGAATTTAAAACAATTTATTTTTAAATATATTTTTTATAATTCTCAAAAATCAAAAAAAAATTTTTCAATTTTCGTTCTTATCCAATTCACATTTAAACAATTTTAATGACTGAAAACTCTCAATACATTTATTAATGTGATTCACATAATCTTCAGCTTTTAAAAAAATTCCATTAACTTTAATTGGATAAAGATTTTCAACACAAAAAAGATATTCAATAAATTTTTTAATTTCCATTTTAAAATCTTCATCCATTTCAGCCCAATTTCCATTATATTTTTTGTTAGTTTTTGTCTGACCAGTGAAGACGGTATTTTCTAAAAAGGATATAAAAGTCAATTAAAAATCAATTAGAATTAAATTACGGGGGGGGGGGGTCCTCGATTTGAATAGCTAAAAATTTTCCATACAAAAATTTAAATTTTAATTTTTAACAGCCATTTTTCATACGTTTCGATTTAAATAGAAAAAATTTTGAATTAAACAACGAGGACCCTTTGTATTATTTATCATACCTGGACATGGAAGCAATGAACAGCTGATTTCCTCATATGAATTTTCAATGCCTTCATATAAATCCGAAAACTCTCTGATTTCATTTTTGGGTTTTGATAATGATTTTAGATATTTTCTACCTCCATCAGTGCCATATGGATAGTTGCTTTCGTGATCCTACATGAAAATATGAGTTTGTATTAAAATTATAAATTGTTATCTAACCAGTAGCGGTGAAATGAAGCCTATTAGGCCGTTCTTAAAATTCGTAACACCAAAAATGACCATTGTAGGCACCTTTCCCCCAAATCGTTAAGAATTTTACAAACAACCCCTAAGTGACCTAAGTATTAGAACATAATCGTGTCTTTGCAATGTTTAGAGTTTCCAATTGGTTCGGATCCCACTTTAAACTGTCGGTCTACCAGATTTCTGTCGGCAGAAACTGTCGGTACCATGGATTTAATCCAAATTGAATCGCAGTGCCTTCAGCTCAAAAAGCTGAACTCTTACCTCGGATTTATTTATTTATGTAACCAATATCCAGAAACGATTCTCGACTATTCTTTCTTTAAAAACACACACTAAATATAATTACCACAATTTTGCTTTTATAGTACTTAGTTATATGTAAAAGTTATGCCATCAAAGCTTATCAATCACTTCCAGCAGCCAAAGCTTGGAAGGAAGCGAACATTTCTTAAAATTTGTAAAAATTTTTGTTTGTAAAATAATTTGCAACGCCAAAAATGGACATTTTGACCCCCAACGCCTTAAGATGGGTTTCTAGGATATACCCATAAGTTGTGGGTATGATATTCTCTAGAGACCCGCACCTGAACGTAAAAAAAGTAAAAGAGAACTTGAACAATTTTATATGGAACCTTAGACCCATCCTCGGAGGCTTTTCCGATTTCCCGGTATCGGGTTTTTCGGGATCGAGATCAAAATTTTTAAACTGTTGTTTTGAGAAGGATTCAAGTTTTTTGGAAGAAAATTAAATTTTAATTTATTTAAGATTAGGATTCTAATCATCTAGACACAAAAAAAAAATAAAATTCTTTCGTCGATGTTAAAGATATTCAAGTTTTAATTTTGGTACCGGTACTGGAAAATTTCCAAAACCAGGACTTCGGGAAAGCCTACCCTCTTCCTTTCCTAAGCTTTTCAAATTTTACAAACGACCCTCAAGCCTTTTTTCTTGGATTTAGAAGCTACTACTATGCTAAATCTCAATACAGTCTTGTTGTGACAATAAAATTAATTTAAAACCTGAAGTAAAGTGTTCCTTACCCAATCTCTCATTAAAAATAGTAAATGTTGAAAAGGCTTTCCACCACAATCTTTTTTGTTTTGTGTGAAAGATCCGGCAAACTGAATTGCTTCTTGAAAACTTTTTAATTGATTATTTTGAATGACATCAACCATATTTAACACTAACGTTGAGGACAATAAAATTCCAAGATAACAGATTCTTAAGTCATCCATTTGAAGTACATCACTGCTGAAGAATCCTTGAGTGTCCATAAGAATGATTGCAAATTTATCCTCAGTATTTGAGTCTTCAAATAGAAATGCATCATTCCATACGACAATGCCTGATGTGTCACGAGTTGAACCAGAACGCCATGAAAATCCAGTCAGCGGTTCATTTTCATTTCCCATCCAATTTTCAGTCGTTGTTGTTGTTGGATTATTTGGACAATTTATTGATGCATACTAAAAATAAATATAAATTTAAATTTAAATTAATATCAAGGGTGTGGAACTGATCAAATTAATTTTTGATCATTTTTGATCATTTTTGATCAATTTTGATCAATTTGATCAGTTCTAAACCCTGAATTAATATAAAAATTATTAAATAATTCAACTTACATGAGCATGCAAATATCGCAAACAATAATTCAGCAAAAAACTTTTTCCTTTTCTTGTACTTCCAACAAAGGCAATTGAAACAATTTTTCGGTCCTTTAGTTCATGATGCTCAAAAATCTTTGATAATGCGTCAGTATTAGCAACAAGTGTGCTATTTTCTAATAATTTGAAAAGCTGTACGCTTTTTCCATAAGTGTGACCTAAAATTAGTATTTGGTAATATAATCAAATCAATAATTTTGTTTAATATATTCAATTAATGTTTTTATTCCAGATCTTGAATGGACCATGAAAAGGCCCAGCCTTTGGAACTGGAGGCAATGCTCAGGGGCGTAGCCAGGATTTTTTTTTGGGAGCGGGGGGTTTTGACAACCAAACCCCCTCCCCCTGGCAATGCTATATTAAATATATTGTACCATAACCGCAAGACCTTTTTTTTTTTTTTTTTTATTTTTATTTGATTCAAATTTATATTTTTAGTTTTTTATTTGATTCAAATTTATATTTTTAGTTTTAGACCTACAGTTTATAGTGGGATCCGAACCACTTGTAAGCTCTGTACATTGCAAAGACATGAGTAAGTCTTAAGACTTGATGTCCTCTGCAATGTACTTAGTTACAATTCATGTGTGAAAGTGCCGAACTGAAATCACCCGAATACTTATCCCAAAAGGCACAAGTCGGATAATCGAGATGAAATCCGGCACCAAGCCGAAAAGAGGCCAACACCACTCCGGATTAAATTATGTGCCAGCTTGGTCGCCTCCCTTCAGTTTGGGGCCGGATTTCATCTTGACTATTCAACTTGTGTCGTTCGGGTAGTAATGGAGACAAATTAAGAGTCAAAGACCTCAAAACTACACTCAACACGAACATAAGGAACCGAACTTGGTAACTAGAACGGTGAAATGAAAAAAGAGTTTCTAAAATTTTCTGACTTTGTCTGGAATTGAATCTAGGACTTGTGGCACTAAAGGCAAACGCTCTATCTCTAGGCCAGTGTTGTCCAAACTTTTTTGAGCCACGACACACTTTGACTCAAAAATTTTTTCGCGGTACACCTAGTCATGTGCCGCGGCACACAGTTTGGACAACACTATTGATGCTATTTCACCGATCAGATCTTAATTAAGTAAATTCTATAAATCTTACCAGCAATGAACTCTTCATAGCTTTCAGCGATTCTAGCTTCTTCTCTCTTAGCTTCAGCTAATTTTAGTGCCTCTATTTCATCCATCAAACTTTCAATCAAAATGTCTTTTTCTACCATCATTAAATTATAATTTTCTTTATCTTTATTGATATTTTCATTTAATTTGTCAATTTTTGATTTAAGTTTTTGAACATATTCTTCTTGCTTGGATATGTGCTGTTCTAATTCCTCTTTTTGAGTTTTTAGTTCTTTCAAGTCTTTAAATAATTTATTCTGATTATTTGAAGCTGTTTCTCTTTCAAAGTTTAACTCTTGATTTAGTTCTTGGATCATCTTATCTTTTTCATTTAATTGTTGCTGATTTTCGTCTAATTTTGTATCCTTCTTATCCATTTGCGATTGCAGAGTTAAAGAATCTTGTTCATATTTATTTAAATTTTTCTTTAACTCATCATTTTCAGACTCTAATTTATGGATGAATTCTTCTTTTTCGACTAATTTTTGTTTTAGTTCTTCTATCTCGTTATTCAATTGTTTTGTAATTTTGCTGGAATTCAGAAGATTCTGAGAATTAGTTTCTGTTTCGTGTTTCAATTCTTGATTAAGTTTTTGTATTAATTCATCTTTTTCAACCAATTTTTGGATAATTTCATCAACTTTTGCATCCTTTTTGTCAATTTCCAATTTCAATTGTTTTTTCTTCTCCTCAATTTGATTTATTATTGAATTTCTTTGTTCTTCGTATGTTGTCTTTATTTTTAATTCTAAAATTTCCTTAAACTTCCTTGCATGTTGTGGTTTACCAACCTTATTAGAATCATTATATAAACACATTGCGTGATATTTACTTCTTTCGTAAATAATTTCAACTTGACTAACTTCTGTTATGTGTTGTTGATGGACATTAAAATTACTTTTAAATGTTTCATAGCAAAAATTAACAATTGCTTGCATTTGCTTCACAATTATTGTTTCGAAAATTGTTGGCACATTTGGGATTTGTTTAGATTTGAAAGTTTCAAAAAGAATTTGAGCAAAAGTTAAGAATTCAGTTCCATTAAACTCATTTTGATTGACTTTCTTGGTTATTAAGTTTGTAGGGTCAAAAAGATGTTCAATAAGTTTGACTAATTCGTCTTTAAAATCTTGGTCCATTGCTCCATGATTTCCAATGTATTTCTTGTCTTTTTTATTTGCGATTGCGACTATTCTCCCTAAAAAAATATTATTTGTTACTTTTGTTACAAAAGATTTGAATTAATGTTAAAAAATTAATTTCATCCAATAGTTCAACTCGAGTAAGACCAAAAAAAAAAAAAAAAAATAAATAAGTTAGTTCTGTTTCCATTTTTTTTTTTTTGTATGGGATTTTATTTTTCAAATGGAGCCCGGGCCCAATAGAATCCAACAATAGAAAATTATATTCGGAATAATAGAATATTTCATCCGGATGAAATTGTGTCAACCCCATGTCATTAGGAATGCACAAAAGAGATTAGCATTTAAATACAAAATACATAATTGGAATTGAAAAAATAATCATTTATTTACCAGGATGAGGAAGTAAAAAGCAGCTTAAATCATCAAATGTCTCATGAATAAATTCTCTCACAGATTTTAATTCTTCTGATTGATTTTCTTTAGTTGCTAGAATTGTATCCAAATATTTTCTGCCCCCACACATTCCATAGTCATAATCGTTAGGATTTTCCTACAAGAAAAACATAAATAAGATAAAAAAATATTACTTTAATGACAGCGATGTGTTTTTCGGGTTTACACCAGTGCAGCCTTAGGACATACACTAGAAGTTTTAAAGTAGTCAAGGATATTTTTGAAGGAGGGAATTAAATTTTTCTTTGCTTGAATACTAGACGGAGGGTTGTCTATGACTAGAGGCATATATATAAGTTATGTGATTATAACTAACGTAATGTCAAGAAACCTACACCAGAAATACATGGGACCAGCTTCTTAAACTAATTGTGTTATGGACTTTAGATTTTCTTGGGTAGGTCAAGAAGTAGAGTTGGATTTCTAGGGTATTCTCTAGGATATATCTCTAGGATATACCCGCACCCTACCCTTACTCTCATTCATTTTTAATGACATATAATTAATGATAAAAAGCAGTGTTGTCCATACTTTGTGCCTCTATATGCGACAATTAGTATTGTTTTCTTCTAAGTTAAATTACTGGTGTATCATTTTTTTTAAGTTGGTAGTTAGTAGATGAACTAAGTATACCCAAAGGTAAAGTTGCTTTATGTAGTATTCCCGTATAACACAAGTCGGTTAATCGAGAGGAAAAACCAGAGGGCGAAGCCGTTCGATTTTTAGCCGGCTAAAGTCGGCTAAAGCCGACTAATTTTATTCTTATTTCTTATTTGTGATGCCGGCTATAGCCGGCTAAAGCCATCTTTAGCCGACTAAAGCCGTCAGGTCGACTTCACATCGTTTTTTGCCGTCAGGTCGACTTCACATCGTTTTTTGCCGTCAGGTCGACTTCACATCGCCCCAGCGTGGCTTTTCCTCTCGATTAACCGACTTGTGTTATACGGGATTTAGATGCCCAGTATTAGCATCGAAAGGGAATAACTTCACTTGGAGAGTAAATCGCAAGATCGGAACAAGATCGAAATTATTTTTATCATTAGACCGTAATAACTTCACTTATATAAGCCAAGTGAAGTTATTCCGACACAGTGATGGAATAAATTCACTTATAAAATATAAGTGAAGTTATTCCTGAGATTTGTAAGAATTTCAAAAATTGTTCATACACGGTCCAGGAATAACTTCACTTACATTTTGTATGTGAAGTTATTCCATCGCAGTGTCGGAATAAATTATCAACATTTTATCTTTCGACATTATTCCAACATTGTGCATAGATAAATTTACAAGTGAAATTAATCCGATTTCGTGTAAAACCCAGGATATGAGAAATTTAAAATTTTTGACAAAAATATTTTTGAAATTATATTTCTTTAAAACTTTAGTTTGAAAGTCTCAATACGCTAAATTTCACTACTTTATTATTTATATCATTTGTATATAAATATTTATTTTATTTAACGACTCAAAAAAATCAATACTATAAAAACCTAAAATGCTGATTCCGTGATTGCGTGATTCCGTGATCAAAATTTAAATTTTTTTTGACGGTTATTTTCGATTTCGTTCTATTTGAAGTTTTTTTGATGTTATATTGTGGGAAATGACTTTTCATGATTAACGCATGCAAAAAAATTTTTTTTCGAAAATTTCAAGGTTAGGATAGCTTTGATTTAACCTCAAAAATGACGGTTTTTTGTCTTTTTGTTTTAGTTGTGGTGGTGAGCTATTAAGGTTTTTTGAGCTGAAATTTGGCATGTAGGACATGTGGACGATAATTAGAAAGTTTGTATAGTCATTTTGGATTTTGAGGTTATTTGAGGTTAGAATTCGTATTTTTTAAGTTACAGTGATCTGTTAGAGTATTTTGGAATGAAATTTGGCATGTGAATCATGTGGATAATGAATAAAAAGTCTGTGTAGTCATTTTTGAATTTTGAGGTTATTTGAGGTTAGAATTCGGATTTTTTGTCCTTTAGTGAGCTGTTATGGTTTTACAAGCTGAAATTTGGCATGCAGATCATGTGGGTAATAAGTAAATAGGCTGTATATCTACTTTTGATTTTTAGATTATTTGAGGTTAGAATGTGTATTTTTTGTGTTACAGTGAACTGTTAAGGTCTTAAGAGCTAAAATTTGGCATGTAGAACGATTGGGTGATGAGTAAATAGGCCGTATACCTACTTTTGAATTTTGATGCTGTTTGAGGTTAGAATCGCAATTTTAGCAATTGAAATGATCTGCTGAAGTCTTATGAGCTGATTTTTGAGTTGTGGGTCATATGGATAGTGAGTAAATAGTCAGCATTCCTTCTTTTGAATGTTGAAGCTATTTGAGGTTAGATTACGTAATTTTTGTCCTGTACCGAGCTGTTAAAGTTTTCTTAACTGAAGTTTGCCATGTGGATAAAATTTGGCCAAAATTTGGGTAGTGGATCATGTGAATGATGAATCATGTGAATTCTTCTCAAATACGTAATTCTTAATAATCTAAAATTTTCGCGTTCGCGCTGACGCGCGAACGCTCAAATCATTGAAAGATTGAAATCTTTGACTGCTATTTTAGATTTCATAGAAACAGTAAAGTGGCCAAAGATTATCCAGTGGATTATCCTGAAAATGCAAAACTTAGGAAAGACCAAGTTCAACATTTTCGATTTTCAGTATGGATAATCCAGAATAATCCTTATCCATGGGTAATCTTTTTTAGTGAAATCCATCAATCCATAAAATTTTTCTTAATTTTTCATGAAATTTTAAGCGTAAAAAAATTTTGTGGATTTTCCTTTGATCAAAAAAGAGGATTATCTTCGGATAAGATTATCTACCTTAGTGAAAGCGGCTCATAGATTTCAAAAAAAGCTCTGACAAAACTTTTGGTAAGCAAATTTAAATAATTTTAAGTAATCTTATATTTGAGCAAAAAAAGTTTTCATTTCCGAAAAATATTGAACAGAAAAAATTAAAGAAAAAAAACACGACTTACGTAGAAAGTCAATAGCTTCCGCGTTCGACTATTGGGTCAGCAAAGCTTCGCTTTGCATAAGATTGAGGATTAAGTCTCCATCGGGTCAGCAAAGCTTCGCATTGCATAAGATTGAGGATTAAGTCTCAATCGGGTCAGCAAAGCTTCGCTTTGCATAATATTGAAGATTAAGTCTCCATCGGGTCAGCAAAGCTTCGCTTTGCATAAGATTGAAGATTAAGTCTTCATTGGGTCAGCAAAGCTTCGCTTTGCATAAGATTGAAGATTAAGTCTCCATCGGGTCAGCAAAGCTTCGCTTTGCATAAGATTGAGGATTAAGTCTCCATCGGGTCAGCAAAGCTTCGCTTTGCATAAGATTGAAGATTAAGTCTCCATCGGGTCAGCAAAGCTTCACTTTGCATAAGATTGAAGATTAAGTCTCAATCGGGTCAGCAAAGCTTCGCTTTGCATAAGATTGAAGATTAAGCCTCAATCGGGTCAGCAAAGCTTCGCTTTGCATAAGATTGAAGATTAAGTCTCCATCGGGTCAGCAAAGCTTCGCTTTGCATAAGATTGAAGATTAAGCCTCAATCGGGTCAGCAAAGCTTCGCTTTGCATAAGATTGAAGATTAAGTCTTCATCGGGTCAGCAAAGCTTCGCTTTGCATAAGATTGAAGATTAAGTCTCCATCGGGTCAGCAAAGCTTCGCTTCGCTTTGCTCAGCAATGCAAAGTGAAACAAAGTCAAGTGGAGCACAGCTTATCCAAAATTTCCGCTGCCACATTCAAGACTTCTTTCAAAAGTGAAATTTCATGTGCTTTGAATTCAATTCAAGATGAAGTATAAGTATTTTATGAAATTGGACGAAAAAGTAAGAGTCATTGGTGAAATATTAAATGCTTAGCTAGGTATTGAAAGATCTAAAGTTCTCTTACTACTACTCTTACTACTCAAAAATTGTCATTTCTTTAAAATTAAGGATATTGAATTAATATTTTTGAAGAATTTTGATTAACTAACCTTTTACCATCAAAATTAAAAAACTGTTAAAAAGTTGTTTTTGATAGAATTTAATGAAAATTTGAAGTATTTTTTTTTATAAATGAGATGTCCGATAGCTTTAAGACAAATGCAACGGGCCCGCAACGGGGCCCGTGACGGGCCCCAAAACACTAGTCATAACCTAATTCTTTATATCAGATTTCAGTTAAGTTTAAAACTATCAAATAATAGTTACAATGTTACGATTAAGCATTTTTACAAGTATTATTAGATGTTAGTTAGTGTTATCGATTATGTTTGATAATTAAAGTACAATTTTTATTTTCTTATTTGTTTCTTTTTATAATTTACTTAATTTAAAAATTTTTGGTTTTTTTGTATGTTTTCAACCGTAATCTCAATCTTCAAAATCATTTTACGCTTCAAACCTATCTATTCTGTCATTTAATATTGATTTAAAACCAACTAGGTTGATATCAATTTATTTCGTGTAGTTCCGCCATCATTATAAATTTGTTAAATAAAGAATTATTATTATTTATTGTTTATGTTTAACAAATAGAGATTTTTGAGAGAGTTTTGAAAATTGAGAATTTCAAACCGTTTGTTTTTTTACCTGGAATTATTTTTATGTTTCTGTTTATTATTTTTCCTAACTGGATCTTAATATTTTGAAACTAGATGTTCTTATTCCTGAATATTGGACATATATTATATTGGATAAATAAATCTCCATATAAGCCCAAATATTTAATTTAAAAAATTATGTTTTTTTTTCGTTACATTCAAATTTACTATGATCATAGTAAATTCTATTATTTATTTGGTAATTTTAAACTTAACTGAGATCTGATATAAAAAATTAGGTTATGATTTTTTTGAGTCGTTAAATAAAATAAATATTTATATACAAATGATATAAATAATAAAGTAATGAAATTTAGCGTATTGAGACTTTCAAACTAAAGTTTTAAAGAAATATAATTTCAAAAATATTTTTGTCAAAAATTTTAAATTTCTTATATCCTGGGTTTTACACGAAATCGGATTAATTTCACTTGTAAATTTATCTATGCACAATGTTGGAATAATGTCGAAAGATAAAATGTTGATAATTTATTCCGACACTGCGATGGAATAACTTCACATACAAAATGTAAGTGAAGTTATTCCTGGACCGTGTATGAACAATTTTTGAAATTCTTACAAATCTCAGGAATAACTTCACTTATATTTTATAAGTGAATTTATTCCATCACTGTGTCGGAATAACTTCACTTGGCTTATATAAGTGAAGTTATTACGGTCTAATGATAAAAATAATTTCGATCTTGTTCCGATCTTGCGATTCGATGTTATTCCCTTTCGGTGCTATTACTGGGCATCTCTCTTCCTCCATCAATTCCATATTCATATTCTACTTCATGAGACTACATAAAATTAAATCTTTTATACTCAAAAATATTCATTAAGTAAATTTTAATTAATAAGTTCAGCTTTTAAGAGATAGAGAAGCAGATCACACCTTCCAAAAAGGCTATAGCCAAAAGGCACAGATCGGATAATCGAGATGAAATCCGGCACCAAGCTGGAGTAAGACCAGCTCTAAGCTGGCATACAATTTAAGCCGGAATGATGCTGGCCTGGGACCAGATTTCCTTTCGATTATCCGATCTGTGCCGTTCAGGTTAACTTTAACTTACCCAATCTCTTATCAGAAATAATAAATTTTGAAATGGTACACTTCTTTCTGATGATTTGTCTGCACCATGAACTGCAATATTAGAAGCATATTCGAGATATTGAAGTTGATCTTCTTCAATTTGATTAGTTAAATTAAATATTTGAATCGATGAAATTAAAGTTCCAATTGCAAAAACTCTTGAATTATCATCACAACTTGTCTGGTTGTCAAACAGTCCTTGTGTATCCATAATAATGATTGCAAGTTCTTCGCCAGTTTTTAAATCTGTGTGGAGAAAAACATCATTCCACATGACAATTCCTGATGTGTCACGTGCTACTCCTGATTTCCATGGAAATCCAATAAGTGGGTCATTTTCATCTCCGATCCAATTTTTGCGATTTTCTGTTGGGTTATTAGGATAATTAACTGATGGATACTGAAAAAAATAATAATTTTTAATATTTTGAAGAGAAAACATGCCCAAAAAAACTTACGTTTGCATACAAAAATCGGAGGCAATAATTAAGAAAAAAACTTTTTCCTTTTCGAAATGCTCCAACAATTGAAAGAATCACAACTGGACGATTTTTTACTTCCTCGTGCAATAAAATTTCCTCGAGAATTTCCTGATTAACAATAATTTTTCTATTTTGATCGAAACTTAAAATTTGGATTCCTTCACCATGCGGATGTGATGACATTTTCTACAACCTAAAATATAAAGTATGAATTAAATAATCTAAGTTGTTAGTTTTTCTGATGAGTAAATGTTTAATGATACAAAAAAAAAAAATAACAGAAATATAATATTCAGACACACTACACAGTATCTAGTGAAAACTTCGTGGGAAGGGGGTATGACCCCAGGGTGTGGAACTGATCAAGTTGATCAAAAATGATCAAAAATCAATTTGATCAGTTCCACACTCTTGGTTTGACCCCCAAAACCCCCCCTGGCTACTCCCCTGGAACTATGTATTTTTATACGAAACGAAAACAAACAACATAATTTAGAGCAAAAGTAATCTACGAATTGAATCACTCAAAGTATTTTCACATTTTATCCTCGACTATGTAAAAAATCATATTTTATGCAATAATCTCAAACATTATTGAATTATTAATTAATTTATGAACGATAAAAACTTAATACTTACAAATATCCTATTTAAAATTCGAATCAGTAAAGTAAACGCTTTGTGACCCTAAAATAGTCTAACCAATACTAACATAACATAAATATTTTTCGAAAGTGTTTTAAACATCTCCGAATGATCAAAAACAGCTGAGTACATATTTTTTTACTTTTCTTATTTTTTTAGACAAGATGTTTTGATGAAATGCGTAAATTATTTGCAAGAAAAATTTAAATAAATTAATAAATTTATAAAAATCCTGAAATGGCTCATAGCAGTGTTGTCCAAACTTTTTTGGGCCACGGCACACCTTGACTTAAAAAAAATTACAAAAGCCCTCGTGTTTTATATCGAGGGACTTTAGCGCATTTTTGACGCAGCGATTAGTAACCGAGCAACGAAAAGAAAGTATATCAATTTTCTGAACAAAAAAATCATACTTGTAAAATTCATAATAAAAAAAAATATAAATTTTTACCAAAACTATATAACAGCTATCAAAAATCCTTCAATTTCATTTTTCTGTTATTCACTTTGCATGAAATGTGTGCTTTAATCACGAACAAACTAATATTAATCAAAATGGAACAAAAATATAAATCAAAAAAATAACGGTCAAAAAATTTTCAAAAGTAAACGGTAAAAAAAAATTTGAAATTTCTATGACCTGAAGTTGCAGTCGTGTGTTGTTTATTTTTCTTTGTGAAATTAAAAGTTAATTAATTAAGGTGTTTAAATTCAACTTTAAGACTGCAATTTGCATTTGTTCCCAATAACTCGATATAACGAAGCTATTAAAACAATTCCGAGCTTGCTACGAAGTCTAGATCAAAAGATAATTGGGACCCGAACGAACGAACGAACGAACGAACGATCAAAGTGCATGATTGAGCTTCCTTTTTGAAAACAAGTTTTCAAAAATGCGCTAAAAATTTTTTTCACGACACACCGAAATTTGTCTGCGGCACATCTATAATTTAATTTAGCAAAAAAATACCAATTGCATTAAAGACTTCATCCTTGATCAAATAAATCAAAATTTTTTAAATAAATTATTGATATTTCGGTACTAAAAATGAGTTTTTTGTGTAAAAATACATGAAATTGAATTGAAAATTTTTTAAAAAACAGTCTATTTTTGGGATTTTCAAAATTTTTCACTCCTAGCCATGTTCTACGGCACACTAGTGTGCCGCGGCACACAGTTTGGACAACACTGCCTTAGAGAGTGAAAAATAAGATTAAGTTCTTGGCATAAATTTTTTGTAACACAAGAAAAGCTACGAGGGGTAATTTTGTCTAGAATCAGGTCAAGAATCTTTTATTATTACGATTTAAATAAGAACATAAATTTTTTTTATCCTAATACAAACCAGAGTTGGCAAGCCGGTACCTACAAATAGAAACGGGCCACCGATTATCACCTACTGTAGGTCCTACCGGCCGCTGGTCGCTACCGGATACAGGTACTACCGGCCGCCGGGAGTAGTTGCTACCAGTGGTAGGTACTACCGGCAGTTTAAATTTAATTTTTAAAGTTATCAAAAACTTTTTAACTTTTTAAAATTCTTTAATTTTTTTTAAATTGTTTATTTTTTTTAATTTATGCATATTTTCTATTTTTTTAAACTTTTTAAAATTTTCAAAATTGTTTGTAATTTTCTAAAGAAAAAAAATTTAAAAAGTTCTTAAAAATTTTTGAAAAACTTCAAGTGAGTACACCAAGTACTCACGAATTTTGCATCCGAAACTTGAAAAAAAAATTAATATTCTTGCAGTATTTTCATTTCAGGCGGTTTTCGTTCATCCTGAGCAGCTTATTCATGGTCTAAATTGATTTTATTTAATTTGTTTACACAAAAATAATTGAAATTCTTCACCACCTACTATTGAAATTTTGTACGAATTTCAATATTTTTTACCCTATTTTAGAAAACTTCAAAAAATTTAAAAAAAAACTAAACAATTTTTTAAACAAAGCCGGTGGCCGGTACCTAAAGCCGGTAGCGACCGGTTAGTAGAAGACAACCGGTTGCCAACTCTGTTACAAACCAACGTGACGATAAACTCAATTAAATATCTACGTGTGTCGTTATTTTTAGTGTTTCGTGAATCTTTTCTTCTTTTTATTGAACAATAATTTTTTACTTTGACCAAACGACCAAACACATGTCACGGCATGAAAATTAAAGTCTAGTAAATTGTTCGTTTTTTGTCTGTCTGTCATGTTAGTCTTTTTTTATTATTTTTTGTTTAAATTAAAAATTTTAATTTTATGTCTCTGAAAGAAAGTTGCTGATTATTCAAAAATCTTCTCACAAAAGAAAACAAAAAAAAAAAATTGGTCAGATTTATTTTAAAACGTGTTTAAAAAATTAATTCTTTTCTTTAATGAATTTTAAAAAAAATGTAAACAATAATGCTTTGAAAAAGTAATAAAACAAATTTATCTATGAAATTACGCAACGCTTTTTTCTATTAGCAATTTTTCTCTGAGCTTCAGCTAATTTCCGTTCAAGCTCATCATTTTGTTGATTTAAAATATTATTTTCTTCCTGCATTCGCTGATATTTCTTTATTTCTGCATGAAGTTTTTCTTGAATTTCTAGAATTAAAGTTTCTTTTTTATCGCTACTATCTTTTAATTGTTCAAACTGTTGCTGAAGTTTTCTTAATTTTTCAGCCTGAACTTTTAGCAGATTTTCCTTTTCTTCTTGAATAGCCTTCACTTTTTGTCGTGTGTCTTCCATTATTTTAATGCTTGCTGTCTTGTTGCTGCCCCAATGAAAGAAAAATTCAGATATTTTATTTTCCAATAATTCTCTGTACTGATTAATATGATTACTATTTCCCATCTTATTTGCCTTTTCAAATTCAATAAGTGCATGATTTTTTCCATGATTATGAACAAGATCAATAAGCTCTAATGAGCTAATTTTATTTTCATTAGTACATAAAAGCTTTTTATAACTGAAAAAACATTTCTCAACAAGTATGCTGAGTTGTTCATGCACTGTTGATTCATAAATTGACTTTACTTCTGGAATTTCTTCTGATTCAAAAATTTCAAAATATTTTTTAATGTAACCCAAAAAAATTGAACCAGTTACAATTTCGCCGTTGATTGCTTTTGGAACTAAGTTATCTGGTTTTAAAAGAAATTCTATTAGCTTTTCTAGATGATTTTTGTATTCTCCTTTCATTTCATTCCAATTTCCATCATATTGTACTTTTTTACCATTTGACTTTTTCACACCAGTACAAACAACTTTGCCTTTTGAGAAATATTTAAAGAAAATTAAATTTAGTTAGATTTTCATGAAATTATTATTATTTTTTTTTTTGAAAAGAAAAACGTTGCTATTGCGTTTTTTTAAGTGACTTATTTTCAACAACATCAGTCTATAGGCGCTAATGTTATAGATTTGTCTCTATATCCATGATTTCATAATTCCGCCTGTGGATACAAATAGTCTATAATAAAAATTACAAACTAGTAAAAATGTCCGCATCAATGCGGTACACAAGCGCATTCACAAACTCCATCCAAGAATATAAATTAGGGTTTGCATGTAGCAAAATCAGCTATCCCCAAGCCTTTGTGATAAGTGCCACTGAACTCTTTGCAAAATTTTAGAAAAAAAAAGTTTTTGGACCCCCCGAGACCCCACGGTCCCCTAAAATGACCCCGACCCTACCATCCTATTAAGAAACATATATTAGACTTGTATGCCAAATTTCAAGTCATTAGGATTTAAAACACAAATTTAATACCAAAAAATATCAAATTTGTATGAAAAATGTCAACAACATAACAGTCACTTATAACAGCCATAACTCGGAGAGGAAGTGACCAATTCCAAAATCCTTTCTTCAGCCGCTTCTTATTTATAGAAGCTACCAATGTGCCAAATCTCAGGACTATTGAAGCTTCCCTGCGAGACTAGTTGCGACCACAGACGGTATTACGCAGGAGGAAGTAACCCACCGGACCTGACAAAAAATTTGCTCGTTTTGTTCGGAATTTTGTCCGTTCCGAACGGGTTTTGAACATTTTTGTCCATTTTTGTCTTTATTTTGCCCGTTCTATTCGTTTTTGTCCGATCGGTTTGTCAGTAAAATTGCCCGGTTCGGTGAGTTATTTTTCCCCGGTATTATAGACAAAGTGACGTCAATAGCGCCTTTCGACTGAAGTCGGAAGAAAATGCACTAAAAATCAAGGCAGAGTTGGGTTACTAGGGTTTATCCAAGGCGTGAACACTTAAAATTATACCAGGATTATTGGAATTATTTGGGATTGTTGATATTTTTGAGTATATTTCATCATGATTAATTAGAATTTATACTCTATAACACAATTCAATATGAAAAAATTAAGTATTATTATGTTCGTGACGGGTTCTGCATGATAACTTTTTAATAAAAGAAATAAACAATCCTAATAATCCTGAATAATCCCGATAATCCCAATAATCCTGGCTTAGTTTTGTGTTTTATGGTAGATTTAAAGTTAAATTGATGATTTTTATCAATTTTTAACTTTTTTCGATATTTCAATACATAGATAATGAATTTGTCAATAATCCCAAAATCAGGATTATTCAGGATTGATCCTAGTGTCCACGCCTTGGGTTTACCCCATAACATAATGAGCCTTGGCTCCCATACCCTAGAGTATTGATTTTATCTTAGGATATTTTTTTATCAGAAAATTTTTTACAGCTTAAAATACCCTATGAGTAGGGAGTAGGATAAACTCCGGGGTAGGATATGGTGTACCCTAGGATATGGGGTATACACTAGAAACCCGAACCAGTTCGAGTTTTTTTTGAAATTTTGAACAATGGACTTGGTTCCTAAGGATGTACCTTATGGTATAGATAGATAGACGGTTTGTTTACTAAAAAGATATTAATTATAATATTATAATCTCAATAAAAAAATATAAACTAATGCATCAATATTGGAATAAAAAATAAGGGGCCGTTTGTTACGGTCTATTGTTCTCGGAGTTGATTCTTTTGTAAAAAATGTTACAGAGGAGGGGGGGGGGGTAGGTAAAAACCCGAATTTTTGCGTTACGTAATAAATGAACCCTAAGATCAGCTTATTGCCTCTGCTACTAAAATTTAGTAAATTGTGCACTTAATGCAAAAGCAACGTTTTCTTTTCAGAATATTTAATTTAAAAAAAAAATAACCTGGATGTGGTAAAAGTGCACAATTAAGCATTTTAAATGATTGATTTATATTATCACGAACAGACTGCATTGCTGGATTTTGACCAGCTGTGTCAAGAATTTTCCGAATGTAATCCTTTCCTCCCTCAATACCATACACATGATCAATAATATGTTGCTACAAAAGAAAATATTATATATTTTTGAAAATGTAATTAAAAATTTTTAAATTTTGCATACCCAATCTCTAACTAAAAACCAAAAGTTCTGAAATGGTTTTTCAGAATCTTTGCAATCATTAAATGCAAGTTTAGCAAAATTTGTTGCAAATTCTAAGTACTGAAGTTGATTTTCCTGTATTATGTTTAATAGATTTAAGACTTCGATTGACGAAATTAAAGTTCCAAGTGAGAAAATTCTAAAATTATCTTTTTCAGTTGTCTGATTATCAAACAGTCCTTGTGTATCCATAATAATGATTGCAAGTTCTTCGCCAGTTTTTAAATCTGTGTGGAGAAAAACATCGTTCCACATGACAATTCCTGATGTGTCACGTGCTACTCCTGATTTCCATGGAAATCCAATAAGTGGGTCATTTTCATCTCCGATCCAATTTTTGCGATTTTCTGTTGGGTTATTAGGATAATTAACTGAAGGATACTGCGAAATAAAAAATAATTTTTAATATTTTGAAGAGAAAACATGCCCAAAAAAACTTACGTTTGCATACAAAAATCGGAGGCAATAATTAAGAAAAAAACTTTTTCCTTTTCGAAATGCTCCAACAATTGAAAGAATCACAACTGGACGATTTTTTACTTCCTCGTGCAATAAAATTTCTTCGAGAACTTTTTGATTAACAATAATTTTTCTATTTTGACCAAAACTTAAAATTTGGATACCTTTACCATGCGGATGTGAAGACATTTTCTACAAAGAATTGATATAGAATTGAATATAATTAGAAATTAAAAATCTAAAAAAATATTCTGAGTTCTTTTTTTTTCATAAAGTTAAGTTATGTTATGCAGCTTTAAGCTGTCATTTTAGACCACTCTCCCTCCGCGTAGCACTGCGTAACAAAAACTTTGACCTCTCCCCCTCTCACTAAGCTTTACGAATTTTACGAACGACCACTATTAGTGATCTGAGAACTTGATCGGTAATTGAAAGGTGTAAAGTTTGATTCCCAATCGGGTAAATTGGGTTGTAACAGACAACACTTTTGCTTAACTTAAGGTGCTTTCCATTTCATTGTAGTTCAATAGCTTAGGGATCGTTCACTTATTACGTAACGCTTAAATTCGGGTTTTTCACCCCCTCCCCCTCTGCGTAATGTTTTCAGGGGCGTAGCCAGGGGGGGTTTTGGGGGTCAAAACCCCCCTATTTTCGCGAAGTTTATACTAGATATTATTGAATTTTTCATATCCGAGCCAAAAAAAAAAAACGTCGAAAAGTAGCAAAAACCCCCCCTCAAAAAAATTCCTGGCTACGCCCCTGAATGTTTTTAACAAAAGAATCAGGTGTGAGAACAAAAGACCGTAGCAAAGTCTCGAACCGATTTTTCCAATTATACTTCAATTTCCTGATCCGTTCCTTAATCCAATGTTGCCCAGAGGCCCAATTATGACTTGATCTCGTACATTAAGCAGTTGAAGTATTTAAAAGACAAATTTGGAAATGACTGGATTCTGCTACTGATGACCTTTGAAACTATACCAAATTTGAGCCAAGTGCCTTGCCGAGTACTCTACGGAGACACTTAACTGCTTGAGGCACTTAAATCAAGACCAAATTGGGACTCTGGACAGTGTTAGACTAAAGAATGGGTCAAAAAAAAAAAAAACGAGAGCGGAAAGATTACTTTTTAATTAATTGAATGAAAAATTTAAAGATTGATTTGTAAATTTGAACAAAGTTGCTGCATCCCACCCAACAAAAAGAAGCTAATGCTTCAAACGAGAACTCTCATGATTTTTTTTTTTTTTTTTTATGGAACGAAAAATTTCGAGGGGTTTTGGGATTTTGTTCTCGAAAAACCCTAGCAAATTGAAAAAATTCTCCAAAAACAGGGGGAGGGGGTTAAAACCCCCAAAACTAGCAATACTGGCTACACCCCTGGCCTCAGGGTAAACTCACACCTCCAGGCAAGCAGATTTTTTTGCATTCATGTAGACGACCTGCATACAGGCAATTCCTGCAGCAGGCACCTGCATTTTCAGCTATACTCTCAACCATGTCTGGTAGCAAAAATATAGTCACCCGAAAAAAGTGAAACTGATTTTTTCTAAGTCAAGTGGACTAATTTAAATTATGAATTAATAATTGTGTAGAAAAATGAACTTTACAGTGATTTTTTTTTTCAAAAATGCGCTAAAATCTAAATATGCGTGCTAAAATTTTTAGCTTGTGTCCTTGATTTTTTTTTTATTTTATACATGCTTGTTGCCAAAATTTTTCTTCCTGTCCAAAGAAAAAGTTTATTTTTATCTTTTGCACAATTAAAAAAAAAACACAAAAATAAAAAAAAAATGTTTTTTTTCGCAAATTACAATATTCAAACGTGACAGTATGTTTTGATGTTATTTTTAAAAATCAAGTCACCAAGAGTGTTTATAAAAATTGTATTATTAGAAAAGCGTTCTTCTTAGTTTTTAAACTTTATTTTAAATAAATATAAAAAATATTAATTGTGCAATATTATGTGCAAAACTTACCCTTTACTATCATAAATAAAAAAATGATTTATTTAAAAAAAAAAACAAATTCAACAAAATTCAATAATTTTTTAATACAATAATGTCAGCATCTACAAGAACACTGCGACGATCGGTGAAAATTTTATTCAATTATCTTCGAAAAACTAGTGTGTGTTTACAACATATTCAGTGAATATATGAAGTTATTATTTTTTTTAAATAAATAAAATTAAATAAATTAGTATTGAAAATATTTTTAGTTAGCGTATAAAAAAGGTTTAAATTTATCAAAAGTTGTAAAATCTAGAAAAAATGGTTTACAAATTTTTTAAACATTTTCGAATTTTCGATTCTAATTTTACAGTAGTGTACACAACTTTTGGATGATATTACTGACTACATTAAATTAATCTTGTTTTTTAATAATTTTTTTTAAATCTTTTTTTTCTCAAAAATGTGTTCTAAATTTTTTAAAAAAATATAATTAAAATTATATAAATATTGCAATAAAAACAAAAACTTCCTAATAATATTTTATTAGTAAAAGTGACCATTTATACAGCCTTATCCAAATGTATCAATCTTAGTGCGTAATAACACGCTAACCCATTAACACCCTGTTTTTTCTACAAATTTACCGACTTTCCTAATTTTGACCGATTTTAGTTCTGCCTAGGCTTTACCGATTTCCCGCCCAACACATTTTCGGGACCCGGTCCCGACTTTGAATTTTTCATACTTTTGAAGTTATATATATACTCGAATTAATATATTTTTTGTATATTATTTACAATTATTAACCTTAAATTGTCAATTAATATCATTTTGAACCTAAAAAGATGTTATTTACGCACATTACTAAGGGGCCGTTCACTTATTACGAAACGCAGAGGGGTTGGGTCGGAGAAAGAACAATAGAATTTCCAAGAATTCCATTGTTCTATTTTGAAAAATGACTGTAATTTTGTTACTTAATAAAAGAACGTCCCGTTCACTTAGTACGTTCGCTTTTTAGGGGGGAGGGTGGTTCTCAGATTTTGTAACAGATCAAACAAAACAAAAGAATTTTCATACAAAAAGCGTAACGAGGGGGGGAGGGGGTCAAAAATGTCATTTTTTGCGTAACGTACTTTGTGAACGGCCCCTAATGGAAAATATAGTAAAACAATTTTTGAAAATAAAAAAAGGAAATTGAATATAAATCTTAAGTGTCGGTCCCGGTCCCGTAAATAATCCGGCACTCGGGACGGATTTGGGAAATCCCGGTCCCAGTCCAGGCATAGGGAAAGTCTAGTTCTGCCGAATTATTTTGAACGCTACTGTACACGTGTCTTTATTTTGAAAGAAATTCAGTTAGTGAGTAGAAGCTGTAACAATCGCAACACATCAGGAATTTTTTCGTATTTTTTCTAACAACATCATTTAATAATATTTTTTGCGTAAGTATTTTGAATATATAAATTTTTTGATAGTATTAGTTATGTGCTAAAAGAATTATTTTGACTGAAAAGACAATTAATGTGATCATTTTTTGATCAATAGATATAATTTATAAGATTATGATCAGGTGCGTAGCCAGGGGAGGGGGGCGTTTGGGGCGACATGATATGATTAAAATAGTACAAAGGGTTGGGTTTCTAGAGCATATCCTCAGGGTATGAAAAGTTTATCACAGGATAACTTTATCGGAAAAAAATTTTAAGGTTAAAAACAGAGTTGGAATCGGCCTGCTCGGCGGCGGCCGCCATTGGCGGCGGCCGATTTTGGCGGCGGCCGCCGAAAAAAAAAGTGGCGGCGGCCGCCAAGCGGCGGCGGCCGCCGTTGGCGGCGGCCGTTTTTGGCGGCGGCCGCCAAAATCGGCGGCCGTTTTGGCCGCCGGGCGGCGGGCGGCCAGTTTTTTTCAATTATTTTTTTTCTTTCTTTAATCAATTTTATTTTAAACAAAAATGAAGGAAAATGTGAAATATAATAAAAAATTTTATGAAAATTATAAAAAATTAAAAACTTTGATGAAAAATTTCATAGAAAATTTCGAAAAAAATCATTTTTTACTCTTTTTTAATAAATTTTTAGTAAAAAATCGCTTTTCTGAGGAGTTTTTCATCCCAACTAAGAAAATCGACGTGAAAAATCGCTTTTCCGAGGGGTTTTTCATCCCAACTAAGAAAATCAACCCGAAAAACAGCTTTTCTGAGGGGTTTTTCTTATCAACTAAGAAAATCAACGTGAAAAATCGCTTTTCTGAGGGGTTTTTCATCCCAACTAAGAATATCAACCCGAAAAACGGCTTTTCTGAGGGGTATTTCATCCCAATTAAGAAAATCAACGCGAAAAATCGCTTTTCCGAGGGGTTTTTCATCCCAACTAAGAAAATCAACTTGAAAAATCGCTTTTCTGAGGGGTATTTCATACCAACTAAGAAAATCAACGTGAAAAATCGCTTTTCTGAGGGGTTTTTCATCCCAACTAAGAAAATCAACCCGAAAAACGGCTTTTCTGAGGGGTATTTCATCCCAACTAAGAAAATCAACGCGAAAAATCGCTTTTCCGAGGGGTTTTTCATACCAACTAAGAAAATCAACGTGAAAAATCGCTTTTCTGAGGGGTTTTTCATCCCAGCTAAGAATATCAACGCGAAAAATCGATTTTCCGAGGGGTTTTTCATCTCAACTAAGAAAATCGACGTGAAAAATCGCTTTTCCGATGGGTTTTTCATCTCAATTAAGAAAATCAACGTGAAAAATCGCTTTTTTCATCCCAACTAAGAAAATCAACGTGAAAAATCACTTTTCCGAGGGGTTTTTCATCCCAAATTTTCAAGTTTTTCAATTTTCTGCAATTTTCATTCATTTTTGTCATTTTCTCATAATTTTGACCAAAAAAATATATTTTTTTTTAATTTTCCATCAAATTTTTCATTTTTTTTTTAATTTTTTACAATTTTTTTAAAAATTTTCACTATTTTCCTTCATTTTCTTTTAAAACAAGTATAAATAATTAAAGAAAAGGAAAATAATAATGAAAAAAATCCGCCGCCCGCCGCCCGGCGGCCAAAACGGCGGCCGTTTTTGGCGGCCGCCGCCAGTGGCGGCCGCCGCCGGTGGCGGCCGCCGCCACAAAAAAAATTGCCGGCGGCCGCCACTCAGCGGCCGCCGTTTTGGCGGCCTTGGCGGCGGCCGCCCGGCGGCTTGCCAACACTGGTTAAAAATACCTGGGATAAACCCTATGAATCCACAACAGCGATTAGAGATAACAATAGTAATTATTATTTATACAAACAATAAGAATTTTACTTTGGCTTTAATTTTTAGCACATTTTTGTTCTATAACCTTATTTTCATTAATATAAGGTGTGAATCTGCTAGTATTTACAACGGACAGTCCCTTTCTTCTAAGCTGTCCCGTATAAAATTTTTGAAATTTGTTCCTGGTCCCGTATTTTATTATTAGAAAATTTCCGTATTTTGGCCAAATTTTGAAATTTAGTTTACCTTTTATTTCAAATTTGGAGTTCTTTGCATTTTTTTTTACAATTCAATAAATCTTATTTTGACATTAGCTTTTATCGGCTTTAATTCAATTACATCTTAAGGAATTAATAATTTTAATAGATGAAGTATACATATTTCTTAAAATTATGGCATAAAAAATTAAGAATCAAATTTTGAAAATGTCCCGCATTTTCACAAAAATTAGATTGTTATCCTATCTTTTAATCTAGATATTGATCGCTGCGTAAAAAAAAATGCGCTGAAATCGCACGATAAAAACACGAAGACTTTTTTATTTTATTTATTTTTTTTTTCATTTTTTCTTCTAGCGTATACATATGTGAAAAAAATTATTGAATGAGCAAAAATTTATCGAAGCTTGTTATGATAAATATCACAAACCAGCTACACTACAATATTAAAATCAACATTATTATGATTCATGAAATCAACAAGCTAAATATCAATTAAAATACAAAAAATTAAGCAAATCGATCATAGCAACCGAAAAAACAAAACAAATTAAATGAAAAATGGAATCTAAAATTGATTTAAACGATCTTAATAGTTCCATATTAGAATTCAGAGAGCATTTTGACGCAACTATCAATGAAATGCGAAATGAAAATAAAAAAGTCAGTGAGATTCTAGAAAATTTGAAATGTGATTTTGCAACAGCATCAAATGTCATCAAATCTTTAACTGAAAAAGTATGCAAAATTGAAAGAAATTTATCAAAAATTAATAAAGAAGAGTTAGAAAGTGTCGTAAAAGAGGTCTTTAAGGTAAACAAAACAGATGTAGGATTGGAATTGAACATCTGTGACCTACAAACTGAGGTAAGTGAAATTTAATTTTTTTTTATTTATTAATGAATTTTCGAAAACAATTTATTGCTTATAAAAATGTTAGTAAATATCTTCATCAGGGGTGTAGTCAGAGGATAAAGGAAGGGTCAAAACCGCCCTATTTTCGCGAAGTTCACAAGTTCAGATCCAAACCAAAAAAAACATCGAAATTTTCTAAAAACCGCCCCTCAAAAAAAAAAATCCTGGCTACGTCCTTGATAAATTAGGCAAAGTTTCGAAAAATGTTGAAAAAAAGAAATTCACCCAAATAGTTCGACCCGAGTGGGAATTGAACCTCACACCTCTCGATTGCCGGTCAAGTACTCAGACCACTAAGCTATCGGGCTTAGCCATTGGAATTGGCAATTTGTGAACTCCTCTTTTTCAACAACTGTTCTAGAGTCTGTAACCTTAGTGTTTCATCCATTTTGTTTCATAATCGCTCGCAGAGGCAAAGCCACTAGATGCCATATGAAACTTAATAAGCAAAGCTTATAACTAAGATGAAACAGTTATCTCCAGGGCTTAAATTATAGTCAACTTACAAGACAGACAGAGCTAATGAAAATGAAAGAACTTTAAGTTCAACAAGAATTGACTTGACCGGCAATCGAGAGGTGTGAGGTTCGATTCCCACTCGGGTCGAACTATTGGATGAATTTCTTTTTTTTTCAACATTTTTTTCGAATTTTGTATGTAACAAGCAAAATTCTTGTTAGACTTAAAGTTCTTTCATTCTCATTAGACAAAGTTTTGTCATTTTTGTAAATTTTTGTATCTAATATAATCAGGGGTGAAGCCAGATGGGTCTAGATATATTCGCTAAGAGTTTCAAACCGTGCTCGCACTGCAGCTCAAAATCTGGACCTTAGTTTCGTGCCCGGACCCTTCTGGCTACGTCCCTAAATATAATTCAACAATTTTATGTACTTAACTGAAAAAAGTAATACTAATTTAACTTTTGTCTTCAGAAAGAGTCAACAGAAGAAATAAAGTTAAACGGTGAAATTTTAGAAAAACTTTTCAACGATCTTAAAAATCAAAATCAAAAAATCATCATTGTTACCATAATTGAGAGCAAGGAAAATCAAATTAAATCTTTTCTTGATTTTATTTTCAAACATCTTAATGGAAAAGTAAGCAAATAATAAAAGTTACTAATGGGCCATTCACATAGTTTTATTCAAGAGAACGACTCTCTCACTAAGGGTTCCCGAAGTCTCGGTCTTCTCGACAAATTTTCGAGACTCGAGACCAAATAAAATGCCTATAACTTGGATGTTTTGCAATAAATTTCAAATATTAAGGTTTTAAAACATTACATTGGAGAATAATAATCAAAAAAATAAAAAAAAAATTGTAAAATAATTCAACTTGAACAAAAGATATTTGAATTTAAATTTTGGTCTCGGGTCTCGAAAAAAGCCGAGACCAAAAATTCGGGAAAGCCTACTTCTCACCTCATCATGGGCGTAGCCAGGAGGGTTCGAGCCCCCGTGGGAAAATTTGAAACCGCAGTGATAGTACGACTCAAAATTTTCCCACGGATGTCGAACCCTCCTGGCTACTACCCTGCCCCTCATTAAATTTTTTGTTTGAGAAAAAAATTTCTTTTGTTTGACTTGTTCCAAAACCTTAATCTCCACCCCCTCACCCAGGGTGTGGAACTGATCAAATTGATCAAAAAAATGATCAAAAATGATCAAAAAAGATCAAAAATGATCAAAAATGATCATCAAATCAATTTGATCAGTTCCACACCCTTGCCCCCCACCCTCTTCCTAAAAAGCTCATATAGTCGAAAGGCACAGATTGGATAATCGAGACGAAATCTGGCCCTAGGCCACCACTCTGGGTTAAATTGTATGCCAGCTTAGAGTTGGCCTCACTCCGGCTTGATGCCGGATTTCGGCTCGATTATCTGATCTGTGCCTTTCGGGATGCTAAAAGATTTTCACTTATTACGTAATGCTAAAATTCGGGGTTTTTACCCCCTTCCGTACGTTTTTAACAAAAGAATCACATATGAGAACAATATATCATGACAAACTATCAGACCGCCTCTCCCCTCAGAGCTTTACGTAAAAAGTGAACGGCCCCTAAGTGAACGACTCATAATAAAATAATTTCTTTTATTTTAATGCCAATTTATATCAATTATTCGTAGTTCTCAATTAATTCAATTTATGACACAAACACGACAGAAAAAGTGTGCTTGAAAAAAGAAACGGCAGACAACAAATCCTTCGATTTGACCATTGTCAATCAACTTATTGAAGACGAAACTAAGGATCAATATACGCTGCTTTTTGTTAGAGCTGATTTGAATTTAAATGACTCTAGTCAATTAAATAATGAATTAATATTCTTGGAATTCCTAACAACAATTTCATCTTTACAAATTCTTTGTTTCGATCAGGAAATTGAATTGGAAAGGATAAAGCAAATTTATAAATTTACAAAAGCTGAAAATCATGAAAATTTCATTCTAAGTTTGATAATTTTTGTTAGCAATTGGGTTTGTATGATTAAAAATTTGAAAAATTTAAACTAAATTTCGACTTTTTTCTTGTAGCCAAATTCGAATGAAGGGAAAAATAAGGAAAATATTAGGAAATGCTTTGAATTCATTGACCCGGAATCTAACATCAGAATTAATTGTATATTGCAAGTTGAAGGTAAATATCAACAAATATCTTTGAACTAAAACGTTATACACAAAATTTGAACTTGTGCTATGTTAGGGATCGATAAGGTAAAGGATTCTAACTTTTAGGCTTGGAGTCTCTAATGGACTCAGATAAGAAGTAAAACAGGAACGAATTATTTTAGAACATTTTTTAACTGACATAGGTTCTATTTGAAGATAAATAAATCTCATAAACGTAGCCTGGGGACTGGGGAGGTTGATCTTTAATACATTTGAGAAAAAAAATTGTTACCATACCCCTAGGGTAGTGGTAGAGGAGGTATATTCCAAGATATACACTAGAAAGTACCCTAAGAACCAGGGTTGCAAAGCAGGTACGGTTTTGATAGAAAAACCTTACAAATTATGAAGAATTTGTACGGTTTTCGCCTGCGCAGGCCACCTGCCTTGCAACCCTGCTAAGAGGGGAGGGGTGGTTTAACCCCCTCTTATCGGAAAATTTCTTTAATTTGCTAGGGTTTTTTGAGAAAAAATCCAACCCCCCCCCTAAATTATTCATTCCATACAAAAAAACCAACCTCCCTCCCCCCCTCCGAAAAATTTCTGGCTATGCCCCTACCCCAGGATAAACTATGGAGTATTTATTAGGGTTTACACCAGAAACTGCACTATGCCTTACCCTTAGCTTTCTCATTCATAATAAACCCTTAACAAAAAATTAAAAATTTCCTAAATTTTGTTTTAAACTTAAGTAATTGTGAAAAACCAACTTTAGAAAATGGTTTTTCAGAATTATTTAATTTATCAAAATTGCAAAGCAAGATGAACAATCCTAATAATATTTTTTTAAACTCTCTTTAGATATAGAATGTAACAACGTGAATGAATTAAAGGAAATGAAACAAACAATCGAGAATTTGCTCATCAAAGAATTTACAAAAACAATTGCTAATGGGTGCAAAAAAATAAACATGGAAAAATGTTTTTATGATTTTTTCTCAGATTTTCCAGCTAATCATGAAAATTTATTAAGCATGGAAATAACAAACGATCATGAAAGTTCTAAAAAATTTGATAAAAGCATCAAAGATTGTAATAGTTCAGCAAATAATAAGGAAAAGTTTAAAAGGTTGTTCTCAGTAACAGCAGAAAATAAACTTGTGATTGATGACGAAGCAATTAAAGAAATCTTCAATGATCCTGAACTAAAGGATCGAAAAATTATTACAGTAACGGTTGTTGGAAGTACAAGAAAAGGAAAAAGTTTTTTGCTGAATTATTGTTTGCGATATTTGTATGCTCATGTAAGTTGAATTATTTAATAATTTTTATATTAATTCAGGGTTTGGAACTGATTAAATTGATCAAAATTGATCAAAAATGATCAAAAATCAATTTGATCAGTTCCACACCCTTGATATTAATTTAAATTCATATTTATTTTTAGTATCCATCAATAAATTGTCCAAATAATCCAACAACAACAACGACTGAAAATTGGATGGGAAAGGAAAATGAACCGCTGACTGGATTTTCATGGCGTTCTGGTTCAACTCGTGACACATCAGGCATTGTCGTATGGAATGATGCATTTCTATTTGAAGACTCAAATACTGGAGATAAATTTGCAATTAAACTTATTGACACTCAAGGAATTTTTGATAATACAGACTACAATGATGAAAGTATTACTGTATTGACAACTGCATTATCGATTTCTTCAATTATAATATTTAACATATTTGATGAAGTTCAAGAAAATCAATTAAAATATCTCGAACGAGCACTCGATATTAAAAAATCAACGAATCTAAAAAATATTAAAAATTTATATTTTTTATTACGTGATTGGGTAAATATTAATACTAACTAGTGGAGTACTCCGTCAAGCATGATGGGCAAATTTTTAAAATTAAATTTTCGGGCTTATATCGAGATTTATTTATCCTAACAGAAAAATTATGTTTCAAATCTTTCATATTCTTCTTTATATCCCATATTTAAGAATAATTACATCTAGTTCCCAAATATTAAGATCCAGTTAGGAAAAATGAAGAACAGGAATGTTAATGAATATTTCTGTTAAGGCTGTAAGTCACCAATCCTTTGAAACTTACTCGAACGTTGCTCTGAAACTGATGTATGGGCTGTAAGCAAATTTATGTCCAATAAAAAGTCAATCAATTATCTCCAGTGCTGAACGTTCAAATCTAAATATTCCTTTATTTGATATATTTCCTACATAAATAATTCTTCTTCTTAACTTACAATCTTTCTCTTATAAAAGCTTAAATGGCTTCTGCCTTTATCTTAATTAATGCACAAATTTTAAATTCCGACCTATCACGTTCACATCTCTTTGGACAATGAATGACCATTCCCGCCTAAGCGCCATATTCCTCTCTCTTGACGTTCCTCTCTTGCCATTGCCTAAGACTGAGCAATTGCTCTCATGCTGAATTCAGCGATTTGATTTTGTACAACACGTTTCATGCATAAAATCGAAAAATCGTTAGATTTTCTCGACAAGGAACATTTAGCGCTTAAAAATGATTTCAGGAAGAAAACTTTCTAAAAATCTCAATTTCAACTCTCAAAATTCTCTATAACATAACAAAGGGCGGAATGACAGACAGAAAGACAGAAAAATGACGAAAATTATTATATAATCATAATAAAATCAGGGGGAAAACTACTTGGTGGAAAAAAAATTCGGCGGAAATTTGGCGGAAAAATTCCGCCATTGGTGGTAGTTTTCCAAGTAGTTTTCCCCCTGCATAAAATTAATGTATTATTTTTTAATTGAAAATATTTTACCAATAATTTAATTTTTTAGTCTAATGAAGAAGAATTTTCAATTGATCAAGATGGTGGCCAAAAATATTTGGAATATTTTTTAAGATCAGAAACAAACAAATCCGAAAACTACAAAAAAGCATGTAGAACAATTCAAGACTCTTTTGACAACATTGAATGTTATCTGCTTCCATATCCAGGTAAATTTTAAATTATTTTAAAAATATCTAATAAACGTAGATAAAGTTATGGATAAAAAAATTTAGGTAACATAGTCAATGTAGGAAGACATTTGAACAAAGAATATAATGGATGTTGTGGAGAAATGGATGAAGAGTTTCGACATGAATTAAAAAACTTTATTGAGATTTTATTAAAGCGTGAAAATTTCATCACAAATACAAATGAAGAAAATTCAGAATTTTTAGAAAATTTGTCAGCAAATTCACAATTAATGAAACAAAATTTATCCTCAAAAAGGATATTTGTAACAGGTAAGATTGATTCCGAAAGGCACAAATCGGATAATAGAGACGAAATCTGACTCCAGGATGGCGTGAAGCCTGCATCACTCCGGCTTAAATTGTATGCCAGCTTAGAGCTCGCCTAACTCCGGCTTGGTGCCGGATTTCATCTCGATTATCCGATCTGTACCTTTCGGGGATTTTCTTTTGAATTTTAAAGAATTATCATGCAGAAGACAGCTTTGACAAATTTTACAACAAATTATTTTTTTTAATCCTTTTTAACTTTTTGTCAGTTGAAATCAAAATTGTCTTCGCCATAGAATTTGTATATTTTTCAGAACAAATTGTACAAGAAACGAGCCACGAAACGCAAGATCGAAACATACAAACAGACTTTTTTAAAGAAGTAAATAATTTTATTGGAGAATGCATTAAGAAATATAAAACTGCAATGACAGAATACTCGAACAACTTGAAAAATAATGATTTGAATATTTGTCATGAAATGTCAAAATCTTTTGCAATCTTGCATTTTGAGAGAAATAAATTTCAGGAGAACATAAATAGAGAGGAATTGAGAAAAGAGCTAATAAATCGATTGGAAAATGAATTTTTAAAACGCAAAGGTAATTATATTTTTTGTAATATTTAATAGAGGGACTTTATTTAATAGAGGGAAGCGCATTTTTGTCGCAGCGATCAGTAATCGATTAAATAGAAATTGTTTTAAATAACAAAATCCCTTAATTCCTCTTTTCATAAACTCCCTGCAAAAAATACAATTTTTAGTGAAAATAACTGTACAGCAGTAACAAAATTCATTAACTTTCGTCTTTCTAGCATGCATTATGCATGAAAAGTCTGTTTTCAAGATGATAAATACAAAACCTTTCAAAAAGAAAGAAAAAAATTTTGACCAAAAATAACGGTCAAAAAATTTTTAAACTCCAACGATCAAAAAAATTCAAATTTTTATCGAGGGGTTTTCAACGATTTTTTTCCTTATATAATGTTAAATCGTTGATTACAGGAATTGTAGATCGTTTAACGATTTTTTAATAAGCGATGCCGGAATAACTCGATAGTAGAAAGATAATTCATCATATCAGAACTCTTAACTATGTCTGGTTTCTGAGATCTCAGAGCTCATACAGCCAGCCAGCTAGCCAGCCAGTCAGTCAGCCGAACAAATTGAAACTATAAGCGTCATTTTTTTGCAAAAATGCGCTAAAAATTGTCTGAATTATGACTATTTGAATTTGATAAATGTTGGCCGATTATTGCAAAATACTTGGTGTAAAACATTTTTTTTTTTATAAAAAAATTAATTTTCCCATAATTTTAATAATATTAAAATATTAATTTAAGTTGTTATTTTAATAATAATAAAATAATAAATTATAAAAAACCAAATTTTCTATGTAAACAAAGATTTTTTAACCATGTGTTTTGCAAAAATCGGTCAAGATCAAATTTATTAGAATACTAAAATCAAATAATTGAAAAACTATAGAATTGTATTATTTTTCAGAGAAGCCAAATGATGAAATAAATTTATTGGAAAACGAGGAAAGTGAACAAAGTGAAAACCATGATGTTGAGAATAACACAGAAGGCAATGCTCAAGGTACTTCACCCATTAAAAAAAAATCTTACCGACTTTTAAAATTATTCTGTTGTTGTTGTTGTTGTTGCTCTTGTTGTTGCAAAAGAAAACATTAAAAAACTATTAAATGTATTCAAAAATTTAAGTTCAAAATTCTACTTTCCTACGCTCAATTATTTTAACTCAGAATTATTTTCATTTAAATTAAATGTACGTAAAAATAAAACAATTTTTTATAAATAAATTTTATCTCAAAATAAACAGATGAATAAATTTTTATAAACTCAAGAATTGTTTATATTTTTTTTTTAATATGCTTATTTTTTATTTAAAAAAATTAACTATTTTTTTTTAAAAAAAAATGTTTTATTTTTATTTTGCTTTTCATAATAATTACAAATATATAAATTTATAATATTAATTTTAAGAGTTCAAGCAGCAGCTTATTCATCTTAAATGTTGATTTTTTGGTTTGAGAAGATTTTATTGCCTTTTTGATGCGTTGACATCGATGGATTTTTTTTGTATTGTTTTTGTCATAAAATGACGATTTGTGTTTTTTTTTTTTGCCATAGATATGGCGAATGCTTTCTGCAAGCTCTGCACAATTACATTGACCTAGGGTATATCAATGTAATGTACCTAGCAAAATTTGTGTTTCGCGACGACACAAACCGAGCTGCCAGACTAGAAGCAGCGAAAAAGCACCAGATCTGACTAGACTTTCCCTAGAACCCAGGTCGTTGACATAGGAGGCCAACACTCTAACCACTCGGCCACCGCGGCTTTTTCACTGCCAAAAAATTAACATTTTTGGATAATATCTCATCAAAGTTTTATTTTTTAATTTATTAATTTAAATCCGCGATTTTTTTACAAAAAAAAAAAAAAAAATCACGAATTTAAAAACTTGATCGTGATTTTCATACAAATACAATTTTTTGGACCAGCTGTGAGAGAAAAAAAAATTGTTTATATACATTCTAATTGAGTGAGCAATGAGTGTAGGAATATCACAACAAAATAATTTTATTATCTCTTTGACACTTCTTAGATTTGAATTTGATCATTTTCATAAAAGTTTAGCAAATTATATTTTATTAAAATTTATATTATAAATTTTATTATTTTTCTATTTTTTCAGCAAAATTTTCAATTTCAAAAATATCTGCGCTTATATTTGTTGTATTTGGACTATCGGGAGTATGCACAAAACTCTTTAAGACATAATTAACTAAATAAAAATACAATTAATTAAATTATAAATTCCCGTGACGGGCCCTTAACTAGGGATTTCAAACCCGGGATCCCGAAAACCGGGATCCCGGGTTCCGGACCGAATTTTCCAATACCGTAATCCCGGGATTGAAAAATTGTCAATCCCGGGTTTACGGTATTCATTCATTGTGAAAATTTTTCCTTGATTAAAAAAAAAATCTAAAATTTTGAAGCCAAAAAATGTTTATTTTTCTATATTTTCGGCATTATTCAACTTTTTCAAATCACAATATCAGTGCACTGATATCACTGCAGTGATAAAGTATTAAAAACCATGCTTTTTATGAAAACTTAATATATATTTTTCTTTAATTTTCAATTCTTTAATAAAAAAGTGCTATGTAGCTTAAAAGAAATTAGGAGATTTTAAATTCAAACAATTTCAAGAAATTAAATTATTAAATTTTAAGCAAATATTTGATTGAGTAATTAGTTAGAACAATTTATATATATAAATTTAATGAGAAAAACTTATTTTTTGCATTTTTGGACATCAAAAAAGTGGTTTTATATCTGATTATTGTTTAATTTCAATCCCGGGTTTAAACCCGGGATCCCGGGTTCACGATTTTTCAATACCGCAATCCCGGGATTGAAATCCCTACCCTAAACACTAGTTTTATTATAAAATATTATTTTAGAGAAGAGAATAAAAAGCATAAATAAACAAAATTAATATTAGTCCAAGTTTATTAATTGATTTTGATAGTGAATAAATTACTACACAAACGAATACAATTAAAACTCTAAATAATAATTTAAGAGTCAACAAATATATAAAAACAACACTGTACAATTTTAAAAGAATACGTTGGAGAAACGTAAAGTTTGACGCTATTCTCAATCTTTCTTTGAATTCTTCATCATTTTCGAATATTTTTTGGATTTCGTTATAAATTTTCACTTCGGTACGAAAAATTCTATAAATGTTTATTAAATTTAATCCGAAAAAACCTTTTTTTAGCAAAATTTCTTTTAATAGAGGCGCACTAAAATGTTCTTTTAAAATAGAAAATGTATATTCCGCTATTTCTAAATTATAAGTACTTGAAAGTTCATGAATAATCAAAATTTTGAAATTGTTCTCTGATAAAATAAAATTTTTAAGTTCTTCTTCTTGATTGAAAAACAATTCTAACAAAAGTTCCCAAAATACTTTGTGTTTCTCAATTTTATTAGAAATAGTAACTAAATTAATTAAATTTGAACCCAAATAATCGCGCTGTAAAAAAATTTTTTTAATATCGAAGGGATGATTTTTAGTTTTGAAATATTTAATAATTTCGATGAATAATAGTTTTGTATTTTTAAAGTTTTGACTTTTCATAAAAATAAATAAAATATTTCTTTCGGATATATTTTTGTTGATTAGTAAATTAAATATTTCATGCACTTCAAAGTATTTTTCTACAATTTCAAATACTTTGTTAATTTTAAATGCATTTAAATTTGGCGTAAAACATAAATCATCAAAAATGTTGAATATTTCAGAGGCAGAGAAAGAATCAAAAAAAGTAAAATTAATTAATTTAGGTGAAAAGCTAGACTTATCAGGACTTATTAAATTTCTAATAAAATTACGATTTGTCATTTCTTCAATCTTGGACACAAAATTGTCCAAAATATGAAAATCAAGATTTGATATAACTAAATAGTTTAAAACTTTATTTTTGACTAAAAGTTTTTTTAAATCTTCTTTTTCAAAAAATTCAAACAAAAATTCTTCAAATTTTACAAAAATTGTTGAGTTTTGCATTTTTTGGATTATTTCTTCAACATTTTTAAACACAAAGTTTTTAGTTTTTTGATAACTTTCACTTTTTAATATTTCAATCGCCAATTCAGCTAAATTTTGATTATTTCCTGTGAGAATCTCAATAAAAATGTGATCGTGTTTAAAAATAATTTTTTGAAAAATTGTCTTTAATACTTCTGAATGTTCAACAGCTAATTTATCGAACACAAACATCCTGACTATTTTAAATTTATCCTCGACGTAAACTTTTTTTAGAAATTCGGAAATTACTGATCTAACAGTTTTTTTAATTAATAATTTTACAATTTCATTGGCAATAAAATATTCTCGAAAAGTTTCATGATTAAAGAAATATTTACCATTTTTCTTATTCATTAATGCACAAGCGATGACTTCCTCTTCTTTCCATGCACTACCATCGTAATCACCAAATAAAATCTCTGCAATCTCAGGATCTAAATTTAAAAATGCATGATATTTATGAAATCTGAAGAAATTTTCTTCTTTCCTTATAATTTCTAAGCTAGCATTTTCCCTGACTTGACCTTTAAAGCGGGACCATCTGATGAACGAAATATCGATGAATTTATTGTAAATTATTGTTCCTTGTAAATTATGGACGTTTTTTTGATTTTTAAAACCATCAGCAATCATTTTGAACAATTGAGGTAAACCGACGGAATTTATTCGATTAACTAAAGCATTTTTAATGATTTGACGCGCTTTATGCTCATAACTTTCATAATCTGATGAAATTTCAATGCATTTATCAAAATCATCTTTTGATATTGGAGTTGATTCTTGATCCATCAAAACCCAGCTTCTTGCTATCAATTCAACTCCATCTTCTATTGTCATTTCATCGAGGCTGTATGCCTCATCAAGTTTTAAGCTTTTCTTTAAATTTACCTCAAAATAATCTCGCGTTGCAATCCAAAGTTGATTTCCGCCATTTTGTTCAAAAGATTTAACCAAGTTGGCCACAAATTCAGCACAATCAGGAGCAATTTCATCAAATCCATCAAATAAGATGAAAACATTGCCTTCGTTGTAAAGTTTTTTAAATATTTTGGCATTCAAATTTTGTTCTTTTAATTTTAAAATTTTCTCAGTCATAAAAGATAAAAATTCTGGATTTTCTTTTTGTGCTGCTTGTGCCTTAAATTCATTAATAAATTGCTTTAAATCTACGTAACTTGTCCATCTTGTTTGATTACGATTGCGTAGTTCACTTGCGATGCGCTTCATTGCCCAACTTTTGCCATTTCCCGCCATGTCTGAGATGAGAACGAACTTATGGTCTTTGATATTTGCGAATAATTCATCTTCGGTTATAGTTTGAGTTTGAATAATTTCTTCCTCTTTATTCCTGATCCAATTCCAGGTCTTTCGCAAGCTGCCTTCATTTTTTACAATAATTTTGGTTTTTTTGGTAAAATTTCTTTTTTTGTAAAGTAATTTAAGGTTATTTTCCTCTACAAACTTGTTTAACATCACTTGATGACCTTCCAACACCATATTCAACAGATTATCATCGAAAAATTCACTTAGCTCATCTACGTGCTGTGGTAATGTGCCGGACATCAGTAAAGTCTCCAATGAAATTTGTGAATTATTTTGAAAATTTATTTTAGTTTTAAGAATCAGCTCTTGACTTTCTTGTGTGATATCGATCCAATTGTAGTTACAGGTTCTCTCATTCAATTCCATTTGTTCAAATTTTTTCCTGAGCTTTTCAGCTTGTTTACCATTTGAAACTATGTAAATGTAACTGAGTTCAATATTCTGCATATTTATCTTTACATCTGATTGATCTTCTTTCGAGTAATCTACAATTATTCTTAAATTATCATTGTGGTAGCAAACTTCATTAAAATCAGTCAAATGTTGTCGGTTCTGAAGCTTCTTTGGGTTGACAAAAATGTTTTGTGAGTCGAGTAAATTTCCACATTTTTCTTTTAAATAATTACGAATGTGAATGAGTAAGAGTTTTGGCACATTTGTTTGGATTATGGACAGCTTGTTGTTCAATATTCCTTCCATTTCGACATCCTTCCTTTTTTTAATTTCATACTGCATTTGGTTTATGTTAGCCAGGATCTCAAAAGTTCCATTTAATCTTATGACTTCATCGTTTCTTTTTAGGTAATTTTGTAGATCAGGAATGACGTCATTGTTCCAAAACTGAAATAGAGCTTTATACAATTCCTGTAGATTTTTCAAAACTTCTTTGTTGCCTGCAAATTCTGTCAATATTTGAACAACTCTGACGATCAATTCTGCATTAAAATCTTCAGCAGCATAAAGTTGAAAAACTGATGAAATAATTCCATTGCACTTGTCATCTGGACATTTAGCATCATCGGCTGACCATTTATCAATAGACTTAATTATTTTCCGATATTTCTTCTTCTTATCTTTTTCATTATTATAAAATGGATTCTCTTGATTCTGATAGACTAGCTTCATGACATAATGACATAATTCGTGTGCTATAACTCCTTTGATTTTCGTCTCACGCTGTTCACCGTCTGCATTAATCAATTTTGCACCGATGAAGATCAATTTGGACGATGGATATGCTGAACCTTCTGCAGTTGGGCCAGCTAAACTTGCATTTTCAACCTAAAAAAATTAAATAATTAGTTTATAAATACATAACTACATACAATGCAAATTTAATCTTATCATATATGAATCTATACTCTAAAATTATGAAAATGAACAACGATTATTCGACGGAAAATTGGACAAGCGGAGCTAAACGATGTTGTATCAAAGTCGACAAAAGTCTGCCTAGTCATTAACATCAAGAAGATTGAGGAGATTCGAGTGAATGCCAGAAACAATCGACCACTACACATAGGCAATGAGATCATCAATCGTGTTGAGCATTTCACGTATCTAGGCAGTAACATATCAGCAAATGGTGGCGCACATGAAGACATAAACATAGATACAGATGAGAAAGTATGGCTGGATTGGACAATCACTTAGTAAACAAAACGTCAAAGAAAACGTCATTGCTAGGATAGAAATGCGACTTTTTCTCTAAAAGCTTCACTGCGCACAGAACAGTGATGAATAAATGTCAGCTTAATGTCTCGAACGGAGAATTTGTACAAACTAGGTGATAAAGTTTGCAACAAAATCAAACGAAAAGCATATTATTGTAACATCTTTATAACATTTCTCTATCAGACGTTTACTTACTCAAAAAATTACAAAAGTCCTCGTTTATATCGAGGGACTTCAGCGCATTTTTGACGCAGCGATTAGCAATTGAATAAATAAAAAAGAATGTCGAGTTTTAAAGCTCTATTGCTGTTTCTTTAATCATAATGCATTTCAATAATAAGTTTAAAACTAAAGATCAAAATTCCTTTAAAATTGATTTTTATAATGTTCAATGCAAAAAATAGCTTTACGATTTAACGGTTTTTTGAAATTCAAAATTTTCCATTAGCGAAAAATCTAAATTTCTGAACACATCCATTATTTTTCAAATTTCTAAACGCACTTATATTTGTTTTGTATGAAAAAATTAAATGTTAATTAATTAAGGTGTATAAAAGAAAAAAATTTAATCCGAAATAACGGTCAAAAAAATTTCAAATTTTTTAACGGTTAGAAAAAATTCAAACTTATCATCAGCATAGCTTTGCCCTGCATTGTTTACATATTTTTTTTGAAATATAAAATCGATGAATTAAGCCATTTAATGAGTGTTTTTTGACTTTCCAATATAAATGGCGGGAATAAAAACATTCAATGAAGCTATTAAAACAATTCCGAGCTTGCTACGAAGTCTAGATCAAGAGATAATTGGGACCCGAACGACCGAACGACCGAACGACCAAAGTGCATGATTGAGCTTCCTTTTTAAAAACAAGTTTTCAACTAGTAATGAAGCGGATCACGCTTCATGTGCATATTCACACCGTTTCAAAACTCTCAATCGGGTCATAAGATTGAAGATTAAGACTCAATCGGGTCAGCAAAGCTTCGCTTTGCATAAGATTGAAGATTAAGACTCCATCGGGTCAGCAAAGCTTCGCTTTGCATAAGATTGAAGATTAAGACTCAATCGGGTCAGCAAAGCTTCGCTTTGCATAAAATTGAAGATTAAGGCTCAATCGGGTCAGCAAAGCTTCGCTTTGCATAAGATTGAAAACAAAAGTTCCTAAGAAAATCGAAAATTTTCACATTTGGACTCAATTTTGAAGCACTAATTGATGTTTTTGGATATGACAATGTGTGTACGTCTTTTAGGTCTATTTATAAGCTACAATAATCACAATTTTCTGGAATTTTTAAGACTGAACTGTAAGTACAGGAGGGCGAAACATCCCAAAAATGCCGATTTTTTGAACTTTTTCGACTTTTTAACCAACTAAAATTAATTTAAAAATATTTTTGTTATTTTTCCATAAAAGTTATTGAACTTATTGATCAAATACAAAAAAGTTTACAAAAATCCATCCATACAGTGAACCACACGATTTTTTTTTGAAAATTTTATATTGAAGGGGGTGTACTGGTGGTTAAAAAAGTTTTTTTGTATTTTTTCTCAATAAAACTTTATATTTTATTGATTCTGATCAAAAAAGTTCAATTTTCAATTTGTGTGAAATTTTTTAAATGTATTTTGCAATAATCGGCTAAAATATGCTCAAAAAACACACTATTTCGTTAGTTTCTCAGATCTATCTACATGAATCAGCACCAAAATGTTAGCAGCACATTTGAGTGATAATGCGCACATTTTAAGACATTTTTGACAAAAAATTATTTTTTCGTAATTTGAGTTCTGCGAGGAACAAACTTGCTTGTAAGCATACACCACCACTATTTTGCGTCGTGCACCGAGGTATCAAAACCATTTTCAATGCGGTTTTTTGTATTTTGTAAATAATTTTGAGGCCGAACTTTTCACACCGAACAGTTTATGAAAATTTTAAGTTTTGGCGCCAAAAAACTAAAAAAACGATTTTTCAAGTGTATCGAAATCAATATATTCACAACGTGAAACGGTGTGAATATGAAAATGCGCTAAAAAGGATCTAAAGACGCATCGACGAATCAAATTCGAAATATATAAGACACAAATTACATATGTAGTGATGTATGGTTCTTAGTCAAGTTGCAATTTGTTCCTTCGAGATAAAGTCCTTAAGAATCATATTAGAATCCAAAAAATGATGAATTTTTAGCATCTAGGTATGCGTAAGATCTTGTGTAGCGCCTACGCACCTAGGCAACCACTACAACAGTAGCACAGCTATTCAATAATAATAATAATAATGCAATCCTTTTGCTGGTTACTAGGGTATACCCCATCCCTTAGAGGCATACTTTAGAGTGTACTCTTAAGGTAGAGTTTAATCAAGGGTATTTTTTAATCAAAAAATATTTAAAATACTTTAGGAAAAACTCTTGGATATTCTCTAAAAACCCAACATTGGATATGTACACAATTTAGATTGAAAATTTAAATTCTTGATCTTAAACAATCAATGATGTAAGCTAATAACGGACAAATGGACAATCATTTATAATGCACTAAAACTATTAAATTAAAACTTACCGTTGAATTTTCAAAATCAAAAATGATTTTTAATTTTGTACATGAAGCTGCAACATTTAAGAATTCTGGTCCATTTTGGATTTTGTTGATGTCCTTGTACCAACTTCGGATTTTACTTCGATATTCGTTTTCTTGTTCTTTTGAAATGTTCCTATTATTATGAATTATTGATTTATTACACAATAAATTTACTGCCTGTTGATCATCCAAAAGTCCTTTATTTAAATTTTCCTTCATTTGCTTCTTAACAAATTTGTTGACTTCCTTTTTAAATTCTGCAAGGTCTTCATTTGGATTTGTTGTGTGAAAATTACGTAAAGCTAAGTAATTGTATGCAGTAAATTTATTTGACTGTCCAGCCACCATTAATGCTGAGTTGTTTTTGGTATTATATACAATTTTCAGTCTCTGGTTATTTTCAACATATTTTACAATATTTTCAATATTTTCACTTTTTATTGCAGTTTCAAGCTCTTTACGTTCATCTACAATACTAGCAAGTCTTTCATGGTTGTATGTTTTGGATTCAAAACCATCGGAAAATGGAAAATCTGCAAAATCTAGCAAGTCACAAAGGACATCAAGCTGGTCTGTCTCAAATGCTGTTGTTGATACTTTAACTTGATGATCAAATGGAAGATTTTGAATTAATTGAGTAAAGTCATCAAGTAGATTATATATGAGGTCTGTATTTTCATTTTTTACTGCTGTATGTAAAACTGACGTTGTTTCTGCTGTGGATGTACTTGATATGGATTTATTGATGCAAATAACTTTAGAAATATACTTTTGGATGGTTTTGATTGAATAAAGATTAAATTCTTCAAATGGAGCATCTAAAATAGCTAAAAGATCATCTTTAGTTCCATTTTTTGCTATTTCTAAGACCATTTGTTCTACAAACTTATCTGTCAGGTCTAAAGTTGCTAGGAATCTTAGAATAAGTGACAATTTGAGCTTTGGTATTTGATCATCTAAATTTGGTATTTTATTATTTAAAAACATCCACAAAAATGATGCAAAATCAGTCACGTCCTCAAATTGATCTTCAATCAGGTTGATTTCATGAAATTGATTTGATGATTCATCTTTGTAAAATATTTTTGATAACTTTTCATCATCTGTTGTCATTTGAAGGATTAATGGACGATTTTTACCAAATTTAAGCACTTTTTCTTGCACATTTATTACTTGTTGATCGAATAAATCCAAATCATTAAGAACAATGATGAATATGAATAAATGTGGACAATCTTTGGGATTTAATTCATCAATTGTAGTTAAAACATCCTCAATATTAAAAGTAGATGGAAAATGAAGAATTTTACAAGAATTTTTCTGTGTATTGTTAAGATTTTCATTTTTATTTGTTAATTTTACTAAAAATCGTTCATTAACTTTTGTCCCGTTTTCATAGTTTAAAATATTCGGCATCATTTTTGTTATCTTTATCAAAATTATTATCTCACGTAGCTACTTTTTCGTCACTATTTTAACAAAATAAATCACACATGCACAGTACACAATCTTATGAAATATTTTCTAATTGACTTTTTTTTTCATTTTCTGTTAATGACTTTTCCAAATTCAACTTTATTTTATGTGATTAATGTTATTTATCACTTTATATTCAATATTATACATTTTTTAATAGTTAAAGTTACGATTTTTCACTTTAATTTAAATTTTTAATTTTTTTTTATAGAACTTGGATGAACTTTATTATCTCAAACACGAACATCGTTTACATTCGCACACATTTAAATTGTAATTGTTAAAGAAAATGAACATACGATGCATTATGAATCATATGTATGTAAAATTGAATTCTTTCAGATTTATTCAATGGTGACACACAGAAACATTTTATTTGCGTAAAAAAAATTTTTGAATACAATTTGAGAGAATTTTGATCTTTAATGACAGAATTAATAGCTTCAAAAATTCTGAATTTGTATTCAAAACAATTTTTATCTAATTTTTTCAACTTCATATCTTATTTTATCCATTTTATCAATTTTTCTTTGAATTTTTCTAACCTAAAACTTTTTATTGAAAAATACAAAACTTAATTTTAAAAAAAGAAGCTCAATTACGCACAGATGACTCGTGTTTGTTTTAATAGCTTCATTTCATCGAGTTATTGTCCTTTTATCTATTTAATAGTATCGAAATTTAGTTTAAACATCTTAATTAATTAACTTTAAATTTCACAATCAAACATAAACAACACATGACTGCAACTTCAAGTGGTAGAACAAATTTAAATTTTTTTGACTGTTGATTTTTTTGAATTTTTTCTTGGCCGTTATTTTGTATCAAAAATTTTTAGTGTATTTTTGAAAAAAAAATGACATTTTTGCATTCACTTTGTTCGGCTGGCTGGCTGGCTGGCTGGCTAGCTTATTTAACATTAAATAAGGAAAAAAAAAATCGTTGAAAACCCCTCGTTAAAAATTTGAATTTTTTTTGACTGTTGGACTTTTAAAAAATTTTTGACCGTTATTTTTGGTTAATTTTTTTAGCGCAATTTCCTCTTGGGAAAAGGACGCTATTGTCCGCACTTTGTCCGTCTGTCTGTCTGTCTATCCGTCTGTCCGTCCGTCTGTCTGTCATCGTATCTTCTCTTCGGGTTTAAGCTGTTTTGATGCGGTTTTTGGCTTTAAATGTGTGTAGTATGTCTGGCTAGTGCCTGGCAAAAAAATCAGCACGAATGGTCACTTCCTCTGCTGGAACCAGCGTAAAAAGTGCCAAAATTGCATTTCTTTATATGTGTTAGTGTGGTAAAATACACTAAAATGTTGACTTTTTCAAAAATTCATCCTTCCTCGGTTCAAATCCCATCAGAGGTCGAATTCTTTTTTCGGTACTTTTTTGATTCCTTATGACTGGAACTGACTTTAAGGCCATAAATGCTTACTGGATCTCATTTTTTTTCATTGTTTTAAATTTATTTCCGTTTTATTTGCTATACGTGGAAAATGCGCTTTCGTCGGTCACGAGTGACCACGTTGATACTAGTTTTCATTTCACTCGACATACCGTCGGTTTATTAGGCATCTGTCCGTCAGATTTAGATAATTCATAAGACAAAGTAATATAATATGATGTAAAGGAAAAAGTATGAAAAAGGAAATTCACTTAAAATAATTCAGATTTATATTACTGGTTCAAAATTGAATTGAGTTATTAGCTTGTTACTACGGCATTCTGGGGCCTAATCTATTTAACATTGAGTTAATCTTTCTACCGTTAGTCAAAATATCATTTGCAACTAAATTTTGAGTCATAATTAAACAGTGTGAGCCATCTACACTCACACTTCTTTCTATTTATGCCCAGATATCATTATGAGCAAATATCTGCGTTTCCATAAGGGTTTCAGCATTACGATTTCCCAGCTCATGCAGAATGTTCTTAATTATTGTCTCGTGCACCTCATGAAATGCTCTCAGAATTACACTGTCATCTATTGTTCTAGGAGTATGCAAGTATCGCATCGTGATTCCATTGATGTAATTCAATATGTCTTTGACTTTCAATTCTTGAAGAATCTCGATAAGCAGAATTGTTGGAAGAAATCGATGATATTTCGGACTGAGGTTGTATTTGATATTTGTGGGCATAGAGTCAATACCCGGATTGTGGCTCATAGGACTGACAGAATTTTCGGCCGAATTCGGCCGAATTTTCGGAAAAAAAAATTTTTAAAAAATTCCTCCCGAATTTTTTACCGAATTATCCCAAATTTTTCTTGTATTCGTCAAATTTTCCTAAGATCAATAAATATTAAATTAAATAAAAGATGCAAAAAATTTTAAATTTATTCAAATTAAAATAATTTTCTCAAGCTTTCTGCAGAAGGAAAAATATTAGTAAACGTATGAAAAATCTTTTTGAACTGAAATTGTTTTTCCAATCTTTTTGTAAAAGGAAGAATATCAGTAAATTTATTTAATTTTTTTCAAAATCAGTTGATATTCTTCAATTTTGTGTAAAAGGAAAAATATTTAACAATTTTAAAAAGATATGACGAATATAAAAAAATTCGGAAATTCGGCTGCCGAATTCGGCCGAACTTTTGGCCGAAAATTCTGTCGGTTCTATGAGCCTTTACCGTTATGCTAATTATTTATGAATGATTACATATGATGTCCTAGTCTTGACGAAGTTCTCTGGATTATCGATGTGATGAAGTTAAGCTTTTGCTGCCTTAAGACGTTTACTATGTCCAGCATATTAATTCCCAAACCTACTCGATAAATTTCATAAAAAGTCGGTGTTCTCATTTTCTTAAGTTTGGTGAGCTGTTTGATGATGAATGTAACGTCATCACTAGTGTAACTGTTTGTAACTTCCATTATTGCTATTGTCCCCACTTGATTTACTTATAACTTTGATATTTGTAAATATTTCAGACTTGTGTCAGCTTAACGGTTTACTAGAATTTGAATTTATAAAATTTTTTGTTTACAGGGCATTTGTTTTGGTGAAATTAAAGTGTCAGTTTTGGACAGCAAAAACTGCTTAGTTTTATTCTTAAAGCTGTAGATATGGTTGTCTAACTTCAATGTCAACGGTAAGCAATTATAAAGTGATGGACCAATGATTGATAAATCGCTATTCATAAAAATATTTTAGCAATTTAATACTCTTAAGTTTTTTTAGGCGAGCTGATTCAAGTTCCTCATATTTGATCAGCGCATCATTGGACAGGATCGATTTCTTTACAGCCATAAGACACGAGTAGAAGAGAAGTTCCATGATAGGCAGCACTCCAGTAGCTACTTGCTTATACAACAAATTGTTCGAAAAATCTGATGGCAAGCCGTATATCGTCCTTAAGCATCGATTTTGTAGCACTTGCAATGATTTTATTGTTTTTGTAGGAGATCTCAAAAGTAGAAATGTACAGTACGACAAATGAGACTGGAAGTTTGCATGGAAGAAATTTATAAGTAAGTTTATTGATAAACGATTTCTTAATATCGTGATAGCTCCTACTGTCTGTGACAATTTAATTAAAATATAAATTCTCTTAAAATAGCGCAAATAAAGCCAGGGAATGGAAACTGGTCAAATCGTTTTTTGACATTTTTGATCAATTTGATTAATTCTTCACCACGGAAATAAAATCACTCTGAATTATCTTGAATAAAAAAAATAATTTTATTTCAACAATTTTCAAAAAATTTGATGTTTAAAAAATTTCAGGCTTTTTAAATTCCAGTGATACTTCCAATCCAAGTCCTGTACGACGAAAGTCTCGTATAAACATTCTAAAATTAAGAAAAAATTAATAAAAATCCCAAAAAAAATCAACCAAAATTCTCACAGGTCTTGTTGTTCCACAAGCTTCACTTGATGACGCAATTCCAATCAGCTGAAGTCCAGCAACTAATGGCGATCCTCTATCATTGACACACAAACCAGATCCGTCATTATTCCTTGTACAAATCATGTCTCTTGTTATTCTACTTCCCAAAATTCCTTCACATTCCTCATTTGTCATCGTTTCGGTTAACAAAATTTGCATTGTGTCACCAACTGCACCTAATGCTGTTCGTGATCCCCAACCTGATAACTGAAAGGATTAAATTTAAAATTTTATTATTTTTTTAAATTTTAAGAATTTTTTTTTAAACTTTGAATTTTTTTTAAGTTTTTTCAAATTTTTCTAAATTTTTTCAAATTTTTTTAAAAATTTTTTCAAATTTTTTTAAAAATTTTTTCAAATTTTTTTAAAAATTTTTGAAATTTTTTTAAAAATTTTTTCAAATTTTTTTAAAAATTTTTTCAAATTTTTTCAAATTTTTTTAAATATTTTTTCAATTTTTTAAAAAACCTTTTTTAATTTCCTTTAAAAATTTTTTCAAAATTTTTTTAAAAATTTTTTCAAATTGTTTTAAAAATTTTTTCAAAATTTTTTTAAAAATTTTTTCAAATTGTTTTTAAAATTTTTTCAAATTTTTATTAAAAATTTTTTCAAATTTTTATTAAAAATTTTTTCAATTTTTTTTAAGACTTTTTTAAATTCTTTTTCAAAATTTTTTCAAATTTTTTTAAAAATTTCTTCAAATTTTTTTAAAACTTTTTTCAAATTTTTTTTAAAAAATTTTAAAATTTTTTTTAAAAATTTTTTTAAAAACTTTTTCAAATTTTTTTAAAAAATTTTTCAAATTTTTTTTAAAAATTTTTTGAAATTTTTTTAAAAATTTTTTCAAATTGTTTTAAAAATTTTTTCAATTTTTTTTTAAATTTTCTTGGTTAGGGAACCAATATCTACCGATTCCAACCGATTTTGAGTCATTTTATGATGTTCCAAAAAAAATTTTTGAAAATCAAAATTTGAGCAAAGTAGGCCAAAAATTTAATTTTTAAAAAATTTTTTCAAATTTTTTTGAATTTTTTGAAAACCTTTTTTAAAATTAATAATAAAAAAAAATATTGCTGCACTTACAACTGATGTAGCCGGAGTGTCCCATCGTGTAGCTTCAAAGAAAATGGGCATAATGAATGTGGAAAATGAAACGGAGCTAACGCCGCCTAATCTTATCAGTCCGATATCATTGATCATTGATGAAAGTACAAAACCGGGATGTGGAACTATTTCGGCACTGAAAATGGGGAATGAAGGAAAAAATTTGGGAATTTCCCAAAGTTATGGGAATTTTTGCAGGGTTGGTGGTTGTGTGGATGGAGAAAAATCGAAAAAATTTATGAAAACTTAAGGAAAATTGCGGAAAATTTTGGAAAATTCGAAAATTTGTGTCAAATTTGGGAAAAATTTATGAAAAATTTGGAAAATTTAAGGAAAATTTTGGAAAGTTCATGAAAAAATGTGAAAATTCATTAAAAATTGAAGAAAATTTCTTGAAAATTCCCAAAATTTTCCACCCACCAACCCTCCTCCCAAAAATCCACTACCCATTAAACCCACAATTACCTTCTCCTAGTAACCGATCCAGACACAGATGACTGACTAAGTTGAACAATTCCCAAAGCAACATCAAATGAAGTATCAGCACGTCCTTGCAAAATACTCGCACATGTTACAACCCATCGATCACTAATCAGTGCACCGCCTCCAACATGAAAATCTGTTCCTGTATTTCTGACCGAGACTGAAAATGGCGCTTGACGACGAACAGCATCACGTCCACCAATGATTCTTGCATCTGGTGTTGCTGTTGTGAAATTTCTTTTATTATTTAAAGTGTGAAATTTTTAAAAATTTATTTACGTGATCCAAGAGCAAAGGTTATGAGGAGAAAAATTAACGCTGCTTTTTTGAACATTGCTGAACTGGAACTGATAAGCATCTTTTTTTAAAAAAAAATATTTGTTTTTTAAACCTTTGTTTTATCGTATCTTGAAAATTAAAAATTGGAGATTTTCTGATAAAAAGTTAAATAAATGAATATGGTTGTAAATAGAATTAATATTTAGTGGAGGATATTTTGTATGGTGACCATTTGCTGGCAATACTCAGGGTTGGTTTTTGGAGTTGGGTTTGCGACCTATCTGAGAAAATCTTACCTTACTTCTCCTACACTTATTTATTTCAGATTAGTTCGATTGCCGTCCTCAAGATTAGTTGAGCAGCTCTTTTCTTCGAAACCTTTTGCTATTTTTGGATATTGAAGACTTTCGAGACCTTATCTACACACCCAATCAAGGAGTTTTTTAAGTCTTCCTCTTGATCGAAAAGTCTCTGATTTTTACCTTTAGTAATGGTGTTGGTATCTAGGGTATACTCTTAGAATATACTACCATACACTAGGGTATACCCCATACTCAAGGGTATACCCTAGTGTATGAACTCTAGTGTATAGAGTATACCCCATACCCTAGAGTACACCCTATATCCTAGGATATGGCATACTCTAGGGTATGGGGTATACCCTAGGGGTACTCTTTAAGACATACACTGGAGAGTTATTCTAGAGTATACTCTAGTGTATCTTTAGTGTTTCCCTAGGGTATACAATAAGAACTCATCCCTGTGTTCCTCAGATGGGCATCCCCTCCTATAATACCTTTGAATTAGGATGGATTACTAGTTTTTGCATCAGGGCCAATATTAATAATTGAGTATTTTCTTTTTTATGTTTAAATGATTTGAATCCTGAAACCGGTTCATGATTTTGCCAAAGATCAAAATTATGCTTTAAGTTTGCTTAAATTCGAAGGATCAAACTACCCTCCCCCCTCCGTCCACTTTAGAGCTTACCGACTATATTTTAATGATATTCAGAAAAGCTTCTCATTATTCTATTAAAACAAAAATTTAAAAAAAACTGAAAAGTTCACAAAACCAAAACTACTGCTAGCTTCAGTCAAATGCATATAAAACAATCTTTTAAAAGACGGTTCGAATATACAAAAAATCAAGCATCATTCAATAATCAACACGTGAATAAAAAACTTGATAAACAAGCACTTGCCGGTTCCGACACAACACATTAACATTTCCAATTAATACACATACAAACACATTCGTCAATCCAAAACACTTCAAACATTTAAAAAGCAGAAAAATCGTCACAAAAATTCAGTCGTTGTGTGTTGATCAAGCAATTAACAGTGAAAACTTCTAAAAAAACTCTTAAAAAATGCCAAAATATACTCTTACATATTTTGATATTGAAGCTCTTGGTGAGCCAATCCGTATGCTGTTGAGCTATGGAAATCTTGAATTCACTGACAATCGCATTGATTATGAGAAGGATTGGGCTAAATTCAAAGCAGGTGAGTGGAAAATTAACTTTTTTTTTTAATTTATTATCATTATCATTAAAATGTGGCATGACTGATATGAGCGATAAGAAGATATGAGTTGACATAAATTTTGTTAGGTTCGTAAGTCAGTGATGGATAATCTTTGTGCTAGGGAACATTGAAAAGCTGTTAGAAATTTAAAAACTCTAATAATCGTCAGCTGTGTGCGGTTTTGGGTGTGGTTTGCTTCTAAAATGTTGGTTGATAGGAAGTAATGACAAAAATCGTACGCGGTACACGACTTTTGTCATTTATATTATCGACACACCTTGGTGCACTAATGAAGTGGGTTCAAAATCACACGCAACAAACGATTTTTCCATTTTTATAGCTAATGTGTATCTTACTAATGAATTCTGTTCAAAACCGTATGCAACACACGGTTTTTGTCATTTATGCAGCTAAGGTGTATCTTACTAGTGTAGTGTGTTCAAAACCGTACGCAGCACACCATTTTGGACATTTTTACTACTTTAGCGTTCTTTAACGATAAAAAAGTTCAAAACCGTACGCAGTGTACGATTTTGATCACTTTTACTATTAAAGTGTATCTTGCTAGTGAATGTGTTCAAAACCGTACGCAACACACGATTTTGATCACTTTTACTACTTAGGTGTTCATTAATGATAAATCATGTCAAAAACCGTACGCAGCACACCATTTTGGATATTTTTACTACTTTAGCGTTCTTTAACGATAAAAAAAAGTTCAAAACCGTACGCAGCGTACGATTTTGATCACTTTTACTACTTAGGTGTTCATTAATGATAAATCATGTCAAAAACCGTACGCAGCACACCATTTTGGACATTTTTACTACTTTAGCATTCTTTAACGATAAAAAAAGTTCAAAACCGTACGCAGCGTACGATTTTGATCACTTTTACTACTTAGGTGTTCATTAATGATAAATCATGTCAAAAACCGTACGCAGCACACCATTTTGGACATTTTTACTACTTTAGCATTCTTTAACGATAAAAAAAGTTCAAAACCGTACGCAGCGTACGATTTTGATCACTTTTACTACTTAGGTGTTCATTAATGATAAATCATGTCAAAAACCGTACGCAGCACACCATTTTGGACATTTTTACTACTTTAGCGTTCTTTAACGATAAAAAAGTTCAAAACCGTACGCAGTGTACGATTTTGATCACTTTTACTACTAAAGTGTCCCTTACTAGTGAATCGTGTTCAAAACCGTACGCAGCACACGGTTTTAGACATATCTTCCAGAAGCTTCCACAACATGTGTGCCAAGACATGAAAAATGTTGTCCATCACTGACGTAAGCACTTTCTAATACCTTTGACATTTTGTGCATATTCACGATGATAATTTCTTAGAAGCTTGACGCTTTTTATCGCTAACACGAAATTTTCTTATCAGCACAACCAGCTTCAATTTTTAAAAATTTTGCAGAATCATGACTTAAATGTCAATCTTGAATAACTTGTTTTTCCAGTTTTTTGTCATGCATCGATAAACAAAAAAATAAAGTCATCAACATTTGCAATTTATTAATTAATTAACACTAATGACGATTATTTTTAATTTGTAGCAATGCCAATGGGTCAAGTTCCAATTCTTGAAGCTGATGGCAAAGTCATGTATCAATCTTTAGCCATTAGCCGCTATCTTGCTCGCATTGTTGGACTTTATGGTGCAAATCCATTGGAAGATTATGAAATTGACAATGCTGTTGACAATATCAATGATTTTCGTGCTAGTAAGTATCTTCGATACCTAAATTGAACATATTTCATGATTCATAATAGATTTGAGATAATAGAACCACTTGACTGCCGCGTTTCAATTATCATTCATTATTTCCACTCAACACATGTTTATGCGCTAGATTTAAACAAATAAAATCCAATTTTCGTTGTTTGTCTAGTCATTTAATTGAAGTTAGTCAGCTGATGAATGGATGAATTGTAAAGTACGGTGGGTGTGCGATGAGCTTTTTGTTATTGAATGATGCATAATGCAGTTTATTGTTGGTCAATTGCATTCATGATGACAAGAAGGTCAATTATTTGTGAAATTTTATGTTCGGAGTCAGGGTTGGCATTCTAGAGCAGTGGTGGCCAATCTTTTTTGTGACTCGGCACACCTTGTGAGTAAGTCATGGCCAAAACTGCATACGGAACACGGCTCGTGGTTCTTTTTGAAAAAAAAATCGGCACAATAGTGTGTCGCGGCACACCGATTGGTCATCACTGTTCTAGAATAGACTGTAAGAACGCATACCATTCCTACCAGTCGGTAACAATCCGTCAGTACCAGTACTCTGGGCTGCGTTTCTAGGATATACCCTAGGGTATATCCCATACCCTAAAGATATACCCCATACCCTAAGGTATATCGTAGAAATAGAATCCTCCTGGTGTAATCCCCTGGTGTATACCCTTAAATGTATACCCTTAGGGTATATACCCCTAGAAACCCACACCTGACGCATTTAAACCAGTTTTTATGATCTTTTTTTTTCAAATTTTTATTTCTATTTTTTTTTTTAGAACTTGCCGCCGCCCAATACGAATCAAATGCAGTCGCCAAGGAGGAAAAATTCAAGCTCTTAAAATCCGAAACAATTCCATTCCTTCTCGAGAAACTCGACGGCATTGCAGCTGCAAATAACGGATACTTTGCTTTGGGAAAATTGACTCTTGCTGACGTCTACTTCACAGGATTGTCCAATTACTTGAGCTACATGGCACAATTTGACATCACTGCCAAATACCCAAATTTAAAGAAAGTTGTCGAAAATACAGTTTCTGCACCTGGAATTAAGGAATGGGTTGCAAAGCGTCCAACACCAAAAATTTAAATTTTTTTGTGAATGTTTTTTTTGGCTTGAAAAATAAAATTTGTTGAATTTTTGGCAGAAAAAAAGGTTTTGTAATTTTTTTTTCTTGTGGAAAATTCTACAATTACAACCGCATGTAGCACACTGTTTATGTGATCTTTACTATTAAGGTGTGCTTTAATGATAAATTGTGTTAAAAATCGTATGCAGCACACGATTTCGGTCATTTATGCTATCAGAGTATGCCTTAATGGTAATTTGTGTTGAAAATGGCACACGGCACACGATTTTGAATCATGATTTAATTCCAAGGGTGTATCCTTGGGCATTTACGAGAGAAACCCACCCCAGAGGATTACTCGGGGGTAAAATAACCCATCTAACCGGGCAATTTTACGGACAGACCGGTCGGGCGAAATTCCGAATGAAAAGGACAATTTTTCCCCTGGGCCGGGCCGGTGGATTGTTTTCCAGGGTGTGGAACTGATCAAAAATGATCAAAAATCAATTTGATTAGTTCCACACCCTTGGTTGTTTTCCTCCTGGTATTATTAATTTCTAAATTTTGGAAATTATACAAATTCTTAATGATGATTTGACAAAATTCGAGGTTTGCTTGATGAAATTCAGCCTTAATATGACGAAATTATGAAAAAGACTTCAAATCTATTATTGACTGACTTGAACCACACATCGATGAATCTACGAGAATAGAAGTTAATTGACATTTAATCTTCAAATTTATTTCACTTGTTTCAGTTTTTTTTGTGTCTGTATTTTAAAAATTGTCTTTGTATAGTCAATATTTACATTCTTGCCGGTTATCGCTACACAAAATTTTTAGTAATTTTAAGCTAAGCACATGCACACAGTCACACTTAAGTATTTTCATTCACACAATCATAACCGGCAAAAATGATATAAAAATATTTTAAAGATCCATGAACTTCATCAGTATTATTCAGACATTCATCATGACAAGCTATAAAGTCCATTATTTTGACTATCGTGCTCGTGCTGAAGCTATTCGCTTCTTATTAAGCTACGGTGGAATTGAATTTGAAGATGTTCGATTTAAGGATGAAGATTGGCCAAACTTTAAGCCTTGTAAGTTCTTTTAAACCTTCAAAATTATTATTGCAACAAAATCTTAATTAATCTTGTTTACAGTAATGCCATTTGGAAAAGTTCCAGTTCTGGAAATTGATGGAGTAAAATATTCACACACAATATCAATTTGTAGCTATTTGGGTAAAAAGTTCAACCTGGCGGGTTCAAATGATGTTGAAAATATGCAAATTGAAACTGTTGCATTGTTTGTTTATGACATGATTGGTAGTAAGTATGCTGAGTGCTTAAAAAAGAATTTTAGCCGAAACGGGAAATTTGGCAGATTTTTAGCCGAAAAATAAAAATTTGGCGGAAATTTTGGCCGAAAAGCAAAAATTTTGGCAGAAAAGTAAAAATTCGGGAAAAATTTCAGCCGAAAAGTAAAAATTCTGCAAAAATTTCAGCCGAAAAGTAAAAATTTGGCAGAAATTTTGGCCGAAAAGTAAAAAAATTTCAAAAATTTCAACCGAAAAGTGAAAATTTGACTGAAATCTTAACCGAAAAGTAAAAATTTGGCAAAAATTTCAGCCGAAAAGTAAAAATTTGGCAGAAATTTCAGCCGAAAAGTGAAAATTTGGCAGAAATTTCACCCGAAAAGTAAAAATTTGGCAAAAATTTTAGCCGAAAAGTGAAAATTTGGCTAAATTTTCAACCGAAAAGTGAAAATTTGACAAAAATTTCAACCGAAAAGTAAAAGTTTGGCAAAAATTTCAGCCGAAAAGTAAAAATTTGGCAGAAATTTCAGCCGAAAAGTGAAAATTTGGCAAAAATTTCAGCCGAAAAATGAAAATTCGCCCGAAATTTCAGTCGAAAAGTGAAAATTTGGCAGAAATTTCAGCCGAAAAATGAAAATTCGGCCGAAATTTCGGCCGAAAATTAAAAAAATTAGCAGAAATTTCATTCGAAAAGTAAAAATTTGGCAAAAAATTCTGCCACCACTGTTGTAAATGATAAGAAAAAAGATTTTGATTTTTATCCACAAATAATGAGTCAGAATCTTAATCATTAATGATAAGCAAAAAAGGCATGCACTATTAAAAAATTAATCATCTTTTTACCTTTTATGATTTAACTAATGCTGTGTCATTTTTTAATTAATCCACAGTTGCTGAAGATTTGACATTTAATTACAAAGACGCTTTTGGTGACGAAAGTTTTAAAAAGCAACTGGACAAATTAATAAATGAAATTATTCCGACATATTTGAAGCAATTTGATGATATTGTTGCTAAAAATAATGGATATTTGGCCTTGGGTCAATTAACATGGGCGGATCTGTATTTTGTATCATTTGCTGAATACTTCCAGGGAATGTTTGATTTTAGTGGATTAAAGCTTGATGGAAATTTTATTGAAAAATACGAAAATTTGAAGAATTTGAGAGACAAAGTGTTGGCAATTGAAAGTATTAAAAAGTGGGTTGACAAAAGACCTGAAACAATTGCATAAGTCAGTGATGATTAATCTTTGTGCAGCGGTCCATAAAATCTTTTTGGAAATTCTACAAACCGCGTGGCGTGTTCGGTTTTCGTTTCGATTTCCTCTGGGGTTTTTTTTGACAGAAATTGCATACGGCATACGGTTTTGTGGTATAAATAAAAAGATTGAGCACCATTGGCTGTAGTAATTTGATATTTTTTAAGCTAACTTCTTGGTTCGAAATATTAGAAATTTTGTTACTTTATTATGTAGAAAAATAGTCTTTAATAAAATTATTTAGTTTGGGAACAAAAAATATAAAAAAATTTTTATTTTATTTTTTTTTTTTTTTTTGATTAAATATTTAAAAAATATATAAAGCTCAATTTAGCTCAAATTTTAAATTAAACTCGCATTTCCTTTTTAAACTGAATATTAGCAACATTTCTGCCATTTTCATCTTTGTACATGACATACAATGAATACAAGACAATAAAGAAGTAAAATGCGAGAACGCAAGAAAAAATTTCAAAATGGAATAATCCATGAAGTGGTCCTTTGGTGATGAGTGCGTAAATCATTATTATTGCATGAATAATCAGCTCTATTGCCTCAAAAATAACTATTGGAAGCACTTTATTGTGAGATTTCTGCAAAAAATTGTAAAATTAAATTTTTTTTAAAAAAAGAAAAATTCTAAAAAAATTTATGAAAAAAGAGAAAAGCTCTGAAATTTCCAATTTTTCACGAATTTTCCGAAATTTTCATTAACATTCCAAAACTTTTCATGAATTTTCCAAAATTTTTCATAAATTTTCCAAAATTTTTCACGAGTTTTCCAAAATTTTTCACGAATTTTCCGAAATTTTCATAAATTTTCCGAAATTTTTCATGAATTTTCCAAAAAATTGCCCAAAATTTCTTAATATTAACTTACTGTCGAGATTCCACGAAGAAGCAGGAAGCAAAGAATGAAAACAATGCAGTAAATGACGACAGCAGCCAACAGAAAATTGACAAGAGCTAAAATAAAAAAATTCAATTTTAAATGAATTTAAAAAAAATAAAATTTTGAAGTTTTTTACCTCCTTTTATGTCGTTACATTCGTACAGTCCATAATCGTCGGTGTAGCTTTTGAGATATTTGTCAACAATTTGCATAAAATCGCTGCAAGGAATCGCCGGAAAATAAACGACCTCTAAAATTAGAACTGGAACTGCGATTATTGATGCAATCAGTCCAAGCCTGCGGATAAATAAATATTTAAAACAATAAAAAATTTAAAATTTTTTAAAAAATAAAAATTTTAAAAAAATAAAAATTTAAAACGATAAAAAATTTGAAAAATATTTAAAAAATTAAAAAATTTAAAACTAAAAAAATTTAAAAATAAAAATGTTTTAAAAAATTTTACAAAAACTTAAAATATTTTAAAAAATTAAAAAATCAAAAAAATTAAAAACTCAAAAAAATTTAAAATTTTAAAAAAATTTGAAAAGTTAAAAAAAATGAATTTTTTGAAAAAAATTTGAAAAAATTTAAAAGGGTTTAAGAAAAATATAAAAATTTTTTAAAAAAAATAAAAATTAAACTTAAAATTTTAAAAAAAGTTTAAGAAGATAAAAAAAATTAAAAAGATTTTGTGAATTAAAAATTTTGAAAAATAAAAAAATAAAAACTTAAAAAAAAATTAAAAAAAAAGTTAAAAAAAATAAAAAGAAAAATCAAAAAAATTTTAAAATTTTTTTTTTAAAAATTAAAAAACATAAGATAAAAATAAATGTTAAAAAAAAGATTTAAAAAAAATTTTTAATGGTTAAAAAAATAGAAAATTTAAAAAAATAAAAAAATTTAAAAAAATAGAAAAATTTAAGAAAATAGAAAAATTTAAAAAAATAGAAAAATTTAAAAAAAATACATAAATAAATCTTTTAAAAATTTTTAAAATTTGTTTAAAAATATTTCAAATTCTAACTAAAATTTCTGTAATTTAAATACTTTTTTTAATTTTTTCAAATTTTTTTAAATTTTGCTAAAATTTTCTTGAAATTTTTTTAAATTAAATTTTCCCAATTTCTGATAAATTTTTCAGAAATTTTTTCATCATTAATTTTCATAATTTCCTATAATTCTAAAAGCTACTAGCAGTAAAAAATAAAATCTTTCTGCTAATTTTCATAACGGTTTTTTAAATTTCAAATTTTTAATCATCAACAATCATTGAAAAATAACAATCATTAAATAAAAAAAAATGACAATTTAAATAAAAAACAAAAAACTTTTTTAAATAAATTTATTAATTAATCCAAAGCTTTATTGAATGAACGTCAAATAAAAGTGATTTAAAAATGAGTCAAGAATCAGGAGCCGAAGGAAGTAAAAAGAAACAAAAAACTGTAAGTTGTAAAAATGTGCAAAAATAATTTTCGGAAAATTTGTCTTGTTGGAAGTTCCAATAAGTTAAAAATTCTTATTGGTGAGCGATAACAGTTAAAGTATAGGAGGAGTTTTAAGAGTCAATTTGCTTCCCACAAAATTCAGTTTGAATACTTAAGTTAAAGCTTTAGATAAGAGAAAAATAATGTTAAGTAAGATAAACTTCCTCAGTTGTGTTTGCATAAAAATAATCAAATATTAATGAAAAATTAAAAAAAAAAACATGAACCGTGTGCCGTGTGCGGTTTTGGACATCAATTACCTTCATAGTGTCTCTTGGTGACAATTTGTGTTCAAAATCACACACGGCATACGGTTTTGGTATTTTATACTACGAAAAGTATACCTTACAAACAAATTGTGTACAAAACCGCATGTAGTACACGGTTTTGATCATTTTTATAATGAAAATGTACCTTATTGGTAAATTGAACAAATGTCGTACGTAGCGCACGATTTCTGTTCATTTTTACCTTCAAAGTATTTCTTACTGGTTAAGTATGACAAGAATCGCACACAGCGTACGGTTTTGGTAATTTTTACCTCTAAAATGTACCTTAATTGTAGATTAAACAAAAATCGCACACAGCACACAGTTTTTGATCATTTATACTATCAAAGTTTGCCTTGTTGGTTAATTGTACTCAAAACCGCACATCATACACGACTTCAGTTATAACACAACCCTAAAATGTGTTTCGATCCAAAAAAAGGTTTGCCACTACTGATACAAACTGATGACATGATCAATAAACTCGACAATTTTCAAAATATCTCTTCTATAAACATTATTTACAGTTTATAAACCATATGTTTTGTGCCTCACAATTCTATTTTTTACTACTCTTATGAGCATTTCATTTGCATCGAACATTATACCTGTTTTTTTTTTATCTGATCTGATAAACCAGTGATAGATAACTTATGTGTCATGGTAAACTAGTGAGCTTTGAAAAAAATTCAAAGAATACCACGAACCGTGTATTGTGTGCGATTTTGGTCATTTTTATCATTAAAATTTACCTCGACGGTAGAAAATGAAGAAAAGTCGGATGCACCACATGGTTTTGGTTATTTATACTGCTAAGGTGTGTCATGAAAAAGCTTGTGTTCAAAACCGCACACAGTACGCGATTTTAAACCATTTTTACCTCCAAAGTGTTTCATTCTGGTTAAAAATGACAATAACCGCAGGCAGCACATGGTTTTGGTTATTTATACTACTAAGGTGTATAATGTAAAAGCTTATGTTCAAAACCGCACGCGATACACGATTTTGAACCATTTTTATCATCAAAGTGTTTCTTTCTTGTTAAAAATGACAATAATCGCACGCAGAACACGGTTTTCGTTCATTTTCAACTGCAAATCGTACTTTGATTATAAATTATACAAAAATCATGTGCTGCGTGTGATTCTTGTCCAATTTACCATCGAGGTAAATTTTAATGATCAAAATTACCAAAAACTGCAAACAACACACGGTTTCGGTTCTCTTTTATCTCTTAAAAGTTCCATGCAGTTTTGGTAAATACCACAGCACTAATTATACCAAACAGGTTGAGCACCACTGATCATAATAATTATTATATTTAAAAAAAGCTTTCTCTCCTCTCTTTATCATCTCCATAAAGTAATATCACATGTAATTCGTGACTTTCTTTTACTCACAGTCTATATTAGTCCGTCGTAAAGTTAATACGTAAAAACATTGTATTATCGTGTAGCATTTACTAGTTCTTAATTGTTTTGTCGATCGAGAAAGAAAAAAAATTTTTGTAGCAAAAATGTTTGTAAAAAGACGAAAAGTTGCAAATTTTAACAACAATGACGAACTGACGAACAATAATTTTCCAATGTTTAATCACAAAATATTGACGAAATTTTGTCTTAAGCATAAAAATAATTGTGACGGATGTTCTGAACAGGTATTTGAGTTGATTGAGAAATATGAAAGAATGTTAATGGATTATAATGAAGTATTTGGGGACATATGAAGGTGTAGGGAGTGATTAGTTAGTTCAGTGGTGGTCTACTTTGTTTTTTGAAAAATTATATATTTTTTGATAATTTATGGTCGAAAACCGTGTGCTGCGTGCGATTTTTGTCCAATCTATCATCAAACTTCAAGTTTGAGGTAAAAATTAACCAAAACCGTGTGCTGCGTACGATTTTTAACCAATCTATATTTAAACTACAAATTTGAGTCAAAAATCAACCAAAACCGTGTGCTGCGTGCGATTTTTATCCAATCCATCATTAAACTACAAATTTGAGGTGAAAATTCCAAACCCGTACGCTGTGTGTGGTTTTGAACACAATTTGTCATTTAGATACTTTGGGCTTGGCCGAAAAATTTACAACATTTGTTTTCAACGGTTTTTTGAAATTTAAAATTTGGTTAAAAATTAAATCACAATATTCTCAATTTAGACGATTTTAATTAATGTTTTGAGACGCCTAATTGAAACAACAACTTTTTCTTCATTTGTGGTGTAATTTTCAAGCTTTAAATCTTATTAATAAGAGATTTAACGCATTCTTAATTTTCAGAATATTTTTTTGTTGTTTACAAAAAATTCAAATTTTGTCGGTTAAATCAAAGAATTTTTAGGAAAAATTATTAATTTAACTTATTTACACTTGCTTTAATGAAGTTTCCACCAGATCATAATATAGATAATACAAAAGCTAACATATTACTATAAAATTTGTGTCTTCAAACTGTGTTTTCGTAAAGTTCTCCGTAATTTTGTGTGCAAAATCAAATTAGGGTAAAAAATTTTCAGTGTCAGATACCGAGATATTTTTGTGTTTTTATGCTTAATTACAGCTTGATATATTGAGATTTATATACCAAAATGTGCATTTTCAGTAGTTTTATAAGATTCACTACTGAATTAATTAATAAAATGTCCAGGAAAAACTAAAAATGCCAAAAATAGTCGATTTCTGACACTTAATGAAAAAACGGCCAAGCCCTTTGTAAAGACAAAAGTGTCAAAAATCGTGTGCTGTGTACAGTTTTTAACCAATCTTGATAATAGTACAATTTTGAGGTAAAAATATACAAAAACCGTGTGCCGCGTGCGATTTTAGTCCAACTTATCAATAACGTGAAATTTTGAACCGAAAATTACCAAAACCGTACGCTTTGTGTGGTTTTGAACACAATTTACAAATAAGATACAACCTAGTACTAAAAAATGACCAAAACCACACACTGCACACGGCTAATGAAATTTTCTTGAGATTTTTCGAATTTTTTACAAGATCGAATAGGGGCCGTTCACTTAGTACGTTCGCTTTTTAGGGAGGAGGGGGGGGGTCTAAGATTTTGTAACAGATTAAACAAAACAAAAGAATTTTTATACAAAAAGCGTAACGAGGGGGGGAGGGGGGTCTAAAAAGTAATTTTTTTGCGTAACGTACTTTATGAACGGCCCCATAGAGTGCCGCGGCACATGGGTCGGTAATCACTAGTTTTATACATTAAGGTGAAGAACTCTTAAGTAAGTAGTTCTATTTTGCCATTTTTCATGTCTTCTACTCCAAAACATAAAGCAAGATCAAATTTAAAGCATTGCAAACTCAACGCATCATTTTGTTGTCTAATTTTTATTTTTTACTATCTTCTTTTATAAAATTGACAAGATTAAAGTCTGTGGGAATAAATTTAATTACGGAATTTCCAAATTTAAACGTTCGTTCGATAGATAATATAATTTGCCCTTCACTCATAAGATTTACGCATTTTATATTAAATTTTTTCATTTATTTTTCAAAATTGATAAAAAAATCGTATTTCAAAAATACATTCACAAAAAAAAAGAACTGGCATATGCCAAAGATTTTGAAGTGCCTTGTCAATTTTCATGAATATTCCAGATTTTTTTTTGTTTCTTAGTTATTTAAAAATGAGACGCAATGTATATGCTTAAGCAGCAGTGGCATCTAATCTTGTAAATAACATTCCAACAAATTAGAATCGATTTCATAATTTTTATAGTTTGTCTGTTTTCTAAATGATTTTTGGATTAAGATAAAAAATTTATAAATTTAAACAATTTTGAAATACTTTTTTAATTATTTACTCTGTATCAATTTTAATAACACCTGTTAGTGATAAAGTTTTTCAAGGTTCCAAAGCTATAAATCTGGGAAAACCTTATCAAGTTCATTAACAATGATAAAACATCGGAGAGGGCATTTTGCTGGGAAATTTGTGATCTTTTTCTTTATTTTTGTCTAAACTTAAGTCAGACATGTCACGTTATGGATTTAGTATTTGTGTCCATAGAACAGGATTTTTCAAACTTACAATATAAGAGCCAAGTTCCCTTTGTTTAAGTCAAGACGCAACTTTTATGTCTAATACAAAATTTTCGTACCCAAGACACAAATTTTATATAAAACATAGTTTTTATATCCAAGACACAATTTTTATCCAAGACACATTTTTTACACAAGACACAATTTTTACCCAAGACACAATTATTGTACACAATGCATAATTTTTTGCATCCAAGACACAATTTTGGTATTCAAGACACAATTTTTGTATACAATTTTTGTATACAATTTTTGTATACAATTTTTGTATACAATTTTTGTATACAATTTTTGTATACAATTTTTGTATACAATTTTTGTATACAATTTTTGTATACAATTTTTGTATACAATTTTTGTATACAATTTTTGTATACAATTTTTGTATACAATTTTTGTATACAATTTTTGTATACAATTTTTGTATACAATTTTTGTATACAATTTTTGTATACAATTTTTGTATACAATTTTTGTACACAATTTTGGTATCTTAGACACAATTTTGGTATCCAAGACACAATTTTGGTATCCAAGATACAATTTTGGTATCCAAGACATAATTTCCCAAAAACAGGTTTGCGTTATTTCAACCCCCAAAAAATGTTTATAACCACTGAAATGTTATTAATCGTTCAATTGATAAGAATTTGCGATAAAGATAAAACCTCCAAAAAAATGATATAACAAATTATCATAATACCTCCTTAAGTGTCATATCGGGAAAATCTTGACTGTAATGGTTGACGCAGCAAATTTGTAGTACTAGTAAATCATATAAAAAGTAGAAAATAAAAACGGAGTTGAAGTCAAAAAATCAAAATAATAATCAGTTGACTGTGGCTCATTGTGGACGTCGAATGTGCATTTTTATGTCAATAAAATATTAATCTTGGAAGTAACAATTATTAAATAAACATTAATTCTAAATAAGTACAAAAAAAATGCGAGTTCGACCTACAAACAGAAATGTAATTTTTTTTTTCTTAATTATTTAAAGCAAATATTTAAATCTGTAATTTTAATTATCTTTGACTATCACGTAGTGTCTTCAAGTAGCAACGAATGTTACCGAGCAGAAGCATCATGTTACACGAGAAGTTAGAGGACAGAATTTGGGATTGTGTCGTGGATTCCGTGGATGTACAGTTTGGTTAACAGGTAAGGCATTTTGTTATTATTATTTTTAGTGATGACCCAAATATGTGCTGCAGCACACAATGAATCATGAGCCGTGTGTTGTATGCGATTTCGGTCTTGGATTTAGGCTAAAGTTGACTTAACTGGTAAAAAACTACAGAAACCGTACACTGTGTGCGGTTTTGATCAATTTTTACCTCTTATAAATGACCTTGATGATAAATTGAACAAAAATCGCACACAAGATACAGTTTTGTTTATAATTTACCTCTGATGTATACCATAGCCTAAAAAAGATTAACCAACACTATCCCTTATGACATGATACTTTTAATATATTCAAAAATATTATTTTTTTATATATTCTAATAACAGGCTTGTCTGGTGCTGGAAAAACATCAATTGGATTTGAATTAGAAGCATTTTTAGTTTCAAAAGGCATTCCATCGTATGGCCTTGACGGCGATAATATTCGTACGGGATTGAATAAAAATTTAGGATTCTCGCAATCTGATCGTGAAGAGAATATTCGTAGAGTTGCTGAAGTCGCAAAATTATTTGCTGATAGTGGTGTTGTGGCTATTTGTTCATTCGTATCACCATTCGCTGAAGATCGTGATATGGCACGAAGAATTCATAAGGAAGCTGATCTGAAATTTTATGAAATTTTTGTCGACACTCCATTATCAGTTTGTGAATCGAGAGATGTTAAAGGTCTTTATAAGAAGGCTCGTGAAGGTGCTATTCAAGGATTTACTGGTGTAACTCAAGCTTATGAGCAACCAGAACAGCCTGATTTGATTGTTAAAACTGAAGGACTTAGTATTCAAGAATCAACGGCTAAGGTTGTTGAACTTCTCGTTTCGGAAAATATCATACCAAAGTATATGAATGATTTTAATGTAAGTTGAATTAATATTTTTGGTTCTACTTTCTATGTACCTTATAGTTTACCCTAAAATTAGTATATTCAAAAAGTATATTCTCTTTACTTTTTTAAGTATACTTTTTTGAGTATACTTTTTTGAGTATACTTTTTTGAGTATACTTTTTTGAGTATACTTTTTTGAGTATACTTTTTTGAGTATACTTTTTTGAGTATACTTTTTTGAGTATACTTTTTTGAGTATACTTTTTTGAGTATACTTTTTTGAGTATACTTTTTTGAGTATACTTTTTTGAGTATACTTTTTTGAGTATACTTTTTTGAGTATACTTTTTTGAGTATACTTTTTATAGTATACTTTTTTAACATACTTTCAAAATTACCCTAGGTTACTCTATAGTACCATTTTAAAGTATCCTTAAATGTGTACTCAAAGAAGTATACCTGACCGAAAACTAACTTCCATTTTCATCATTTTAGGGCGTCCATGAACTCCTAGTTCCAGCTCACAGACACGACGCAGTTAAAAGTGAAGCACAAACATTACCAAAACTAGAAATAACTACCTTAGATTTACAATGGTTACAAGTATTATCAGAAGGATGGGCATCACCACTAACTGGATTTATGCGTGAAAAAGAATATTTACAAGCACTCCACTTCAATTGTCTAATGACAGATGAAGGAACTGTTGTTAATCATTCCATTCCAATTGTTTTGCCATTAACAGAAGCCGATAAGGATCGTCTTAAAGATGTCAGTGCATTTACGCTTACATATGAAAAGAAACCTGTTGCAATTTTACGAAATCCAGAATTTTATTATCAACGAAAAGAGGAACGAGTGAGCAGACAATTTGGTACGAGTAATCCTGACCATCCATACATCAGTTTGATCATGGAATTAGGAGATTATCTTGTCGGTGGTGATATTGAAGCATTGGAGAGAATAAAGTGGAATGATGGTTTGGATGATTATCGACTAACGCCAAATGAAATTCGTAAGAAAATTAGTGAAATTGGTGCTGATGCTGTCTTTGCCTTCCAACTTAGAAATCCAATTCATAATGGACATGCCTTATTGATGAAAGATTGCAAACGACAACTTTTGGATCAAGGATATAAAAAGCCAGTTCTTTTGCTACATCCATTGGGTGGATGGACAAAGGAAGATGATGCACCATTGGATGTTCGTATGGCACAACATCAAGCTGTTCTTGATGCTGGCATTTTAGAACGTGAAAGTACAATTATGGCAATTTTTCCATCACCAATGATGTATGCTGGTCCAACGGAAGTTCAATGGCATGCAAAATCTCGAATGAATGCAGGTGCAAACTTTTATATTGTTGGACGTGATCCAGCTGGTATGGCACATCCAAATAAGGAGCTGTATCCAGATGGAAACTTGTATGATGATACACATGGAAGTAGAGTATTGAAAATGGCACCAGGACTTGATTCTATTGTTATTCTTCCATTTAAAGTTGCAGCTTACGATAAGTCTGTTGGACAAATGGCATTCTTTGATCCAAAGCGTAAGGATGACTTCCTGTTTATTTCGGGTACGAAAATGAGAGCTTTTGCTAGAAATGGAGAATTGCCACCGGATGGATTTATGGAACCAAAGGCATGGACTATTCTTGCTGATTATTATAAATCCCTAGCTAAGAATTAAGTTTGATTTTTCTTATTTATTTTTTTATAAATTTCTTGTTAAATAAAATAATTATTTAAATGTTTATTTTAAAATTATTATTTAAATTAAACGAATTTATTTATTTTTTGAAATTCGAATCTATTCTGGATTCGTTTACTATTTCACTATTAGTCAAAAAGTATACCAAAAAGAGCATACTTTCGAAAAGTATACCTAAAAGAGTATGCTTTCGAAAAGTATACCCAAAAGAGCATACTTTTGAGAAGTATACCCAAAAGAGTATACTTTCGAAAAGTATACCCAAAAGAGTATACTTTTGAAAAGTATACCCAAAAGAGTATACTTTCGAAAAGTATACCCAAAAGAGCATATTTTTGAAAAGTATACCCAAAAGAGCAGAGTTGGAATCGTCCGATTTGGCGTCGGACGCCACTCGGCGTCGGACGTTTTTGGCGTCGGACGCCGAGCGGCGTCGGACGCCAAATTTTTTTTTGGCGTCCGACGCCAAAAGCGTCCGACGATTTGGACGCTGGGCGTCCGGCGTCCAAAAAATTTTTTTTTTATTTTTCTCTGAAAAACTCCTCGGAAAAGCGATTTTTCGCCTCGATTTTCTTAGTTGGTATGAAAAACCCCTCAGAAAAGCGATTTTTCGCGTTGATTTTCTTAGTTGGTATGAAAAACCCCTCAGAAAAGCGATTTTTCACGTTGATTTTCTTAGTTGGGATGAAAAACCCTCGGAAAAGCGATTTTTCACGTTGATTTTCTTAGTTGGGATGAAAAACCCCTCGGAAAAGCGATTTTTCACGTTGATTTTCTTAGTTGGGATGAAAAACCCCTCGGAAAAGCGATTTTTCACGTTGATTTTCTTAGTTGGTATGAAAAACCCCTCGGAAAAGCGATTTTTCACGTTGATTTTCTTAGTTGGGATGAAAAACCCCTCGGAAAAGCGATTTTTCACGTTGATTTTCTTAGTTGGGATGAAAAACCCCTCAGAAAAGCGATTTTTCACGTTGATTTTCTTAGTTGGGATGAAAAACCCCTCAGAAAAGCGATTTTTCGCGTTGATTTTCTTAGTTGGTATGAAAAACCCCTCAGAAAAGCGGTTTTTCGCGTTGATTTTCTTAGTTGGTATGAAAAACCCCTCAGAAAAGCGATTTTCACGTTGATTTTCTTAGTTGGTATGAAAAACCCTCCAGAAAATCGGTTTTTCGCGTTGATTTTCTTAGTTGGGATGAAAAACCCCTCAGAAAAGCGATTTTTCGCGTTGATTTTCTTAGTTGGTATGAAAAACCCCTCAGAAAAGCTATTTTTCGCGTTTATTTTCTTAGTTGGTATGAAAAACCCCTCAGAAAAGCGATTTTTCGCGTTGATTTTCTTAGTTGGTATGAAAAACCCCTCAGAAAAGCGATTTTTCACGTTGATTTTCTTAGTTGGGATGAAAAACCCCTCGGAAAAGCGATTTTTCACGTTGATTTTCTTAGTTGGTATGAAAAACCCCTCAGAAAAGCGATTTTTCACGTTGATTTTCTTAGTTGGGATGAAAAACCCCTCAGAAAAGCGATTTTTCACGTTGATTTTCTTAGTTGGGATGAAAAACCCCCCAGAAAAGCGATTTTTCGCGTTGATTTTCTTAGTTGGTATGAAAAACCCCTCAGAAAAGCGATTTTTCACGTTGATTTTCTTAGTTGGGATGAAAAACCCCTCGGAAAAGCGATTTTTCACGTTGATTTTCTTAGTTGGGATGAAAAACCCATCAGAAAAGCGAAAAAATTAGTTAAAGAAAGAAAAAAATTTTTTTTTTGGACGCCGGACGCCCAGCGTCCAAATCGTCGGACGCTTTGGCGTCATTGGCGTCCGACGCCTGGCGTTTTGCCAACTCTGCAAAAGAGTATAGTTTTGAAAAGTATACCCAAAAGAGCATACTTTTGAGAAGTATACCCAAAAGAGTATACTTTCGAAAAGTATACCCAAAAGAGCATACTACGCTAGTAGCTATTAGCTAGTAACTCAGCTTATTAAGAAGAAAACAAAATAAATTATCTTAAAATTTTGTAAATTATCAAAATTATTAATTGATGTAATTAAATTTATCTGAATTTTGAAAATTCTTTGGGAATGAATGGTTACTGACTGGATCTTATTTAATTACCAAATTTTGATCCTTTTTATTTATTTATTGCATTTGAAAATTTTATAATTTTAGCTTCTTCTGTATTATATTAAACATATCAAAAATTCAATAAACATTTTATTTATGAAAATATTGGTGCTGGATTTTGTAGATAAGACATGACAACAGCAGAGAAACTTAGCATGAATGAGCTTAAAACTTGTTTTGAATCTTCTGTAACACGAGAATTTGCAAACGAAATTACGGAACAATATAAAGCTAGCCATGCACAATACCTACAAAAAAATATATAAAATTTAAATGAAATCAATTTTAGGAAAAATTTTAAATTAAATTACTTCATTTTTAACATTAATCCGAGCATTGAGAAAATCATTCCCAAAATATTGAGATAATCTGGTGTGAGATCTTCTTGTGAACTTTGAATATTGTTATTTGGTTTGTATTTAACAATTCTGTCTGGTCTTCTTTCTGAATTCATCTTTATTTCAATATTTTTACTACTAAATTGACTGATTAATTTAATTTTCAACCTACTTATGTGTGGACAAATCTACAGAAAACTGTAGAACAATATAAGCATGAAAATTGATTATCTTGGGAAATTTAAATTTTAAAAAACCGTTACGAACAGTTTTTTTTCAAGAAAAAGTTTTTTTTAAAAGCTCAGAGACTCTTTTTGAACATGTTAGTGGGGTGGAGGTTATTTTACGAGAGACTAGAGGACAAAAAATATTTTTTTTCTCGAAAAAAAAAAATCTAAAAAAATTTTGGAAAAGTTCAAAAAATATTAAAAAATCACACAGACAGTCTTCTTAATTATAGAAGAAAAGAAATTTTTCTTTAAACTTAGGTTTAAATTGTAAATACCTATAAGGCATGGAATAGTTAGTAGGATTCTCTTTGATTTCTAGGATCTTCTAGGATCCAGATAATACCCCAGAAACCCAAATTAAAAATTATATTTCTTTAAATAAAATTAATTTTTTTAAGTTAATTATTCTAAGCCAGAGAAATATTTGCACTCGTAGATTAAAAATAATTCTCATTTATTCGTATCACTAAGTGTGAAATTCATGCTCTTTTAAATTTTTAATTTATTTTCCAAAACAAAATGAGCAGCTAATCTTTACTGATGAATCATTTAATAAAAATAGAATTTTGATAATTTAAATAAAAATAAGCGGAAAGTGAAAAAAATGTGAATTGTCGGACGTCAACAAAAGTTTTGTTCTTTTATTGCAACGCGAGCTTTGTACGCGAACAGGAATAAGCTAATATTTTCTTTATAAATTCAATTGATTGATTTTATTTAACATTACAATAATTTAAAAGTTTTAAAAAAAATCAAAAAAAAATTTAAAGTAATTTAAAAAAATTTGTTTTGAAAATTTAAAAAAATTAATTCAAAAAAAAATCTAAAAATTTCAAAGAAATTAATTTTAAAAAATTTTTCATTAAAATTTAAAAAAATTAAAGAAAATAAAACAAATTAAAAAAAAAACTTTAAAAAAATTAAAAAAAAAACTTTAAAAATTTTAAAAAAATTTTAAAAAAATTTCAAAAAAAATTAAAAAAAATTGAGAAAAAATTCAAAAAAGATTTTAAAAAATTTTTAAAAAAATTTTAAAAAAGTTGAAAAAATTTAAAAAAATTTAAAAAAATTTAAAAAAATTTAAAAAAATTTAAAAAAATTTAAAAAAATTTAAAAAAATTTAAAAAAATTTAAAAAAATTTAAAAAAATTTAAAAAAATTTAAAAAAATTTAAAAAAATTTAAAAAAATTTAAAAAAATTTAAAAAAATTTAAAAAAATTTAAAAAAAATTTTAAAAAAATTGAAAAAAAAATTAAAAAAAATATTAAAATAATTTTTAAAAATGTTTAAAAAAAAACAACTAAATTTTTTAAAAAATTTAAAAAAATTAAAAAAAAAATTAAATAAATTTCCAAAAAATTTCAAAAAAAGTTATAAAAAATTTAAAAAAATTTAAAAAAATTTAAAAAAATTTAAAAAAATTTAAAAAAATTTAAAAAATTTAAAAAAATTTAAAAAAAAAATTAAAAAAAATTAAAAAAAAATTAAAAAATTATAAAAATTTTGAAGAATTTCAGTTTTCCATTTTTTACAAACTATTTACTAACATTGTTTATATACTTTTGTAATATGAATTTATAAAAAACATCTTTTAAAAATGTCAGTTTTTGTAATCCCCATTCAATAAAACCTATTTATTTATAAATAAATTTTTCAAAAAACTTACCATCCAACAAACTTTCCACCAGTCTCCAATTCAAAACACAAGAATTTATCAACTGTCAACATTTCACTTGCACTAATTTTCACAAAATTCTTTTAATAAATGTTTATTCTAACAAGATTAAAAACATACTAAATTGAACAACATTTTTATTTAATTTATTCTCATTTATTTTTGAGAAGATTCTGCTCTCTCGTTCATTTAGCTTTATTTAATTCTATAAACAAATTATCGTTCAAGGTCAAACGTCATAAGTTAATGATCGCATGCAGCTTTAGTTGAATAATATTTTGATGACGATGATGAATAAGTGACAACTTGAGTAGAGTAGAAATTCAAATGAGAGGAGTTTTTTTAGGAAAATATTGTCAAAAAATATTGAGGATGAAGATAACGGAGCATTACAAAGAATTGGAGAAGGAGCTAGGCTTTCTCGCTATCGGGATCGGGATCGGGAAATCCCGATCCCGAAAAATCCCGATCCCGAAAAATCCCGGGATCCCGAAAAATTTCGGGATCGGGATTGAAAATCCCGATTTTAACCATTTGCATAGTAAAATTTTTTTTTTGACTTTTTTTTTCAAAAAAAATCTTACATTTTTTTTGAACTGAGTATTTAAAGAAATATTCACTTTAAATTTTATTAAAATTTAGTGTCATTTGATACTTCATTTTGTTGAAATTTTAAAAAATTTGGAAAATCAACCAAAATTCGTAAAAAACTATATTTTTTAAAAAAAAATATTTTTGATACTTAGAAAAAAGTTTTTATCATGGTTAAAATAATCGAAAATTGATTTTAAAATTAAACCTTAATTTAAAAAAATATTATTTTAAAGACTTTATATAATAATCTAAAAACAATTCTATAAATTAATGATACTTTCTAAAACATACATCAAAATGAAACTCTAGAAATAATTTTACTAATTTTTTAATTTTGTAGTTTATTGAACCATTAATGACCAATTGCAGCAAAATTGGGGGAAGTATATTTTTTTGGAAAATATTTTATTGGAACGGAATTTTTTGGAAAATATTTTTCTGGAAAAAGAATTATTTGGAATGGATTTTTTTGGAATTGCAGTTTTCTGGAAACGGATTTCCCAAAAAATTATTTTCCAAATAAAATTTTTCCAAAAAAATCCGTTTCCAGAAAACTGCAATTCCAAAAAAATCCATTCCAAATAATTCTTTTTCCAGAAAAATATTTTCCAAAAAATTCCGTTCCAAAAAAATATTTTCCAAAAAAATATAGTCCGCCCAAAATTGTATCAGAAATATGTTGTCCAAAAAAATAAAAACTTTTAAAAATTAATTACCTTCATTCAAATATTAAAATTGGATATAAAATCAACATAAGTTTTTCAAAAATATCTTTCGGGATTTCCCGGGAAATCCCGGGTAATCCCGATCCCGATCCCGAAAAGCAATCGGGATCGGGATTTCGAGAAAGCCTAGAAGGAGCCAAGGGTGTGGAACTGATCAAATTGATTTTTGATCATTTTTGATTTTTTTTGATCATTTTTGATCAATTTGATCAGTTCCACACCCTGGGAAGGAGCTTGAAGCTAAGGAGGCGGTTTCTTCAGGAGCTTTATTGTTTTTTTCTTTTGAAATTAATTAAACTATCCAGTTGCGTAGCCAGGGGGGATTTTTGGAGTTTTAACCCCCCCCCCTCTTCTTAAAAAAATCTTCAATTTGCTAGTTTTTTGAGAAAAAATACCCCCCCTCCCCATCTGATTTATTTTTTCCACATAAAAGGTTGGCCACTACTGCTCTAGGGTATTTTTACCAGAAAAATTCAAAATGAGACATTTTTAACATAGCAAAATATATGATGAAATTTTAAGACCCGAAAGGCACAGATCGGATAATCGAGATGAATCTGGCACCGAACCGGAGTGAATCTAACATCAAGCTGGCATAACATTTATACCGGAGTGGTGCTGGCTTCACTACGGCTTGGCGCCGGATTTCTTCTCCATTATCCGACTTGTACCTTTCGGGATAATCCGTAATATTGAAATTATCCTAATAAGTTCATCCTAACCGACAAGAACAGAATCAACAACATAAACAAAATACTTTACCGCACATGTGACAAATCTTGTTTTTGAAAACACAATACACAATGAAAAGAATCTTCAATACGTAGCTGTAAATACACAAAACATTTCCGTGTATTAGTTCCTCATAAAAATCACATCTGCATTAGTATTTGTTAACCAATACAACAACAACACATTAAAACATATTTTCAGTGTTATCAAAATTTATTAATTCACAAATTAAAATAAAAAATTCACTGCCATTAAAAAATTAAAAAATAATGACAAGCTATAAAGTACATTATTTTGATTTTCGTGCACGTGCCGAAGCAATTCGATTCCTTTTAAGCTACGGTGGAGTTAATTTTGATGACATTCGATTTGAGGAAGATGTTTGGCCAAAAATTAAGCCGAGTAAGAAGAAAAAAAAAAATCGAAAATTCTCGAAAAAGTTAAATTAAATGTCAATTTTTTTCAGCCATGCCATTTGGAAAAGTTCCAGTTCTAGAGATTGATGGAGAAAGATATTCGCATACAATTGCAATTTGTAGCTTCTTGGGTGAAAAATTCAATCTCGCTGGATCAAATGAGATTGAAAAAATGCAGATCCAGACTGCTGCATTGTTCATTTATGACTTGATTGGAAGTAAGTATTGTGGGTTGTGGTGTTGGTTGTTTGGGTTTAGAGGTGATAAATCAGAATCATAGGATCAGAAATCATGAATTGCATCCTTTTGGAATATTTTTAATATCATTGGTCCTCAAATTTCATCAAATTAAGCCACAACAATCAACCAATGTCTAATCTTCCTTTCCATCCACCCCAACTAATATTAATATCATTTTCAGAATGTGAAGACATCACTTACTACTACAAAGATGCCTTCGGAAAAGACCATTACGAAAAGGAAGTCAACAAGCTTATTAATGAAATCATCCCAACAGCTTTAACATTATTTGATGGTATTGTCGCTGACAATAATGGATATTTTGTAAATGGCAAATTGACATGGGTTGATTTGTATTTTGCATCACTTGCTGACTACTTCCAAGGATTGTTCACCTGGGCTGAGTTGAAACAAGATGCTAACTTTGTTGATAAATATGAAAACCTTAAGAAATTGAAGGAGAAGGTATTGGCTATTGAAAGTATCAAGAATTGGGTTGAAAAGAGACCAGTTACAATTGCATAAATTAATTTTGTGTGTGAAGGAGTTGGTTTCATGGGTATGTGCTAAATAGTATACCCAAAAGAGTATACTTTTGAAAAGTATACCCAAAAGAGTATAGTTTTGAAAAGTATACCCAAAAGAGTATAGTTTTGAAAAGTATACCCAAAAGAGTATAGTTTTGAAAAGTATACCCAAAAGAGTATACTTTTGAAAAGTATACCCAAAAGAGTATACTTTTGAAAAGTATACTTTCGAAAAGTATACCCAAAAGAGTATACTTTTGAAAAGTATACCCAAATGAGTGTAGTTTTGAAAAGTATACCCAAAAGAGTATAGTTTTGAAAAGTATACTAAAAAGAGTATGCTTTTGAGAAGTATACCCAAAAGAGTATAGTTTTGAAAAGTATACTAAAAAGAGTATGCTTTTGAGAAGTATACCCAAAAGAGTATAGTTTTGAAAAGTATACCCAAAAGAGTATACCCAAAAGAGTATACTTCTGAAAAGTATACCCAAAAGAGCATACTTTTGAAAAGTATACCCAAAAGAGCATACTTTTGAAAAGTATACCCAAAAGAGTATACTTTTGAAAAGTATACCCAAAAGAGTATACTTTTGAAAAGTATACCCAAAAAAGTATAGTTTTGAAAAGTATACCCAAAAGAGTATACTTTTGAAAAGTATACCCAAAAAAGTATACCCAAAAGAGTATAGTTTTGAAAAGTATACCCAAAAGAGTATAGTTCTTAAAAGTATACCCAAAAAGTATACTTTTACCAAAATCGTAAAATATACCCATGAAACCTACACCTAAAGCCAACTATAAACTTTATTATTACCTCATTTAAATACAAATTATTCATGAATATTAAATAAAGAGATTTTTACATAACACTACATTTCCACCATTTCTTATTAGATTGTTCATGAAGTTGATTTTTCAATTGTTCATTTTCCAGCCTAGCTTCAAGTTCCATCCTAAAAGCTTCTGCTGCTTTAAGTTCAGCATCATTTTTTTCAGCACGAAGTCTTTCAGCCTCAAGTCTTGCTTCTGCAATTTCCTTTTCCTTCAAATATTTTTCATGTTCGATTGCTTTTGAAGCTTTAAGAGCTTCAAGTTCTCGAAGCTTTTCCGCCGCTTTCTTTTCATTCTCAATTTGCTCAAGTTGAAGTTTTTGCTTTTCTTCGAGCGCTTTTCGCGTTTTTTCTCTTTCCTCTTCAATTTTCTTGATGCTTGTCTCGGAACGGCTTTTCCATTCCATGAGAAGTTTATCGATTTGCTTAGCAAGTTCCTTTTTGAATTTAGTTTCGTGTTCACTATTTCCCATCTTTTTTGATTCCTTGTACATGAGCAGTGCTTGATTTTTACTCATGTTATGGAAAATTGGAATTTGTGTCACATTTGTGATCAGATCTTGATTCTTGTAAATTGTTTCTTTGTAGTTGTCAACACACATTCCAACAAGGATGTTCATCTGCTTCTCAACTGTAGATTCGTAGATTGATTGAGCTTGTGGAAGTTTATCAGATTGGAATAGTTTGAAGTATTGCAGGACGTATTCTAAGAATTCTGATCCTTTGAGGTCTTTTCCGTTGATTTTCTTGAGGACTAGTCTTTCGGTCTTTAAAAGATATTCGATGAGGTTAAATAATTCAATTTTAAAGTCTTCATCCATAGCTCCCCAGTTTCCATCGTATTTCTTGTTATTCTTGAGGTTTCTGCCTCCTCCAGCTACTTGCTTTCCTGTTTAGGAACAAAATGTTGAATTTTTGTCAAATTTAGTTAAGAACTTCAAACTTACCAGGATGTGGAAGCAAAGCGCAACTAATTTCCTCAAATGAGCTATGAATAAATTGTCGAACAGACTTAAGTTCTTCTTTTTGACCACTTTTAACTTTTAGGAAGAATTTTAAATATGACTCGCCGCCTTCGGTTCCAAATGGATGATCGTCAGGATTAGACTGCAAAAAATTAGAAATTGATGAAAATGTGAAAAAATTTCGGAAAGTTCGTGCAAAATTTTCGGAAAATTTGTAAAAAAAAATTGGATAAGTTGTGAAAAATTTCGGAAAATGTGCGAAAAATTTTGAAAAATTCGTTAAAATTTTGAAAATTTTGGAAATTTCTTGGAAAAATTTGGAAAATTCGTGAAAAATTTCGGAAAAATTTCAGAAAAATCGTGAAAAATTTAGGAAAACCTATGAAAAATTGTGGAAAAAATCGTAAAAAGTTTCGGAAAAATTGTGAAAAATTTCGGAAAATTCATGAAAAATTTCGGAAAAATTGTGAAAAATTTCGGAAAATTTGTAAAAAATTTCGGAAAATTCGTGAAAATTTTTGGAAAATTCATGAAAAATTTTGGAAAACTCGTGAAAAATTTCGAAAAATTCGTGAAAATTTTTGGAAAATTCATTAAAATTTTGAAAATTTTGGAAATTTCTTGGAAAACTTCGGAAAATTCGTGAAAAATTTCGAAAAAATCGTAAAAGTTTTGGAAAAATTGTGAAAAATTTCGGAAAATTCATGAAAAATTTAAGAAAATCTATGAAAAATTTAAGAAAATCTATGAAAAATTTTGGAATATTCATGAAAAATTTTGGAAAAATTGTGAAAAATTTCGGAAAATTCGTAAAAAAATTCGGAAAATTCGTGAAAATTTTTGGAAAATTCATGAAAAATTTTAGAAAACTCGTGAAAAATTTCGGGAAATTCGTGAAAATTTTTGGAAAATTCATGAAAAATTTTGGAAAACTCGTGAAAAATTTCGGAAAACTCGTGAAAATTTTTGGAAAATTCATTAAAATTTTGAAAATTTTGGAAATTTCTTGGAAAACTTCGGAAAATTCGTGAAAAATTTCGGGAAAATCGGAAAAGTTTTGGAAAAATTGTGAAAAATTTCGGAAAATTCATGAAAAGTTTAAGAAAATCTATGAAAAATTTTGGAATATTCATGAAAAATTTCGGAAAAATTGTGAAAAATTTCGGAAAATTCGTAAAAAAATTCGGAAAATTCGTGAAAATTTTTGGAAAATTCATGAAAAATTTTAGAAAACTCGTGAAAAATTTCGGGAAATTCGTGAAAATTTTTGGAAAATTCATGAAAAATTTTGGAAAACTCGTGAAAAATTTCGGAAAATTCGTGAAAGATTTTGAAAAATTCGGTAAAAATTTCGGAAAATTTGTGAAAAATTTCAGAAAATTCGTGAAAATTTTTGGAAAATTCATGAAAAATTAAGAAAAATTCGTAACAAGTTTTGAAAAATTTGTGAAAAATTTCGGAAAATAATTCGGAAAAGAATCGGAAAATTCGGGAAAAATCCTTTAAAAAATTAAAATTAAAAAAAATGCGTTTTTTCGTCGTTTTTCCTCATTTTGAAAACCACATAGCCGCAATTTTTATGTCAAACTCAATTTTACTCCTAAAGCTTCAAATATTCAGTTCAAACCACAAATCAAAAAACCACAAAACTCACCCAATCTCTAATCAAAAACAATAAATTTTGAAATGGTTTTCCAGACGATCCATGACTGTCGTCAGCAGCAAACTTAGCAAATTCAGTAGCAAACTGCAAATACTGCAACTGATCTTCCTGTACAACTCCCGACAAGTTCAACACTTGAATTGATGAAATCAAGGTTCCAAGTGCAAAAATTCTTGAATTATCCATCGGTGACGTCTCATTGTCAAAAAGTCCTTGCGTGTCCATAACAACAATTGCAATTTTTTCACCATTTGTCTCAATTGTATGAAGGAAAATGTCATTCCACATGACGATGCCAGTTGTGTCACGAGTTGATCCTGAACGCCATGAAAATCCAGCCAATGGCTCATCTTCTGCACCTGGCCAGTCATCTGGATTTTCAACTGGATTATTTGGATAATTTATTGATGGGAACTGAAATTATATTGGAATTTACAATTAAAGCTACTAAGGTCAATAAATACTCACATTTGCGTACAAAAATCTCAAACAATAATCCAAAAAGAAGCTTTTGCCTTTTCTATAAGCACCGATGATTGAAAATGCAACAATTTTACGGTTCTTTACGTCTGGATGTTCAAACATTTTCTTTAATGGACCTTCGTCAACAATAACTTTATTGTCTTGAGAAAATTTTAAGACATTTTCAGGCTTTCCATGTGGATGATCGTGACCCATTTTTTGACTCAATTTTGGTTGATAATTTGAAATATTTTCGTTCTTAACGATTCAGAACACACAACACAATTAATTATTCGATATTATTTGATTCAATATTTTATAGATATTAGAATGGGAATATTTTGAGGTTTGGAAAATTTACAATTTTATTAGATTAGCATTAAAGCTTAAAATGTATTTCAATTTGGGAATTTTACAGCCACAAAAAGGTTTTTCCATTGATTTTGAAAAGGCAGAGTTGGAAATTTATATTTTAAGAAGTAACTAGTTATGAAGCGGATCACGCTTCATGGAGATATTCACACCGTTTCCAAACGACGCTGATTAATTCGAAAATATCTTTTTTGCGTTATAAAACTGATAAAAACAGAAGATTAGAGCAAAAATTTTAAAATGCAGAGTACAGATTAACACTTGAGATAAAATAATATCTGCTATTTTTTAATTCCGCTTCGCTCCAGTTGCTGCTCCGCGGTCAGTCTATTCAGAAGATCAGATTTTCTTATCTATTAGTCTTTTCGTTAGATTAGACCAGTGTTATATATTATTGCTCCGCGGTCAGTCTAATCAAAAGATCAGATTTTCTTAAATATTTGTCTTTTCGTTACATTAGACTTTATCATAGGTTACAGCTTCGATAGTTTTGCAACTTCCGCTTCGCTGCAGTTGCTGCTCCGCGGTCAGTAAATTCAATATATCAGACTTTCATGTATGATTATCTTTGTTAGATAAGACTTTATCATAGATTACAGTCTCGATAGTTTTGCAACTTCCGCTTCGCTCCAGTTGCTGCTCCGCGGTCAGTCTATTCAATAGATCATACTTTCATGTCATCATACTTCCGCTTCGCTCCAGTTGCTGCTCCACGGTCAGTCTATTCAATAGATCAGACTTTTATGTATGATTATCTTTGTTAGATTAGACTTTACCATAGATTACAGTCTCGATAGTTTTGCAACTTCCGCTTCGCTCCAGTTGCTGTCTCGCAGTCAGTAAATTCAATAGATCAGACTTTCATGTATGATTAGTTTTGTTAGATTAGACTTTACCATAGATTACAGTCTCGATAGTTTTGCAACTTCCGCTTCGCTCCAGTTGCTGCTCCACGGTCAGTCTATTCAATAGATCAGACTTTGATGTATGATTATCTTTGTTAGATAAGACTTTATCATAGATTACAGTCTCGATAGTTTTGCAACTTCCGCTTCGCTCCAGTTGCTGCTCCGCGGTCAGTCTATTCTGTAGATCATACTTTTATGTATGATAATCTTTTTTAGATCAGACTTTATCATAGATTACAGTCTCGATAGTTTTGCAACTTCCGCTTCGCTCCAGTTGCTGCTCCGCGGTCAGTCTATTCAATAGATCAGACTTTCATGCATAATTTTCTTTGTTAGATAAGACTTTACCATAGATTACAGTCTCGATAGTTTTGCAACTTTCGCTTCGCTCCAGTTGCTGCTCCGCGATCAGTAAATTCAATAGATCAGACTTTCATGTATGATTATTTTTGTTAGATTAGACTTTACCATAGATTACAGTCTCGATAGTTTTGCAACTTCCGCTTCGCTCCAGTTGCTGCTCCGCGGTCAGTCTATTCTGTAGATCAGAGCTACATATATGTTGATCTTTTTGTTAGATAAGACTTTACCATATATGTTGGTCTTTTTGTAAGATCAGACTTTATCATAGATTACAGTCTCGATAGTTTTGCAACTTCCGCTTCGCTCCAGTTGCTGCTCCGCGGTCAGTCTATTCAATAGATCAGACTTTTATGTATGATTATCTTGGTTAGATAAGACTTTATCATAGATTACAGTCTCGATAGTTTTGCAACTTCCGCTTCGCTCCAGTTGCTGCTCCGCGGTCAGTAAATTCAATAGATCAGACTTTCATGTATGATTATCTTTGTTAGATTAGACTTTACCATAGATTACAGTCACGATAGTTTTGCAACTTCCGCTTCGCTCCAGTTGCTGCTCCACGGTCAGTCTATTCAATAGATCAGACTTTGATGTATGATTATCTTTGTTAGATAAGACTTTATCATAGATTACAGTCTCGATAGTTTTGCAACTTCCGCTTCGCTCCAGTTGCTGCTCCGCGGTCAGTCTATTCTGTAGATCATACTTTTATGTATGATAATCTTTTTTAGATCAGACTTTATCATAGATTACAGTCTCGATAGTTTTGCAACTTCCGCTTCGCTCCAGTTGCTGCTCCGCGGTCAGTAAATTCAATAGATCAGACTTTCATGTATGATTATTTTTGTTAGATTAGACTTTACCATAGATTACAGTCTCGATAGTTTTGCAACTTCCGCTTCGCTCCAGTTGCTGCTCCGCGGTCAGTCTATTCTGTAGATCAGAGCTACATATATGTTGATCTTTTTGTTAGATAAGACTTTACCATATATGTTGGTCTTTTTGTAAGATCAGACTTTATCATAGATTACAGTCTCGATAGTTTTGCAACTTCCGCTTCGCTCCAGTTGCTGCTCCGCGGTCAGTCTATTCAATAGATCAGACTTTTATGTATGATTATCTTGGTTAGATAAGACTTTATCATAGATTACAGTCTCGATAGTTTTGCAACTTCCGCTTCGCTCCAGTTGCTGCTCCGCGGTCAGTAAATTCAATAGATCAGACTTTCATGTATGATTATCTTTGTTAGATTAGACTTTACCATAGATTACAGTCACGATAGTTTTGCAACTTCCGCTTCGCTCCAGTTGCTGTCTCGCAGTCAGTAAATTCAATAGATCAGACTTTTATGTATGATTATCTTTGTTAGATTAGACTTTACCATAGATTACAGTCTCGATAGTTTTGCAACTTCCGCTTCGCTCCAGTTGCTGCTCCACGGTCAGTCTATTCAATAGATCAGACTTTCATGTATGATTATCTTTGTTAGATAAGACTTTATCATAGATTACAGTCTCGATAGTTTTGCAACTTCCGCTTCGCTCCAGTTGCTGCTCCGCGGTCAGTAAATTCAATAGATCAGACTTTCATGTATGATTATCTTTGTTAGATAAGACTTTACCATATATGTTGGTCTTTTTGTAAGATCAGACTTTATCATAGATTACAGTCTCGATAGTTTTGCAACTTCCGCTTCGCTCCAGTTGCTGCTCCGCGGTCAGTCTATTCAATAGATCAGACTTTTATGTATGATTTTCTTGGTTAGATAAGACTTTATCATAGATTACAGTCTCGATAGTTTTGCAACTTCCGCTTCGCTCCAGTTGCTGCTCCACGGTCAGTCTATTCAATAGATCAGACTTTCATGTATGATTATCTTTGTTAGATAAGACTTTATCATAGATTACAGTCTCGATAGTTTTGCAACTTCCGCTTCGCTCCAGTTGCTGCTCCGCGGTCAGTAAATTCAATAGATCAGACTTTCATGTATGATTATCTTTGTTAGATAAGACTTTACCATATATGTTGGTCTTTTTGTAAGATCAGACTTTATCATAGATTACAGTCTCGATAGTTTTGCAACTTCCGCTTCGCTCCAGTTGCTGCTCCGCGGTCAGTCTATTCAATAGATCAGACTTTTATGTATGATTTTCTTGGTTAGATAAGACTTTATCATAGATTACAGTCTCGATAGTTTTGCAACTTCCGCTTCGCTCCAGTTGCTGCTCCACGGTCAGTCTATTCAATAGATCAGACTTTTATGTATGATTATCTTTGTTAGATAAGACTTTATCATATATGTTGGTCTTTTTGTTAGATTAGACTTTAATAATCGGCTATAATTTTTCAGTTTTTCGTTGATTTCTCCGGAACCGCTGCATGAATCATTACCAAAAGTTTCGTGGCACCATCGGAGCCCAATACACACATTTTGGTCCATATTTGAAGTCCTAACTCGCTTCCGTTTTCCCGGAATTTGGCCGACTATAGTCCAAGCAGTGTCTACATCAACAGTTTTTCGCGATTTTCTCGGAAACAATGCAACCAATTTTCATGTGGTTTGCGGCATTTTGTAGAGAATTCCAAGGCCTAACTTTTATGTAATTAGGGTAAAAAGCGTAAAAATGCTTAATTTAAGAGAAAAACGCAAAAAACGGTTTTTGAGAGTGTAGTAAAAACAATATATTCACGCCGTGAAACGGTGTGAATATGAAAAGATTGCTTTAAAAGAACTAAGATAGGGGCGTAGCTAGAAATTTTTTGAGAGGGGGGGGGGTTGAAATTTTTTGTATGGAACGAAAAATTTAGTTGAGACTGGGGGGTTGGTACATTTTTCCCAAAAAAGCCTAGCAAACTGAAGAAATTTCTTCCCAAAAAGAGGGCCCCCTCAAAAACCACCTAAACTCCTCCCCTTGGCTACGCCCCTGAACTTCGGGGTTGTTCATAACCAGGGACTTAGCCAGGGGTTCACCCCCCCCTCCCCCATTTTTTTAAAACAAAAAAAAACGTTTATTTAAAATTTGAAAAAAATAACGGATTTTGAATTTTTGAATAAAATTAATGTTAATGTTTTGTTTACAAAAAAAGGTTATGAATTTTCAACCTCCCCCCCCCATAAAAAAAATCCTGGCTACGCCCTTGTTCATAACATTCGTAACACCAAAAATAACCATTTTAGACCCCTCCCAACCTTGAAATAAAGCGTAACAAAAATATAAATTTTCCAACATTTTCGCTAATTTTGAAAAAGTGCTACGTAACAAATTTTTACACCCCTTCCTCACCCTCCACGTAATACCCCGTAACAAAATCTTAGACACCTCCCCTTCCTCCCTAAGGGGCCATTCACTTATTACGTAACACTCTGAGGAGGAACGGGGTCGAGATACGGTCTATTGTTCTCGCACCTGATTATTTTGTTAAAAACGTTATGGAGGGGGTTAAAAATTTAATTCCTGAAGTAAGGAACACAATTGAAACTGAAAAATTCAATTTGCAAAAGTTTTCATCATGAAATGTTGAATGAAATGTTCTTATACACAAAATTGCGAAAGTGGAACAAAGTGAAAAAGAAACCAAATTGGCCGCGAGGTTAAGAAGCACCGACTTTCAACTCTTGAGTCATGACATCAAATCCAGTCACCAGCGCAAAAACTTTTTCATTTGGTTGCTGGTCAACCTTTTTTGTGTCTCGGCACACCTTATGAGTAAGTCATGACAGACTATCAAAGAGTCATTGAAGATAATTTTATGTTTTCATGCAATCGCAACATAAATTGTGTATATAGTAAGGAAAAAAAAATGAATCGTCCAAGTTTTTCCAAAGCTAATGCATTTAGTGCTGTCGATGATATACCATATGGTGAAATTGAAAAATTATTTCACAATGTAAATGATGACAATGCAATTTTAAATCCCAAAGAACACAATCCACATGAATCAACAAATGCTGATAAAAATCTAAAAATTGACTTAAATGCTGATCATCAGCAACAAAAACATAAAGATGAAGCAATTGACGAAATAATATCAAATCTTTCTGAAACGATTGGTGATCTAGAATTTCAAATTGGAGTTGAATGTGTCATGCATGAGCTCATCATTAAATAATGTTAGTGCTTGCTATAATCTTGCATTACTTTATGAGCAAGGATTAGGTGTCAAAAAGGATTTAAGAAGTGCATCAAAACTTTATAAATTGGCTGGTGAGCATGGGCATGATAAAGCGTTATATAACATGGGAGTTTATTATGCAAAAGGAATTGGAGGAGTCAAAAAGAGTTTTAAGAATGCTAAATTATGTTTTGAAAAAGCTGCAAGTCTTGGAAATTTAGATGCTGTCGCAGCATTGTCACTTTTGATTTTAGAAAAGAAGAAATAAATATCAAGAAATTGTGAAGTTCTAGGACACATTCGAGACCTCCCTCGGTTCCCTACACTCAGTTAAGAACATATACTAGAAAAAATAGTCAAATTTGTATGAAAAATGTCACTTCCAACAGCCATAACTCGAAAAGGAAGTAATAAATTCAAAAAACCGTTTCTCCAGTCACTTTCTATATAAGAGGTAGAAGCTACCACTGTGACAAATGGAGCTTTCTTTGAAGATTAGATGCGGACACAGACGGAATTACAGATAATAGAGCTTTGGGAACATTTCGACTGAAGATGGAAAATATTTTTAGCATTTATATTATAAATTAAATTTAAAAAGTATTAAGTAGACTTTCCCGATGCCGAGACCAGGACCGAGATTTCCCAAGAATTTCCCGATCCCGTCCCGAGTCCGGAAAATGTGCCGGGACCGGTAAATCGGGAAAGCCTACTATTAAGAATTAAAATAAAAATAAAATTTTATTAAATCATTATTTTTGTATTTTTTCATTTTTTTTATTCAAAAAATATTCTAATCTAATATCCATCAACATTTAAAACTTCCAAAACAGACCAATCAGATTTCTTGTATTCATATCCACCATGTGAGATGTAAGCTTCATTGTAGTGCAACTTTCCAGGATAAAGATTTCCATTATGAAGAGCTTGAATTATATAAATTTTATTTCCAAGCATGTCATAACCTCCGGGAATTTTTCTACTAGATTCGCGTGATTTGTGTACCCAAATGTAACGGGAGTGTGTGAGAACCTGATGAGACAATGTTGGAAATATTTATAAAGTAATTTTTAATGGTTTAATACTTCTGCGAGGCGCTTTTTCTACTGTTCTAAAATTCTTACCTCAAAATCTGTCTGAACATATTCTTGACCATTGTAAGGAATAAATGCGTTATTTAATTGAGGACAATATTTTCCAACAATCATTTCATTATCTCGCTTAGCTCTGATTACATAATAAGATCCATTGCTATCGTTTCCACCAAGAACTGCAAACTGTGGAACACCACTTTTCGAAGAACTCCATTCCACCCAAATGCCATCTGTTCTTAAAAGTTCTGTTAATGGAAATTAAATTTTTTTATTTTTCGACTGAAATTACTGCAAAATTTTACTTTTCGGCTGAAAATTTTTTTAAAATTTTTCCTTTTCGGTTAAAATTTTTGCCAAATTTTTACTTTTCGGACGAAATTTTTACCAATATTTTAATTTTCGGACGAAATTTCTGCCAAACTTTCACTTTTCGGACGAAATTTCTGCCAAATTTTCACTTTTCTGTTGAAATTTCTGTCAAATTTTTATATTCGGTCAAATTTCGGCTGAATTTTTATTTTCGGTCGTAATCCTGTAAAAATTTTATTTTTGGCTGAAATTTTTGTCGAATTTTTACTTTTTGAACAAAGTTTTTGCCAACTTTTTTTTACTTTTCGGCCAAAATTTCTGCCAGATTTTTACTTTGCGGACGAAATTTTTGCCAAATTTTTTTTTTCGGCTGAATTTTTTTACCGAATTTTTATTTTTTGGCTGAAATATTTTCCAAATTTTTATTTTTCGGCTGAAATTTTCGCCGAAGTTTTATCTTTTACTCCAGTACCCTAAATTACTTACTAAACTGTTCCTCTTGCTTCCTATTTTCTTCATCAATTCTCAACCTCTCCTCTTGAAGTGCCCGAACGCGCTCAGCCTTTTGAAATTGAAGTTCCCTTTCAGCTTTTATTCTTTCCTGTCTCAGCTCTTCTTCTGCAGCTTTTCTTTCATTTTCCATCTTTTTGAGCTTCGATTGATGAACTTCATCTAGTTCTAGTCGTGTCCGTTCCTTTTCAGCTTCTATGATTTGAATTCTTCTATCCACTGACTCCTTCCATTCTTTAAATGCTTCATCAATTTTCACTACTAAGATTAATTTGAATTTTTCAATTAGCTCCAAATTTCCAATTTTCTTTGATTTTTTGAACTTATTTAAAGCACGATCTCTACTTCCAGTATGGAATAGTGAAATGTGCCGTGCATTTTTGATTACATTTTGGTTCATGTAAACAGTTTCTTTGTAAGTTTCGACGCACGAATCAACTAAAATGTTCATTTGCTTCTCAACTGTTGAGTCATAGATTGATTGAGCTTGTGGAAGTTTATCGGATTGGAATAGTTTGAAGTATTGCAGGATGAATTCTGAAAATTCAGAAGATTTAAGATACTTGTCGTTAATTTTCTTGAGGACTAGTCTTTCAGGTTTAAGAAGGTACTCGATGAGATTGAATAATTCAATTTTGAAGTCTTCATCCATTTCACCCCAGTTTCCGTCGTACTTTTTGGTAGTCTGAGCGATTCTGACTCTTCCACTGGAAACTGCTTTGCCTGTGAATTGGAAAATTTAAGAAAATTCGGAAAATTTATGAAAAATTCGGAAAAATTTCGGAAAATTTTGGAAAATTCGGAAAAATTTCGGAAAATTTTGGAAAACTTTGAAAAATTTGTGAAAAATTAATGAAAATTTTGTAAAAATTAAGAAAAATTCGGAAAAATCTGGAAAAAATCGTTTAAAATTGGTAAGTTCGTGAAAAGTTTGTGAAAATTTTAGAAAAATTTCGAAAAATTTTGGAAAACTTCGGAAAATTTCGGAAATGATTTGAATGATTTGTGAAAATTTCAGACAATTTTGAAAAATTTGAGAAAATTTTGGAAAAAATTCGGAAAATTTTGGAAAACTTTGAAAAATTTGTGAAAATTTTTGAAAAAAATTCGGAAAATTCATGAAAAATTTATGAAAATTTTGGAAAAACTTTGGAAAATTTTTGAAAAATTCGGAAAATTTCGGAAAATTTTTGAAAAAAATTCGGAAAATTCATGAATAATTTATGAAAATTTTGGAAAAATTCGGAAAATTTTGGAAAAACTCGGAAAATTTAGGAAAATTTTGGAAAATTTCGGAAAATTTAAAAAAATTTCGAAAAATTTCGAAAAACTTCGAAAAATTTATGAGAATTTTGGAAAATTTTGTAAAAATTAAGAAAAATTCGGAAAATTCGTGAAAGATCTGGGAAAACTCGCTAAAAATTGAAAAGTTAGAGAAAAGTTTGCGAAAATTTTGGAAAATTTTGGAAGTTTTTTGAAAATTTTGGAAAAAATTCGGAAAATTTTTGGAAAAAATTTTGGAAAATTTTGAAAAATTTAAGAAAAATTTTGAAGATTTTATGAAAATCTTAGAAAAACTCACCTGGATAAGGAAATAAAGCACAACAAAGATCTTCAAATGAATTATGAAGAAATTCTCGAACTGACTTCAATTCCTCCTTTTGTCCTTCCTTGATTCTTAAAAAATCTTCCAAGTAACCTTCACCCCCTTCTATTCCAAAAAGATATTCATCTGGATTGGACTAAATATAAATTTACTTTAGTATATTTTGAAAATGAACCAATCGGCACACTTTAAACTGTTGTCAGCTCAGCGACGAGGCGACAGTAAACATAGGAAAAAGAGTAGCAGCCACTACAAGTGCCAATCGGATCAATTATTCCTCCAATTCTTACCCAATCTCTAACCAAAAACAGCAACTTCTGAAATGGTTTTCCAGCCGTTCCGTGACTTTCATCAGCAGCAAATTTTGCATATTCTGTGGCAAACTGTAAGTATTGCAATTGATCCTCTTGAATTACACCTGACAAGTTCAGAACTTGTATTGATGAAAGTAAAGTTGAAATTGCAAAGATTTTTGAATTATTTTTTGAGCTCGTCTCATTGTCAAAAAGTCCTTGCGTGTCCATAACAACAATTGCAATTTTTTCGCCATTTTGTCTCAATTGTATGAAGGAAAATGTCATTCCACATGACAATGCCAGTTGTGTCACGAGTTGATCCTGAACGCCATGAAAATCCAGCCAATGGCTCATCTTCTGCACCTGGCCAGTCGTCTGGACTTTCAATTGGATTATTTGGATAATTTATTGATGGGAACTGAAAATATTTTGGAATTGACAAATAAAGCTACTAAGGTCAATAAATACTCACATTTGCGTACAAAAATCTCAAACAATAATCCAAAAAGAAGCTTTTGCCTTTCCTGTAAGCACCGATGATTGAAAATGCCACAATTTTACGGTCAATCACTTCTGGATGTTCAAATAGTTTTCGAATCTTTTCTTCATCATAAATAACTGAATCATCTTCGGAAAATTTTAGAATATTTTCCGGTTTTCCGTATGGATGGTTGTGACTCATAATTATTTTTGATTTTACTTATCTAGTGTTGATTATGACAAATTTATAAATTAGATTACAAAAATTTGTTATTTTTAAGTCTATTTATGTGAAAAGTAAAAATCTATTTAAAAGTTCTAAACATTCATCTATTTATAGCTTATAACCTTTGTATACTAAGTTTGACAATAGTTACATGTATTTTATATAAACTGAAACTTGATAATATTTGCCACATTTCAAGGCTAATTAAAGTGAAGAAAACCTCAATGACTCTCCAAACTTTAATTATGAAACTCAATTGGGATTTTTTTTTTCTTTCAAACACTTTTTTTTTGTGGTTTTTGATTCTCGATAAAATATGAGAAATTACTCATTACTTGCTTTAGTTTCTTGGTGACACTAAGACTGCCAACTTGTCAATTAGGATTCGTTTGTAATTTAAATCAACAAAATGTCAACAAATCATCCACACGGTGAAGCTAAAAATGTAATAAAATTTTCCAACAATCAGATTGTTTTCGAAGATGAACAAATCAGTGAAATTTTGCTACATCCGGATGTTAAGGATCGTGAAGTTGCAGTTTTTGCTATTGTTGGTTCATATCGGAGAGGAAAAAGCTTTTTGATGGATTATTGCTTGAGGTTTATGTATGCTAATGTGAGTATTATTTAGAGGATCATTTATCCTAGCCCGCTGTGCACTAACCCGTTGAACACTAACCCGCTATGCTCTAACCCTCTATACCCTAAACTACAATGCAAATTCTGCCAAATTTTTGCATTGTAGCAAATTTTTACTTTTCGGCCCAAATTTCTGCAAATTTTTACTTTGCGGACGAAATTTCTGTCAAATTTTTACTTTTCGGCTGAAATTTTCGCAAATTTTTACTTTTCGACCCAAATTTCTGCAAATTTTTATTTTTCGGCTGAAATTTTTGCCAAATTTTTACTTTCTGGCTGAAATTTCTGCCAAATTTTTACTTTCCGGGTGAAATTTTTGCCAAATTTTTGCTTTTCGGCTAAAATTTTTCTAAAATTTCACATTTCTGGCAAAATTTTTACTTTTCGGCTGAAATTTTTGTTTAAAATTTTACTTTTCGGGCGAAATTTTTGCTAATTTTCTGCTTTTCGGACGAAATTTTTGCTAATTTTTGCTTTTCGGATGAAATTTCTACCAAATTTTTACTTTTCGGCCAAAGTTTCTGCCAATTTTTTCTTCGGATTTTATACTTTAACCCCATTTACCCTAACTCCTTATACCATATATCCCCTATATCCTATACCTTATATTCAAAAAACTATACCCTAACCCAAGGAACCTTTCAAGCAGTAAAAGTCTCAATTAACAATTATTTCTAATCAATTTTAGTACAAATCAATCAACTTCCCAAACAATCCCCTTCAAAACAAAGACAACTGGATAGGAAGCCCTGAAGAAGCACTAAAAGGATTCTCATGGAGATCTGGTTCATCTCGTGACACAACCGGCATTACCTTCTGGTCTGATGTGTTCCTTTATGATCCACCAAATGATGATCCAATAGCAATTCTTCTTGTTGATACACAAGGACTTTTTGATCCCGAAACCAGCACAGAAGAAAATGTCAAAATTTTATCACTCGCAACACTTTTTTCATCAACATTAATTCTCAACTTGACGAATGTCATTCAAGAAGATCAACTTCAATATTTACAATTTACAACGGAATATGCAAACTTTATTCGATCCACATCACCACAATCTGACATTAAGCCATTCCAAAAGTTTCTTTTTCTTATTCGTGACTGGCAAAATGTTGATGATTATGAATTTGGTTTTAATGGCGGTCAAGCTTATCTCAATGAAGTGTTGAGGATTAAAAATGACCAAAATGATGATCTTCGAGCTGTTCGTAGCCACATTCGAGAGTCATTTGATAAGCTGCAATGCTGTTTGATGCCATATCCAGGAAAGAAAGTTGCAACGTCAAGTGATTATGATGGTCGATGGAGTTTAATGGATGAAGATTTTCTGCAAGAAATGAAAAATTTAATTGAAAATTTTTACAAACCAGAAAATTTGATTGTGAAGAAAATTGAAGGAGTTGATGTTAAGGCACATGAGTTATTTGAATATATTAAGAGTTATTGTAATTTATTTTCAACACCTGGAAGCATCCCGAAGCCTAAATCTTTATATGAACTTACAGTTGGAAAATTTTTGACACAAATTGTCAACAATTGCTTTGAAATTTATGAACAGAATCTTCGAAATCCTGATGATCGTGCTGAGATTGATTTAATCCATAACCTTGCACAGTCAAAAGCTCTTGAAGCATTTGGCAATGCCAAGAAAATGGGAAATGCCGAAGATGCAGAAAAATACAAAAAAATTCTTCTCCAAAAAATCCAAAAACGTGAATTTGAATGGAAAAATTTAACGAAAATTCATTTTGATCAAATTGATGATGAAAAACGAAAGGCACAAGAAGCTGCAGATGAAATTGAAAGAATTCGTAAACAAGAAGAAGAATTGCAAGCGAAAAGAATTGCTGATGAGTTGCAGAAGCAAATTGAGGAACGTGAAAGAGAAATTGCAAAACAAAAGGAGGAACTGAGACTCAAAAATCAACAAATTGAGGAAGAACTGCAAAGACAAAGAGAAGCTGAAGAATCGCTTCGAAGGGAACGTGAACGACAGCAACAGATTGAGGAGGAAAGAAGGCGACTTGAGGAGGAACAAAGACAACGGGAAGAAGAAAGTAAAAGATTTAAAATTCATATTCAAGAAATTGGAGTTAACTTTACTATTCCAAAACCAAAAAAGTGCAGTGTCATGTAGATGATTTTATTATATTTATTATATAAGTCAGTGGTCAGTGGCCAACCTTTTTTGTGCCGCGGCACACTTTGTGAATCATCTTTGTAAATCATTTTTGGAAAAAAAATCGGCACACTAGTGTGCCGCGGCACACCGGTTGGCCATCACTGATATAAGTTTCAAAAGCTTTATCAATAAAATATATGAAACAGAATGTAGAAGCGATTAATAATATAAAAGTCTTCATTTTCCTTTTTTCTTGAAATAATTTTTTTCAGAAATAATGACACGTTTTTAAAATGGTGGACTAAAAATTGAGAAAAATTCAAAATGGCAAAATTAAAAAGTCAAAAATTCAAAATGGCGGATTTTAAAATTGAAAAAATACAAAATGGTGGAATTAAAATAAAAAAAAATTCAAAATGGCTGAATTAAAATTTACAAATATCCAAAATGGCGGAATTAAATTTGAAAAGATTTCAAGATGTCGGAATTAAAATTTACAAAAATACAAAATGGCGGAATTAAAAAAGACAAAAGTTCAAAATGGCGGAAAAAATGGACTAAAATTCAAAATGGCAAAAAAATTGACGAAAATTCAAAAAAATTAACAAAAATTCGAAATGGCGGAATTAAAATTTTTAAAAGTTTTAAAATAGTCGAATATTTAAAATTGACAAGAAATTCAAAGAGGACAAAAAATTCAAAATAGCGGAAATAAATTGACAAAAATTCAAAATGGCGGAAAATAACAAAAATTGAAAATGGCGGAATGAAAAAGTCAAAAATTCAAAATTCCGGAATTAAAATTGATACTATTTTGTCTTTTTACATAAGTTTGATGCGAAATTTATTTATTTTACATGCCATACTTGACGAGACACTACCTCAGTATCAAAATACCAACACATGACCTTGAAAATCATCTGTAATTTATATAAAAATAAAGAACCACATAAGTACATAAACAACAATTCCACATACAACTTCAATAATCTATTACGTAATTTGATTCTTTTCACACTTCAATCATCTCCTAAATGTTCACAATGAATTCTGTTATTTGTTCGTATTTCCATTCATAAATACTATTAAATTAAATTAAATCATTCACAACGACATGAAAAAAGATACAGAATAAATATTGAATGTGTAAGAGAAGAAGATAACAAGTATACAGTCACAACTACATAAATAACGTGTAACTATGAATATTTTTCATTAATTTCATTTAGTATTGTGCCGGCGCTTGTGTGACATTGATCTTCAAATTTTCTCATCCAAAAAAAACTTCAATTTAATCATAATGTCGTACAAAATCAACTATTTTACATTCAAGGGTCTTGGCGAGCCTGTTAGGTTCATGCTTGCTTATGGAAATGTTGAATTTGTTGATAATCGTGTTGAATGGGAGGATTGGCCTAATTTGAAACCAAGTAAGATCTTCAAAGTCTGTTTATTATCAATAAAAAATAATCTATTTTTTTAAAAGCAATGCCACTCGGGCAGATGCCAGTACTTGAAGTTGATGGAGAAATTTTTCATCATTGCATTCCCATCTGTCGTTATCTTGGCAACAAATTTAATCTTGTTGGAGAGAATGCATTGGAAAATTACAAAATTGACTGTGCTGCTGAAACAGTTAATGAATTCCGTGGAAGTAAGTAGAATTTGGTTGAATTACTGGGTCGGTTTCTTGATCCTCCACAGAGTTACCCCTGCCCTACCCTCACTAGGTTAACGTATACAACCCTAGGGTAACGACCTAGATAAGGTTGGGTAGGGTAGAGTATGATGCCTTAGGGTAGTTAAGTCTATCTTAAGTGGGGTAGGTTAGTATAGGTTAACTTAGGGGGAGGGGGGTAGGAATGGATAGAGGGGGGTTAGGGTAAGGTCGAGTCCTAGATAGTCCAAGAAATCGGCCCCTGATATGGTATTCCGTCAATTTCAAGCTAAACTTTTCAAGAGTTTAACTCAATATGAAGCTATTCAATTATGCAATACGGTATTACAACCTCGTAACTAGTCCTGAAATATGATTTCTAAAATGTCCTAAGCATCACAAGTGCAGTAGAACAGCAAGTGCATTATTAACTATCCAGTATGTACTGCTGCATGACATGAAACTTTTTATTTTATCAGTAATAAAGTAACTTAATTTTAAGTGGATGAGATAACAAAACCGTTTATCTTTTACAAAAATTAACTCTATCTATATTTTTCTTTAATTTTAGAAATCGCCATGTGGTACTACTTTGATAAACAAGTCAAGGATGAAAAATATGAAAAACTCGTCAACGAAGTCATTCCATTTTATTTGAATAAGATTGAGGAAAAGGCAAAGGAAAATGGTGGAAATTTAGCTCTGAATAAGACAACATGGGCTGATGTTTATGCAATTGCTGTGATTGAATACTGCAATGCTCTTATGGGATATGACTTGATTGCTGAATATCCAAATTTAAAGAAGGTTTATGAAAAAGTTATGGCAGCTGAAGGAGTTAAGAAGTATATTGCAACACGTCCAGAGGACAGAATTCCTAGTTTTTAAGTGAAAATTGTGGGGATTTGGGGAAGGGCCTAGATGTAGCTAGGAGGAATCAGGTTCTATAAGAATATTTTGAATCGCAGCAAAAGTACGATTCAAAATTTTCCAATAGGATCTAGAATTCTCCTGGCTACATCCATGTTTTTGGGAATGTATCTTTGAAATTTGTTAAATAATGGTTCTGGTATGGGTTTCTGGTTTATACGATAGGTGTAGCCAGGAGAGTTCAAGCCCCCGTGGGAAAATTTGAAACTGCAGCGAGCACGGTTCAAAGTTTTCCCACAAGGACTCAAACCCTCCTGGACCCGTGGTTATATGCTAGGGTATACTTAAAAAACTTTAAAGGTATATCCTCCAAAAGTATACCTGCAAGGTATACCCCGAAAGTACTCTCTAGGATGTACCCTTGGTATACTATGAGATACTATGGGGGGTACTCTAAGGTATAACTCTAGTGCAGTAATGGCCAACCGGTGTGCCGCGGCACACTAGTGTGTCGATTTTTTTAGAAAAGTGCCACGAGCCGTGTTCTGCGTGCGGTTTTGATCATTTCTTACTCACCACACCTTGTGGTACAAAAAAGGTTGACCAACACTGTCCTAGAGTATACTTTTAAGTTACCCGAAAGGTACAAGTCGGATAGTCGAGATGAAATCCTGCACCAACCCGGAGTGAGATCAGCTCCACTCTGGCTTAAATATTATGTCAGCTTGGTTTTGAATTCACTCCGGCTTGGTGCCAAATTCCTACTTGATTATCCAATTTGTGCCTTTCGGGTAACGGCATGCCATAGATTGCATACTCCTAGAAACCCACATCTAAAAATAAATCAAAAAACTTAAACCATAATTGACTTTTATTATTAGACAACAATTTCTTCTACAAAATATTACAGCCTTTACTTCTTGACGCTTCTACAAATTTTTTCCTTAATTCTTCAACCTCAGATTCCGCTTCCAATTGCTTGTTAATTGCCTCTTCAGCTTTTCTTACAGATTCAAGTTTATCCTGTCGTTCTTTTTCAATTTCTAGTTTAATATCCTCAACTTGTTTCGTCCTCAACAGCCTCTCACTTTCTAGCGCTTTCTCAGCTTTCAATTTTTCAAATTCAACTAATTTTTCTGCAGCAATTTTTTCATTTAACATTTTTTCAATCTCCAACTTTCTCATTTCTTCCAAAGCTTTTTGTGTTTTTTGCTTCTCTTTCTCAATTTTTGTGATATTTTCCTTCATTTGAGCTTCCCATTCTTGATAAATTTTCTCAATTTGACTGATTAGAATTTCTTTAAACTTTACTTCGTGATTAGAATTTCCCATTTTCTTTGACTCATTATACGTGAGTAGTGATTGACATTTACTCATATTATGCAGTAATGGAAGTAGTGAAAGGCATTTTTCAATCTCATTTATATTAATTATTAGTTCCTGGTTATTATGAATCGTTTCCTTATAACTGTCCGTACACATTCCAACTAAAATGTTCATCTGCTTCTCAACTGTAGATTCATAGATTGACTGAGCTAGCGGAATTTTATCAGATTGGAAAAGTTTAAAGTATTGAAGGACGTATTCTAAGAATTCAGATCCTTTGAGATCTTTGCCGTTGATTTTCTTCAGGACTAGTCTTTCGGGTTTGAGGAGATGTTCAATAAGTGAGAATAATTCATCCCTAAAGTCTTCATCCATTTCACCCCAATTTCCGTTGTATTTTTAGCGTTCTTTGATTTTTTCTTGTTACCAAAAACTGCGTCACCTAAAATTAAATAAATTGGATTGAATTAAATTTAGATGTGAACAAAAGCTGATAGTTATCAATTATACTCTCGGAAATGAGTTTCTAGGGTATACTCTAGGATATACACCATACCTTAGTGGTATAAACCATATCTTAGGGTTATATACTATACCCTAGGGTTATGCATCATACCCCATACCATAAAGTGCTCCCAAGGGATATACCTCTCTATCCTCTAAAGTATATCCTAGAAACCCAGCCGTAAAGTTATTCCCTAGTAAATCTTAAATATACTCTAATATATACTCCTTTAGTTTATCCTGGGATATTTTAGACCTTAAAAATGTTTCCGATAAAAATATCCTAAAATAAGCTCTAGGATATACTCTGATGTATACCTTAAGGCAGTGATGGCCAACCGTTGTGCCACAGCACATTAGTGTGCCGATTTATTTTCGAAAAGTTCCAAGAGCCGTGTTCCGCGTGCGGTTTTAGTCATGACTTACTCACAAGGTGTACCGCGGCACAAAAAAGGTTGGACATCACTGCCTTAGAGCATGTCTCTAAAGGATACATATGTGTTACCCTCAGAGTTATCCTAGAAACCCTCACCTGGATAAGGAAGTAGAGAACAACTAAGCTCCTCAAATGAATCATAAATAAATTGCCGAACGGATCTAAGTTCCTCATTTTGATCAGTTCTAGTGTTTAAGAATTGTTTCAAGTATTCAAAGCCACCCTTGATGCCATATTCATTTTCATCTGCATGAGCCTACGAAATGGACAATTAAGAGCTTGTTAACATTTTACAGACAAAAACTCACCCAATCTCTAATAAGAAACATTAAATTCTGAAAAGGTTTTTCAGATCCTTTATTGTCATTTTTCGCAAATTTTGCAAATTCAGTTGCAAATTGCAAATACTGCAGCTGATCTTCCTGCAAAACTCCAGATAAGTTTAAAATTTGAATTGATGAAATCAGAGTTCCAAGGGCAAAAATTCTTGAATTATCCATCGCTGTGGTTTCATTATCAAATAGACCTTGAGTGTCGATGACAACAATTGCAATTTTTTCGTTTGTGGACTCGATTGTGTGAAGGAAGACGTCATTCCAAATGATGATGCCAGTTGTGTCGCGTGATGAGCCTGATCGCCATGAAAATCCTTTGAGGGGTGCATTTTTGTCATCAATCCATTTTTGGGGGTTTAATGTTGGGTTGGTAGGGTGATTAATTGATGGATACTGAAATTGAAGAAGAAAGAAATTTAGTAGAAAATTTGTAAAAAAAAAACATTGGAAAGTTCTATGAAATTTGGATATTCTCGGGAAGTTCGGAAAAGTTCGGGAAAGTTTGGATAAGTTCGGAAATGTTCGGATAAGTTCGGAATAATTCGGGAAAGCTCGGTAAAGTTCGGAAATGTTCGGACAAGTTCGGGAAAGTTAGGAAAAGTTCGGAAAAATTCAGTAAAGCTCGGTAAAGTTCGGAAATGTTCGGATAAGTTCGGGAAATTTCGGGAAAGTTCAAAAAATTCGGTAAAGCTCGGTAAAGTTTGGATAAGTTCGAAAAAGTTCGGAAATGTTCGGATAAGTTCGGGAAAGTTCGGAAAAATTTGGGAAAGTTCGGTAAAGTTCGGAAATGTTCGGATAAGTTCGGGAAATTTAGGGAAAGTTCAGAAAAATTCGGGAAAGCTCGGTAAAGTTCGGAAAAGTTTGGCAAAGCCTGAGAAAGTTCGGAAAACATTAGAAAGGTTCGGATAAATTCAGGATAGTTCGGGAAAGTTCGGAAAATTTATGTAAAAAAGGAAATATTGAATTTTTAGCAAGCAACTTACATGAGCATACAAAAACCTCAAACAATAATCCAAAAGAAGCTTTTGCCTTTTCTGTATGCACCAATAATTGAAAACACAACAATCTTCCTGCTTTGTAGCTCCGGATGATCAAAAATTTGTCTTAAAACTTCTTCATTTATTAAAATCTTATTTTCAGTTGTAAATGACAAAATTGACTCTGATTTTCCGTACGGATGACTGTGCTCATCCAGAATGTCATTTTTGCTGGATCATTATTTGCATTAGTAATAATATTTTCATCTTTATGGAGAGAATTCACATCATAAGATTGGAATGCAGACATTTTTTCACATAAGAATTTGACTTTAAAGGCGTGGCTAATTAAATTTTTAAAGTTGACTAATGCACTTAAATTATTTGATAAACTTTTGTCTTAAATTTGATTTCTCATTAAAATTTAAAATATATTAAAAGTGTGTCACTGAACAGATTTTTTTTGTAAAACTTAAAACTAGACGTCCGACTTGAGAGAAATAAACTTGACGATTAACACAAACACTCGATAATTTTTTTTCAGTTTTGCTTGGATTACTCATTATGTGAGTTAGCGGTTCTAGTTGACGAGATTTTACCAAAATTTTTTGAAATATGTTAAATTAACACAAAAAAACATGCGAATCTGAAAAATAAAAAATTTTCGTTTAAAAAAATTATTTTTTAAAAAAAATTAAAATTTTATTTTATTATTTTATTTAAATAAATTTTGACTAAAAATTCAGTTAAGCCAAATTGCTAAATTTAATTCAAATGAGCCAGAAATTTAGCTGCATACAAACAGAATGGAATCACTAAACTTTATTTATCTCGATTCATTAATACAATGTTTAATCACTACGAGTTTATATTTTTTTCTCTGTTAATCTGTTTCTAACAAAAATTATGAATGAGCAATAATTGTTCAGAAATGTCGGCATATAAAATGAAATAAGGTTTAAATTAATTTATTTTCATTTAATAAAAAATTTTTTTTAGTATTCAATTAAAAATAAAATTGTTCTGTTATTTGAAAGGTGTAAAAAATGTTCAAAGTCCTCGTGTTGTTAATCGAGGGACTTAAGCGCATTTTTGTCGCAGCGATCAGTAATCGATTAAATTGAAATTGCTTTTAATTACAAAATCCCTTAATTATTCTTTTATCATCAAAAACCCAGCAAGAAAATACAATTTTCATTTAAAAAGACTGTATAATAGTAGCAAAAACTATTAAATTCCGTCTTTCTAGCATGCTCTATGCATGAAAAGTCTGTTTTCTTGATGATAAATACAAAACCTTACAAAATGAAAGAAAAAAAATTTTGACTAAAAATAACGGTCAAAAAAATTTCAAATTTCAACTGTCAAAAAAAATTCAAATTTTTAACGAGGGGTTTTCAACAATTTTTTTTTCCTTATTTAATGTTAAATCGTTGATTACAGGAATAGTAGATCGTTTAACGATTTTTTAATAAGCGAGGCCGGAATAACTCGAAAGTAGAAAGATAATTCATCATAAAAGAACTCTTAACTATGTCTGGTTTCTGAGATCTCAGAGCTCATCCATCCTTGAACCACCCAGCCAGCCAGCCAGCCAGCCAGCCAGCCAGCCGAACAAAGTGAAACTATAAGCGTCATTTTTTGCAAAAATGCGCTAAAAATATGAATGGTCATCAAATGCTTTATATCAGTAGTGTCCAGCTAATGTACCGCGTGTGTGTGATCAGATAATGTGCCCTAAATGCATCAGATTGTCTAAAATATTGAACAATTAAAACTTTTTATGTTTTCTTATGCCTAAATAATATTTATTTATCACTCTTCTGACGGTTTATAAGCTAATTATTCTCGCTTATACATAATCGTATATACATTACTGTGCTGTTGAAAAAATTTAAATATTGACGAACCGTATTTCGTGTACGTTTTTGGTTACAAATTAAACCTTAGGTATGCTGTGATAGATAAAAGTGTTGTCTATCAAAAAGGGCATAGCAAAGGATTTTTGTGGGTCAACCCCCCCATGAGGGCCATATAGATTTTGTTTAACTTTTTAGATCCGATCCAAAATCAATTGAATTAAAAATGTTTTTTTTAATATGTTAATTTTTTTTTGAAGATTGTGTATTCTTTCCCTGTTTTAAAATTTTTTTATTTCTTTTCCAGTATTTATGAAACAAATTCAAAAGATTTAAGCTAGTTCATTGCAATTAAATCAGTTGATCCAAAATATAATTTACATTTATCACTGGCTGGCACTAGATTCTGTCTCATTTATCTCGTTTCTTAAATTTGCATCCTTTTGCATTATTTTGGAAAACTTATCCTCACAATGTCACTGAAAAAATATAAAAAATTTAATAAAAAATCAAAACTAATCAATTTTTCAATAAATTTACCTTTCATCCGCTCTAAAATCATTCATTATTTCAGTCCATAAATTATCCTTATCTTCATTAGGACGTTCATCCATCTCATGGTCCTCAACATTCGAATCACAAGTTATAAATGAATATGAATAATCATTACTTGTACTTGTTATAATTTGATCGAGAAACTTTTCTGTAAAAAAATTAAGAAAATTTTGAAACTCAATTTATCATCAAAATCAAATTAAAATCCTTACCATGACTATCTTGAGTTAATAGTAAATTTTTACAATTGTAAAGTTTTTCGCAATTTTCAACGTAAATATTGCCGCACGTAATCCATGTAAAGATTTCACTTATTGCATTATATCCAAAAGTAAAGCTTCGATAATCAATTGACAGTCCAGTGTATGATAAAAGTGCGACAAGTGTGACAACTGCTGACTTTGCGATGCTTGATATTTTTAAGTGATCTGGGAATTTTTGGGAGAGAAAAAAAAAGTTGTTTTTAGTCAAAAATGCTAGAAAATGCTCAAAAATTATCAAAATTGACAGAAAAAAATCAAAAGTTGGCCGAAAATGATCAAAAGTGGCCAAAAATGATCAAAATTGGCCGAAAATGATCAAAAGTTGACCGAAAATGATCAAAATTGGCCAAAAATTGATCAGAAGTTGACCGAAAAATGATCAAACTTTGCCGAAGATGATCAAACTTGGCCAAAATTTATCAAAATTGGCCAAAAATGATCAAAATTGGCCAAAAATTGATCAGAAGTTGACCGAAAATGATCAAACTTGGTCGAAAATGATCCAAACTTGGCCGAAAATGATCCAAACTTGGCCGAAAATGATCAAAATGATGGCCGAAAATGATCAAAATTGGCCGAAAATGATCAATTTTGGCCGAAAATGATCAAACTTTGCCGAAGATGATCAAACTTGGCCAAAATTTATCAAAATTGGCCAAAAATGATCAAACTTGACCGAAAATGACCAAACTTGGCTGAAAATTATCAAAAAATGATCAAAAGTTGATCGTAATTGATCAAACTTGGCCGAAAGTGATCAAAATTGGCCGAAAATGATGAAACTTGACCGAAAATTATCAAAAAATAATCAAAAAATTGACCGAAAATGATCAAAATTGGCCAAAATGATCAAAATTGGTCGAAAATGATCAAAATTGGCCGAAAATGATCAAAAGTGGCCGAAAATGATCAAAAGTTGTCCGAAAATGATCAAACGTGGCCGAAAATGATCAAACTTGGCTGAAAATGATCAAAATTGACCTAAAATGATCAAACTTGGCCGAAAATTGGCCAAAAGTTCTCAAATTTAACCGAAAATAAATTCCAATACTCACATTTATTATTCTCAATATTCCTATGCTTCAAAACTTGATTATTTAAAATAATCAACGCCAACACCAGGAACATACTTAGCACTTGCAATGATTCTTAATCTCACTCGCATCAATTTCCGTTGCCTTCAAAAACTTGACGTCACATCCATTCGCGATAATCAAAAAATACAATTGTATTAAAATTCTCCGTCAATTCCAGCAGCACATCCAAATTATGTTCAGGAACATTTTCAATAAATCGAAATGCAGTCGTTAAAAGTATGAAAAAGATTTGCAGCATGCATCCACATCTTGGAATTTGATAAATTTTAAACATGCTCGAATATTCGAGATTTGATGATGGAAAGTCTTTGCACAGATCTTTAAGCATTTTCGCGCCATTTTTAGTACTTAGAATATTTATTAAAAATTCTGAGAAATTGAGTAAAATTAATGGATTATTTGTGGACATTGCAAGTAAATGACTAAAAAGTTTTTGAAAATTTCCATTCAAAATCCTAAAATCTGTCCTAAAATGTCGATAATGGATTGAGAGATTCTTCATCAGGTCCACAAATGCTGCAGTTATTCCAGAATTTTTATACAGAAATCTCGACTGTAGGATGTGTGGATCAATAATGTCACAAATTAAGTCAATGACAGTTTTGTATTCCCCAGCATTTGTCGATATATTTTGTGTCATTATCATCTCACTCAGGACACTCGATTGACTCAAAATTTGCGATATAATTCCAACTAACCGACGATGATCGACGCGAATTTCATCGAAAAATATTTTGTCACTTTTTGTGAGTGGATTTTTTGTGTCCGTAAATCCTAAAAGTTGATCGATTTTGGAGATTTTTTGGGAGTTTTTGAGTTCACCGTAGTATTGGTCGGAGCAGTATTGAGCTTGCTTGTATGCAAATTCTTTTCGGACAAAGTGTTCGTCTAAATGACGTAGTCCACTTGATTTTATGTCCGCGGAGATTTCAAAGAAAATTTTTGTTATTTTGTTGAACATTTTGAAGGCGTTGAAGTCATTTTTGTCGTTGAATCTTGAATTGTTGAAGGTTTGGAGAGGGTTTGAGGATGTTTTGGGGATTTCGGGGAAATTCGAGAAATTTTCTGGATTTTTGGAACTTTTCAGCCAATTTTCTTGATTTTTGGAACTTTTCGGCCAATTTTCTGAACTTTTCGGCCAAGTTTCTGACCTTTCCAAATTTTTCGGGCATTTTTCTGAAATTTTCGGCCAATTTTCAGAATTTTTCGGCCAATTTTCTGAACTTTTCGGCCATTTTTCCAAATTTCCAAAATGTCCATCCCAACTCCAACCATTCCTCCCCAAATTCCCTTGCATCTCAGCAACAATCATCTGCAACTCAACCAACTGACTATGAAACTTTGATCCAACATTTCCAACATCAAATTTCATACTTCTAAATGTCATAGCTTCCGAAATGAGCCCCCGAAAGTGACTAAACTGATTCTCATCAAAAGCCATTTCCGTAAATCTCAAAAGTTCCACTTCCGCTGGATCAATTGGACTTTTATCTACAAGACTTTTCTCAAATTTTGACTCCCGAACTTTCTTATTCAATTCCATAACTTGATTCCTCAAACTGTCATTTTCACCACGAATTGTCGACGTTGCAGCACTAACACGATCTGTGTCATTAAGTTTGTCCTTTTTTAATTCCTCATTTTCAGCTTGTAGCTTCTTAATTTTATTTTTTAAGTCATTAATTTGACAATTTGCTTGCGTTGCGACTGCCTGTGCCTTGGCAATATTTGGTAAATTTCTTTTAAGTTGCTTTTCCAGTGCTGCACATTTGTTCTGCAAGACACGAATTTTTTGCGATGTTGCTGCATCCATTTGACTTGAAAAGTCATTTTGTGTGCTTGTCATTCCTTCGGCATCGTGAAATTCAGAATAGGAAATTTCTGTCATGTCTGTTGGATGCTTTTGATGTGACTGCATTTCCCGTTCCTCAATTTGTGATGCACGGAACCAAAGTTCTTCGTCTTCTTCCTCATCGTCACTAAAGTATCCATTGTTGTTGGATTTTACATCTTTTATGGATGTTTGAAGTTTAATTTTGATATTGGAACTTGATGGCAGTTGTGCTGATGATTTTTGGTCATTTTTGGATGTTGTTGGATGTCGTGGAACTGAAAATTTATTTTTTTTTTAATTTTATTATTCAAAAACACTCAAAATTTTTGTTATTTACCGAAACTAGGCGGTGGCATGTCATTGTCAGCCTTTACCCGTTTACTCGGATTTGACTGTTCACTTGCTGATCTCTTGAGCATTGTTTAAGTCTTTGTACTGTCTGAGAATTTGCAAAACATTTGAATTTTATTAAAAAACAACAAAAAATAAAGTTTTGTGTGAATTAAAAAAAAATAAACAAAGAATTGGTTTTGGCGGGAAAATTTGAGACTTCGGCACTGCTTTGAGATTTGGTTCTTGAACAATTTTTGAAAATTAATTTAACGGACAAAAATAAAGTTGGAGAAAAATTGAAAATAAAATTTAATAAAATTAAATAAAATTAAAAAAAAAATTTAAAAAAATTAAATAAAATTAAATAAAATTAAATAAAATTAAATAAAATTAAATAAAATTAAATAAAATTAAATAAAATTAAATAAAATTAAATAAAATTAAATAAAATTAAATAAAATTAAATAAAATTAAATAAAATTGAAAATTAAAATTAATTCAAAAATTTTAAATTTTTTTATTCATAAATTTTTAGTCAATATTTGAATTTACAATGATTCGTGTACTTCCATCAACTTCAATAGCTTCAAAGGCAAATTTCCTATTGACACGACAAACTGAACCACATTTGGTACTTTTACATTTTTTACATTCATAATGACAACCAACACAGCCGTATTCCATACAGTCACAAATGTCTTCACGAGTTGCACGAAGACGTCCAAGATTGTCATACAAACTGAGTGACGGAGATGATTTTTTTGGTGGTTCTGGTGCGGGTTCCTTGGAACTGGAATTTCTTAATCGAAGCTTTAAATTTTGTTGATATTTGAGTGAATTTCGAGCTGATTTTGCCATTGTTGGAGGAATTTTTGATGATTTTCTTGCAGTTTTCATATTTTTTGAGAATTTTTTGGTTTGTTGAGCAGTTGAAACTTAATTGATGAATTTTGTGAACTAATGTGCAGTTTTATGTTATTTTGGTGTTTTTTCTGAAAATGTTTTCGTCTGAAAAATGTTTAAAAATTTAAAGGTCAGGTTTTTAAAGTTTTTAAAAACATAAAAAATTCAAAAACTAATTTAGGTAAATTTAATAAAAACAAACTTATTGTGAAACTATTTTTATTAAAAATATAAATTTCAATTAATAACACCAAAAATCCCATGAAATCTATATTATAAAATAAAGTTATTCTGCCTGATTGCGTGATTCCGTGATCGAAATTTGAAAATTTTTTGACGGTTTTTCTGAATTTTCTTCTATTTAATTTTTCTTTTTGAGGTGTATAATTAGACTACTCATGCATAGCAATACGTGAAAACACATTTTCAAAAAAATCACGTGGTCGTTAAACTGTGTAATAAACAAATTTAAATGTTTTTTGACCGTTTTTCGTCATTTTTCTTTTCGCAATTTCTTGGGTTTTGGATTCTGAAAATTGACTTTATGTATGTAATGGGTCATGGAAACATATTTTTCAAAAAAAATTTTGACCGTTAAGCTGTTTAATCATTAAATTTGAATACTTTTTGACCGTTATTTTTGACTTTATTTTTTTCTTAATTTCATGAGTTTTGAGCTATAAAAACTGACTTTATAGAAACATATTCATTGAAAATTTTGATAATCTTTACGCTGTGAAATCATAAAATTCAAATATTTTTTTTACCGTTACAAATTTTCAAATTTATTTTTTTTAGAATTTCTTGAATTTAAGTTTTGAAAATTGTCTTTTTGTGCAAAATGCATAGTCAGAACATGCTTAAAAAAATTTTTCGTGACCGTTACACTCTCAAATCATAAAATTTGAAAAATTTTTGGCCGCCATTTTTGAGTTTAACTTTTGAGTTTAAATTGACTGTGTTTGCAATATTAGTTTATCTTCAGTAGTAAAATTGCGTTTATTAAAGGGTAAAAAAATTTTCGCGTTCGCGCTAACGCGCGAACGCTAAATAAGTTTAAATATTTTTTGACGGTTATTTTCGATTTCGTTCTATTTGAAGTTTTTTTGATATTATATTGTGGGAAATGACTTTTCATGAATTGCACATGCAAAAAAAATTTTTTTGGAAATTTTGAGGTTAAAATAGCTTTGATTTAACCTCAGAAATGACGGTTTTTTGACATTTTGTTTTAGTAGTGGTGGTGAGATTTTATGGTTTTGTGAGCTGAAATTTGGCATGTAGGTCATGTGGATGATGATCAAAAAAGACTGTAAAGTCATTTTTGGATTATTTTGAGGGATTATTTGAGGCTAGAATTCGTATTTTTTATGTTACAGTGATCTTTTAGAAGTATTTGGGGCTGATATTTGGCATGTGAATCATGTGGGGGGGAATGATAAAAAGATTGTGTAGTCATTTTTTGAATTTTTGAAGTAATTTGAGGTTGAAATACTAATTTATTGAGTTGTAAAAGCTTTGAAATTATTTTTGGAAATTTGAGATTAAAATGCTAATTTTAACTTTTTATGTAGTATAAGTTTAAAATGATAATTTTTCAATCATCCCACTAATTACAAATTTTTCTCAAATACGTAATTCTAAGAAGTGGTCTAAAATTTTCGCGATTCGCGCCTAACGCTCAAATCGTTTTAAGCTCACAGATTTTACCTGTTATTTTAGATTTAACTTTTCTTTTTTGAAATTTCTTTGATTTTATTTTTTTGAAGAAATTTTATTTTCCAAAAGTGCGAAATTTTTTCCAAAAGAAACAAAAATTAAAATTTCATCAATCATGATACAAATTTGACAAACAACAAAATTTTTTGCATCAATTTAAATTTTCATTAAAGTTTTGCATCATCTTACAATAATGATACGGTATCTTTTGGAAAACTCTGAATTTTTCGCAAATTTTAAGATTATGATTAAAGAAAAATTTTAATTTTTGGAATTTTTTGGAGTAAAAAATATTGTGGAACAAATCATACCGTTGTAATGTTGAGGAAAACCACATTGGATTTACCAATTAAATTTGATTAATCTTAATTAAAATTTTCTAATCTTTTTATGTATTTAACTCAGTATAATACAAAAAATTAAGAGTCATTAGTTAAATTTAAAAATGTATAGTTCTATTGTTTTTCTTACTATGGGGGTGTTAAAAATTGTGATTTTTCTTAATTAGAAAGAATAATGAAGAATTAATAGCAATAGCTTTGAAGGATTTTGATTAAAAAACTTTCAAAATCTAACTTTTTACCGCCAAAATTAAAAAACTCTTAAAATGCTCTAGAAATAAATTTAATGAAAATTTAGAATTTTTTTTATAAATGAGATGTCCTATAGCTTTAAGACAAATGCAACGGGGCCCGTGACGGGCCTAACAACCAACACTAGTATCCAAATAATAATAAAATAAGTAAAGGATAAATTGCAGTAATGTCAATTTTAGGAGATCGGAAACTTTTAAAATTTCGCACACATTTTGGCTTTTTTAGAAAAAATATTTTAGCCCAGCGATGCATGATTCCAGTTTCTTTTAAGCGTCCGAATGCTGAAAAAAGAAAATTTGAGATTTTTAATTTGTGAAAAATGTCCGGAAAATTCATGATAAAAATTTTTTGTATTAGAAAATTTCGGGAAAATTTTGTGAAAATTTTTAAAAGATTTCCGGAAAATTCTTAAGAGAATTTTTGGAAAATTCGTGAAAAATTTCGGAAAAATTTATGAAAAATTTCGGAAAATTTTTGGAAAATTTTGAAAAATTTCAGGAAAATTTTTGAAAATTTTTAGAAAATTCTCCGGAAAACTCTCGAAAAATATCCGGGAAAAAATCTTTAAAAATTTCGGAAAATTTGGAAAATTTAGAAAAATTTTGAAAATTTAGAAAAAAATTCGAAAATTTTATGAAAATTTGGAAAAATTGTGGAAAAATTAAAGAAAATATTTTCGTACCCATAAGTGTAAAAGTTCTCTAAATGGTGATTTTTCTGCAGACTCACAACCAACCAAGTCGGCCAAATAAGCTTCAATTTCTGATAATTTACAAATTGAAGTTTCATCAAAAAGTCTTGGAAATTGTGTCATAAGCTTTGTCTGATTCTTGAACATGAAATGCATAAAATCCGCACTTTTAATCAACTTAATTCCATATTCTGGCTGAAAAATGTTTGTTTCTGTTGTGCCAGATTTTTTATTTCATAATTTATTATTTTTCATGATAAATCGTTTGTTAAGTAATGAATCTTCAGATTTCTGGAATAATTAAAATAAATTAATCCAAAATTAAATTAAATTAAAAATTTACATTAAAGATGCATAAATGTCATAAGGAACATTTTTCACGAGAGCCTTAATTTCAAATCGCACTTTTAAACAAATCATTCAAAGTTTTAATTGATTCATGTTTCATGTCTAAAATGGAACTAGATTATAGCTTCCAGAATAAAATTGAGCGATGATGAATCAAAAAAGTAAAAAGAATTAAAATTGTTATTTTTGATGATAAAAAGTTGGATTTTTGGTTCTGAAATTTCCTGTGGATTAAAAATTAGAATTTAAAAAAAATTAAATTTTTATTGAAATTTTTTATTTTTTTTTAATTTTCTAAATTTTTAAATTTTTTAATTTTGTTAAGAATTTTTCCAAAAATTTTTTAAATTTTTTTAAGTTTTTTCAAAATGTTTTTTGATACTTTTTTCCAATATTTTGAGTTTTTTTCTTGCTTACCTTGCAAAGAAATCACGCCAATAAATATCAATAAAATTGTTTAAAAAATTGACTTAAAAATTTTCTTAATTTATTGATTTTTTTGTTTTGCATTTTTGTGATTTCTTGTTTTAACTTGTTTTGAGTTTTTCCTTCTTTTTGCTGTTAATTTTCGACATTTTTCCATATTTTTGTCACAGATTTTTAACATTTTTAATGTTTTTCGTTCAATTTGAATTTTTTGTTCATTAAAAAATTTACGTACATGCTTTCTGGCATCAAGTTGTTTCCTGACGATTAAAATTTGAATTACTTTAAATCCTTCAAAAATGCCGAGAACAACCACAAAAATAACACAAATAATTCAAAACTGATCCAAACATGAAACTGAAAAAGGCTGTAAAAATGGATTACCGAATGTCGGATGAGTAGTCTGGCTGTTGAAATATAAAACAGGTTCGAAGAGTACCAAGTCTCTGATGTGTATGACAAGACTTTGAATTTGAGAGCAAAAAATATTAAAAAAAAGATTAAAAAAGAGATCAAATAAAATTCAAAAGTTAAAGTCAAAAAAATCAACAATTTTTTTAAAAAATCAAAAAAAAAAATTTTAAAAAAAAATCCAAAAATTTAAATTTTTTTTAAACAAAAATCAAAAAAATAAAAAAGTTTAAAATTGGAAAAAAAATCCAAATTAAGTTTGAGGTTGTCGGAAGAAATGCCAAACTTACCTTCATGTCGTTCCGATCTCAAAAAACATTGAAGTTCCACTGATGTCTACTTCCTTTTGTGACCTTGTCCAATCATTCCATCAAATGAACCATTTTCTTGTAAATAACCCCACGACTTACTGTGACTTTGAAAATATCTTAAATAAAACAATATTTTTTAGATTAAGGAAAAGAATTTAAAAACTAAATCAAAAAATTTTAAAAATTCTAACAAATATTCAAAAAAAATTAAGAAAAAAAAATTAAAAATAAACAAAATTTTTCCAAAAAAAATTTCAAAAAAAATTCCAAAAAAAAAAATAAAATTCATTCCAAAATTTTTTAAAAAAAAATTCAAAATTTTTTAAAATATTAAAAAAATTTTTTCAAATCCGATTTTTTTAATCCATCGCAACATTTTACACCTAACCCAAAAATCCACTACTTACCTAATATTAAACATGTCCTTAATCACATCCAGCAATGAAAATGTAAATCGTGACAAATTTTCTGCTTGTTGTATTGTTACGATGCAGCCAATCGTAGAACTTTCCAATGGCTCTTCAAGTGTTTTAGAGAATTACGTAGTTGACTTTAAGAATTATTCAACGTATCAACTCGTTGACTCATCAAATTTTTATTTTCAAATAAATTATTAACATGAAAATGACTTGAATTTGTAAATTCTCCAATTTTTGTCACAACTAATTGACCTCCGTGAATGTACGATGGATTCCTGTGGAAATTTGTGTGTAAATATTAAATTTATTGTCAAAATGATAAAAACTTTGATTAATTTTGTTAGATTTTTGGATTTTGCTCCAAATTTTGCATCAATAATTTGAACACAAAAAAATGAAATCAAAAAAAATTTGTAAAAAAAAATCGGAAAAAGATTTGAAAATTCAAAAAAAAAACAACCATTAATAACTAATTTTAATAAAATTGTATCAAAAATATATTGTCCAAGAAACTAAAAGCTTTTAAAAATTAATCAACTTCATTCAAATATTAAAATTGGATATAAAATACATATGAATTTTTGCAAAAATATCTTTTGGGGCCGTTCACTTATTACGTAACGCAAAAATT